>VZDJ01000274.1:4784778-4795031 GCA_008694505.1 Cyanoderma ruficeps | reverse complement strand
CGGGGCGGCGGCGGCGGCGGCGGCGCGGAGGAGGCGGTGCCCGGCGGGACGGGGCGCCCGGCGGCCGAAGGGGACGCCTACCCGGGTTTTGTGGCCGTGGATCACGGTGTCAACGTGAACCTGAACCAGCCCTACGCCACGGTGAAGACTCCCTACGGGCTGCAGTTCAAGCAGCATCCCACGGTGAGGCAGATCCTGGCCTCGGAGCTGTCGGAGCGCAGCCGCACCATGCCCCGCACCGTGCCCGGCTCTGCCATGAAAGTGGGGTCTCTGGAGGTGAGCGGGGGGCTGGTGCCCGTGTGGGGAGGGATGAGTGTGCCAGGAATGTGTAGGGTTGCATGAATTCCCCACCCCCATGCTCTCCCCTTGGCCATCCCGTTCCTGTGGGATGAGCTCTGTGTCCCCAGCCGGGCGTGGATGGATTGGGGCTGGCATGAGCCCCTAAAGCTCGTTCCTCCTGATCCCGGATCTGCAAAGACCTTTCCCTTTTCTTCTCCGTCTCCTCCCCCTGCTCCCGCCTGTGCCCCTGCCAGAGGAAGAGGTTGCGGTACTCTGACCTGGACTTTGAGGTAAGTGCTGCCGTGGAGGTGTCACCGGTGCCATCGTGGGGGACTGACCCAGCCTGTCCCCACTCCCTCCACCCCGCTGGCAGCTCCTGAGCTCGGAGGGGTTTAGACCAGGCAGTGAAAAGCGTTGGATTAAAACACCCGTGACGAGCGTGGAGTGGGCTCTGCTGCTTGTCTGGGATGGCCCAGGAAGGCAGGGATGGGGACAGGGACGGGGACAGGGACAGGGAGAGGGACAGGGACAGGGACAGGGACAGTGCCGAGGGACAGAGGGCAGCGCCGACGGTCACAGGCTCTGCTCTGCCCCCGCAGAAGGTGATGCACACACGGAAACGCCACTCCGAGCTCTACCACGAGCTCAACCAGAAATTCCACACGCTGGACCGGTACCGGGCTCCGTCCACCGGCTCCTCCAAGGTGAGGAGGCCCCGTCCTGCCCTGCTCTGCACCCTGCCAACCCTTTACCTCCTCCTGCATGGACTGTGGCACCCCAGGGAGATTGGGGGCACCCAGGGGCGCTGCCAGGGCTGAGCTCTGGGGTTTTTCCGCAGCGAGAAAAGCGGTGGAGCGTCTCGTCGGGAGGCGGGGACAAGAGCACGGGCAACGTAAGTCCTGGGGATTGTCCCATCCCATCCTGGAGAGGGCTGGAGGTGGCTGTGCCCCGGGGCTGCGGGACAGAGCCAGGCATGGCCATCCACGGCTGCCCCTCACCCCGCAGGACGTGACCAGCCCCGAGGAGCAGCAGCGGCCGAAAGCTCCGGCCGCGCCTCCCAAGCCGTGGAGCACATTCAAGGCGATGACGCTGGGCTCGCTGCCCAGCGCCCATCGGGACCGGCTGGAGCTGTGCCGGGCAGACTGGGACAGCCCCTGCGCCGGCCTGGACGGGCCCGACGGCGATTTCCAGACGGAGGTGTGAGCCCCGAGCTCCCATCGCCGCCTCCTGTGCCCCGTGCGCGGCCCCGCCGAGCCGACACACGCTCTGGGTTTGCTCCGGGGGCAGCCTGGGGCGGGGGGGGGGNGGGGGGGGGGGGGGGGGGTCCCTGCCTGGCCGGAGCCGATTGTCCCCACCCCGGGAGAGCCGCCTCCCGCTCGTCCTCCTCGCGGTTCCTCCTCCTGCCACCCTCCCCCGCCGCCCCGGGACGCGGGTGTGGAGGGGACCCGCGTCTTCTCTCCTCCCCTCCCCAAAATGCTCACCCACGCTCACGCCTGCACCCTCCCCCCGGGGGCAGGACCGGCCGTCGAGGCCCTCAGACCTTCGTTNCTGCACCCCACGCGCTGCAAATCAAATCTGATCACAGGAGCTGGGAGCAGTAATCATGTAGTAATTAATCTGTGAGTAAATGAGGAAATTTGGAGGCCGGAGCTGCTCCAGGTGGGAGCTCCAGGCATCCGGAGCTGGGGGATGCAGCTTCCAGAAATGGAGCTGGGGCGGCAGGAGCAGCAGCTGGGGTGGGAATTCTTGGAGCAGGGGCTGTGTTGGGACAGCGGTGCTGGAGGAGAGGACAGCCCTGCACATCTGGGATGAGAGATTTTGGATCATGGCACTGAAACCTTCTCACCGTCAGTGCCGTGGCTGTGCCATGGTGAGAACAGATCCTGCCTCTGGAGATGGAGCTGGAGTGGCAGGAGCAGCAGCTGGGGTGGGAATTCTTGGAGCAGGAGCTGTGTTGGGACAGTGATGCTGGAGGAGAGGACAGCCCTGCACATCTGGGATGAGAGATTTTGGGTCACGGCACTGAAACCCTCCAGCTGTGAGTGCCGTGGCTGTGCCACGGTGGGAGCAGATCCTGCCTCTGGAGATGGAGCTGGGGCAGCAGGAGCAGCAGCTGGGGTGGGAATTCTTGGAGCAGGAGCTGTGCTGGGACAGCAGTGCTGGAGGAGAGGACATCCCTGCAGGTCTGGGATGAGATTTTGGGTCACAAAACCCTCCAGCTGTGAGTGCCGTGGCTGTGCCATGGTGGGAGCAGATCCTGCTCACGGCTGTTCCTTCCCTCTGGGAAAAGCCTCCTGAGCTTCCTGAGGGCTTCCCTTGGATGGGACAGGTTTGGAAAGAGCAAAGGGCACTGTCCAGTTTGGGTTGGTGGCCACTGTCCGGTTTGGACCATGGGACAGGACAGGAGATGCTGGTCCCAGCTCCACTGGGACAGGATGTCACCCTTGCAGTGAGGTGGCCTCTCCCTCTCCCCACCATTCCAGTCAAGATGGAAGTGCCAATTTCGTAACCCAGTTCATCCCAGCAGCGCCCAGTTAGGGTCTGGGGCACGGGAAGGGGCCTCCAAGGTGGTGATGGGGGTGAAGAGGAGAGGGTAGAAGCACCCAAATTATTCCACTGCCACGTCCCAAGGGGGATCCAGCTGTGTGGGGATGAGCATGAAGATTTTGGCTGCCCGTGCCAGGGCTCAGGACGGTGGGTGAGGGGTCCTGGCACAGCCTGGGGCTGCTGTGGGGCTCAGCTGTGGCTCCCAGCCCCACGGAGGCTCAGGGGCACCATCCCCTCCCTGCAGTGCCCCTAATTCTCCTGGTAAATGCAGCCACATCCTCAGGCTCTGGTTTCTGCGATCCCGCCTCCAGCTTTGGGGGATCCGGGGCCTGCTCCAGCTCCCCTCCTCTCCTTCCCGGCCAAACGCAGCCGTGAGAGGCAGAGTCAGGGTTTCCTGGGGCATCTGTTGGCAATTAGCAGCTTTTATTACTCATGGAGACGCCAGATGGGGCGAGGGAATGGAGCCCGGGCTGGTGGTGTGTCCCAACATAAAGGGGACAAGGGACACCCCCCAATCCTGCAGGATGGGGGGTACAGGGTGGGGCAGAGCAGATCCCAGAGCTCTGGAGCCGTTTTCCATCTGCAGCTCCCACCGGAGGCAGGCCGGGTCCCCCCCCAGCGCCAAAAATGTGCAATTTGGGGGGGCGGAAATGATGGAGGAGAGGCTCTGAGGCTGCGCAGGGGGACGGGGAGCTCCGGGAAAAGAGATTTCACCAAAAAGAGGCAAAAGTGCTGTTCTAGCACCGCGGATACAAACGGCCCAGCCGGGCTGGAAAGAATTCCTGCAGGCACTCTCCTTCCTGGCTGGAATTAGGCGGGGAGGAGGGGTGGAATTGTGCCTGGATTGGTGCAGAAATTAATGCTGAACCGCTGAAATCCTCACCGCAGGAATTCCCTCCTGCGCCTCGTCCAGGCCGGCAGCTGGATGAGCCAGCGCGGTCCGGACGGCGTCACCCCAACCCTGATTCCCTGGATTTGGGGAGCCTTTGGGGGGGAAGCTGAGCTCGGTGTGAGAAGCGAGGAGCCCCAGGGTGACACAACCGCAGCGGTGACACTTCGGGCTCCGAGGAAAAATCGTCTCCAACCCGAAAATTGCGGGGCTCTGCTCCGGCTCGTGTTTCTTGGCAGGCACCGCGGCAGTTTCTTGGAAGCACAGCGTGCCTGTGCTTTTTCCGTGCTGGGATGGTGGGCTCCAGGATCCTGCTTTCCATCCCCCCGCTCGGCGCCGCTCCAAGCCAGAGTTCTGGGGAGGCGGGATCCGGCTTCTCCTTTCCCCTCTGGAAATGCCGATCCCGTGCACTGGGACGGCCACGGGAAGCAGGAGCTGCGTGGAGAGGAGTTTTCCATGCTGTTTCCACCCCTGGGGCTGTCAGGGTCGCTTTTGTGCCGCGGGGTTGGGGACAACCAACTCCGGGAACTGAGGGAAACTGAGGCACGGGAAAAGCGTCTCCATTGTAATCCCTCCAAAGCGTTCTGCAGATGAATTGAGGTGCTGTAGAGGATGTGATGAGGCCGCCCTGCATCCCTGCTCTGGGCTTGGGATGGGATATAGGGCCAGTTTTGGGGCCGTGCCCCCCACCCACAGGACACACAAACCCCCCAAACCCCCACCAGCCGCAGGCTCGTCGCTGCCGGGTGGCCCCAAACAACAGCTGGACGTGAACAATCATCACAAAAGCGGGAACCAGAGAAGCTTCGCTGTGTTTTCCTTCCCACTTGCTTTAATTACCCTTAATTACCTCAGCGGGCACCTCGCGGGAGCGTTGTCACCACGTCGCCGGGACCGGCGGGCGAGCGACTGGCGGAGCCGCTGAGCCGCTGGGGTTGCCCACGACAGCTTATTTACTGCCTCTGCCTAACCAGCAGTTGTTAATTAGCGAGTTTATGGAGATCCGTTCGTCCCTGACGAAGCTGCAGCCTAAATAGATCCGTCACGATTTGGGAGAAAACGCGGCTGAGCCATCCTGAGGGTCCTGTGCCATCCCGAGGGTCCTGTGCCATCCCAGCCCGGGCTGCACCCACGGAGATGCCACAGGACGCTTTGCACCCCTCAGACCCAAATTTGACTGAGCTGGGCTCGTTCCCTGCCTGTTTTTGGGGGGGATCAGGGTGGGCTGGCACGTATGGGAATGGAACAGAGAGAGGCAGGCAGGCCCCGGGGCAGCATTCCAGGCTCGGGGGCAGAATTCCAGACCCCGGGGCAGAATTCCAGACCCCGGGGCAGAATTCCAGGCTGGCAAATCCCATCGGCGCGGGGCTGGGAGCCGGGATGGGCCCTGGATTCCCCTGAGGGCTTGGCAGGGCTCTGGGAAATCAGCATCCCTGATTGCCGCCGCCGCTGCTGGGGACGTCCCCAGCAGCTGGGGGACGTGGGAGCAGAGGCAGGGACGGTGGTGGCAGCGATCCCGCCTCAGCGCTCTGACCCCCGGGCACCTCGCTCTGAGCCAGGCTGTCCCCAAGCCACCCCAAGGCGCAGGGAGGGGACAGCGGCTCCGTGTCACACAGAGGGCTGGCTGTCCCCGCGCCTCCGAGCTGCTGCTGGGGTGGTGCCAGTGGAGGAGCATCCTTGAGGGACACCCTCCGTCCCCGGGGACACCCTCCTTCCCCGGGGACAGACATTCTGGCCGGCGATGCCACCGCCGGTGCCAGCACCCGGGTGCCCTGTGGGGAGGGAGAGGCGCCCCGCAGGGATGGCGGCCAGGGAACGGGCGACACCCCAGCCCCGGGATTGGGGTTCTCCTCTTCTGGGCCGGGATCCAGCGCCCGGAGCTGGGGAAGGAGGGTGAGGAGGAAGGGAAGGCGCTGCCGGGGGAGGCGCCCGGGGGTGGAGGAGGAGGAGGAGGAGAAGGGCGGGGATGCGAAGGCGGGAGGCGGCCCGGGCCCCCTCTCCCGGTTTCGGGGGGAGGTGCGGAGGGCGGGCAGCGCTTGGGGGGGCGGCTCGGCCCCCTCCCCCCCAACCCGGAGGGAGGCGGGGAAGGCGGCGGGGGCGGCGCGGCGGGTCCCGGTGTCCCGAGCCGGAGTTCCCGGTGTCCCGCGGCGGAGTTCCCGGTGTCCCGCACGCCCCCGAGCCCCGCGCAGGTGAGCCCAGGGCAGCCCCGCACGGGGGACGGGCGGAGCCCGGTTCTGTGGCGTGCCGGGCCGGGTCGGGCCGGGCCGAGCGGGGATTCCCCGTTAATCACCGGAGTTAATCACGCCCCGGGGCCGCGGGGACCCGCCGGTGCGGAGGGTGCGGAGCAGGGAAGGCGGGCAGCGGGCGGGGGGAGCTGGGGATAGCGGAGTGGGGGGCGTGGAGGCTGCAGGGGCGGTGGGCTGGGTGCAGGCAGTGCCAGGCCAGGGGAGCCGGGTGGCAGCACAGGGGACAACCGGTGACGGGGCTGTGGCTGGGGACAGGGGGGCTGGGAGTCTGGGGGGAGCTGGGGCTGTGAGAGAGCCCCGAGCAGGCAGGGCAGACCCCGCCGCGGGGGGATGGAGAACAGGGATGCACGTCCCGCTCTGGCAGCAGCCCCTGGAGCCGAGCGTGTCCGGTCTGTCCCGGCTCCCGAGCTTGCCTCGTGGCAGGAAGCAGGAGGGAGGCCAGGTCGGGGTGACCTGCAGGGACACCCCGGGATCCACGCGGCACCGGGAGATAAAACGGGAGGCAGCGAGACCTTCGTGGGTGGGTGAAAGCGGGAGGTGCCCGGCTCCGCTCTGGGGAAGCTCAGCCATCTCATTTCCAAATGCTGGGAGTAAATCCGGGTTTGACACCCAGGGATGCTGAGGCTCGGGGTGGGCGTGGACCAGATCCACGGGGGCCACACTTTGAGCCCCCCAAAACATCACCGAGCCACGGCCAGGAGGGTCAATGTGACTTCATGCTCATGACTTCCCTGCTGTGGGCAACCTCAGGGGCTGGTGGCCACCAGGTGCCCATCCCGCTGCTGCCCGGGGTCTCTCCCTTGCAGGCCCTGAGCCTCTGCCGGGGGCACCATGAGGGGTCTCTGGGCCCTGGCACTCGCCGGGCTCCTCAGCGCCTGCCGGGGGAAGGAGCTGCTGCCAGCGGAAGGTGAGGAGCACCGCGAGGGTGGAGCCACCTCCCTCCTTCTCCTGTCCCTGCGGCGGGGAGGGAACGGCTGGGCCGGACCCGGGGATGGCGCGGAGTGTCTGTGAGCTGTGCCGGGTCACCACGTGCCGGGAGCGGAGCGGTGGCTGCGGGCTGAGCGCCGGGGCTTTGCTCGGCGTCCCCTGCGGGCAGGGGGCCGGGGAGAGCGGAGCTGGGGACACCCCGACACCGCCCCCGCAGCCCTGGCCATCAGGGAGGGATGGGGGGACACTCGGTGACAGCTGTCACCCAAGGGTGGGGCAGGTGAGCCAGGACCGCTCCGGGCACGGTGAGGATGCACAGAGCTCCCGAGGGAGGTTTGGCCTCCAGCGGCCAGTTTTGGCCACGATCCACACGATGGCGGAGGGCTGGGGGGTGTCCAGGTGCAGGCAGGGGGATGATGGCTGAGCCCAGCTCCGTCGGGGTGTCCCCAGCTCCGTCGGGGTGTTCCCAGCTCTGCCGGGGTGTCCCCATCTCCACCGGGGTGTCCCCATCTCCACCGGGGTGTTCCCAGCTCCACCGGGGTGTCCCCAGCTCCGCCGGGGTGTCCCCTCTGTGGGATGAGCTCCGGGCTCCAGGGGAGGAGCCGCTGGAAGCGACGCCGGGCTTGCATCAGGCTCGGTGGGCGTGGAGCAGTGGCTCGGCCCGGGGGACCCGGGTTTGTCCTGTCACTGTCACCCGCTCCGGCGTGGCCTCCCGTGTCCCGGCCTTTCCTGGAGGACGGAGGGTTGGACAGGCGACATTCTCCTTCGGGATCGGCAGCAGGGCTGCCGGAGGCTCCAAAGGCATCGCGCCGGGGTGATTGACGTGTCCCCTGCCCTGCCGAGGGTGATGTCAGCGCTGGCGGGAGGTGACACTGCCCCCGGCTGTGACATTCACGACTCCCGCTGCTGTGGCCGTGCCTGGGGTCCCCAGGGCCACAGCGTGTCCCCGCACCCCTGCTGGCCCTGCGGGCAGCCTGGGTGGTGCCAGGCTCTTGGACAGGGGTGGGCAGGGGCTGGCGGGGTCAGAGACCCCCCAGGAACCCCCACGGAAGAGGAGGGAGAATCGCCGGTGCCCATCTCGCTCCAGGCCCGGTTTGTGCGGAGACAAAACAAATCCTCCTCTCTCTCCCCCTTTGTTTACTCCTTTATCTCGCACCTCCCGACATCTGGCGCATCTGGAGGTGGCTCGGCGCTGACGGGGCCGTGATTTATACCTGCGGACAGCGGCGGCCCCGCCGTGACCGCGCCTGACGCAGCATTTCCCGCACCTCAGCCTCGGGCTGGACCCTCACGCCTGTCCCCGAGGGCCGCCACTCCGAGCTGTCCCCACCATGCGACAGGAGCGGACAGCTCCCGGTGGCACTGTGGGTGTCCCTGGCACCCGGCCGAGCCTCCTGATGCTGATCCCAGCCGCGGGGATGTCTGCAAGGCGGAACACGCCAGAGCCGGGGAAAACATTTCACCTGCGGGAGGCAGCAGGGCCGGCTCTGTCCCCTCCGAGCTGCTCCTGGAGCGTCCCAGCTTCGCTCCTGCCGGCTCCCGGGAGCTGGGGCTGGTCTGTGCTGCCTCGGGAGGCTGGGGCCAGCTTCTGGCAGCACCCCGAGACCCTCCTGGGCTTGAGGAGCTCCGTGTGGTGTCACCCAGCTTGTCCCACCGTGCGTGGGGACACCGCAGTGACAGCCATGTGCTGCTTTGCCTCACAGGGGAGCTGTGCCCGCGGCTCTGGGAGGAGGATCTGACTGGGGACAAGTATGAGAATGTCACGGGTAAGGAAAGACCCTCTCAGGGGTCCCCTGACACCCCAGGATGGGCTCTGTGTCCTGCCTGGGGACTGCCACCTGTCCCAGGGTCAGGTCTCATGTCCCCCGCTCTGTCCTGCAGGTTTTAACCTGATTAAAAGGTTCGACCTGCTGAAGATCTCGTCCATCAAGAAGATCCGCAGCTCCCGGGGGCCGGCGGTGCTGCGCCTGGGCGCCGTGCCCCTGGTCCAGCCCACGCAGTGAGTGGCCTTGGGTGACCCGAGGGGTGGCCTCGGGTGACCCCTGAGGTGGCCCTGAGCAACCCTCAGGTTACCCAAAACTCCCCCAGCCACAATCCCCAGCTGTTTTAAACTTGGGGTCAGGGTGAAGCCGGGTGGGCTTTGCCCTTAGCTCGTGCCAGGGATGCCAGGCAGCTCCGTGTCACCTCTGGGGACACTGGGGACAACCCCGGGGCTGCCCCAGCACCTTCCTCCTCGAAAGTAAACCCCGGGCTGCCACGGTTCTGCTGGGTGCTGGCCAACCCTTGCGCAAGCAGGGCCCCGTGGCTGCTCTGTGGTTGCTCTTGGCAGAGCCCAGCCGAGCTCCTGAGGCTGCTCAGCCCCAGCAGCAGCGGTGTGGGGCTGCTGGGGGGGCACGGGGGGGGCTGGCCCTCGTCCCCTCCATCCCTGGTGCCCACGGTGCCAGGGCTGGCAGGGACGGTGCAGCGTGGCAGAGTGGGAGCGGATCCACGTCCTCAGGGACGTCCCTTTGTCCCCACATCACCCCGGGGCTGGCACAGAGCTGAGCCGGGCATGGGGCTCTCCAGAGGGCCAGGACATCCAGCCTGGGCGGCCAAATCCTCGGATGGCTCTGGGATGGATGGCGGATGCTCCAGGCTGGTGTTGCTCTTGGCTTGGGAGGGGGAGCTTTTGGAATCTCAGATCCAACCTCGGGGAGGCTGGAGGTGGGGACAGCCTGTGGGATCCCATGGGTGCCCACCCACCTCAGTGCCCAGCCAGGGTGTCCCCGTGCCCCACGGGGAGCAGAGGGCACCGCTGGCCGTGTCCCAGTCCCCATGCCTTGGTGCAGCTCCAGAGCAGTGGCTGGGGAAGCGGCGGGTGTGGAGCCAGGGCGGGAGCGGAGCAGAGCCCGGAGCGAATATTTCCAGCGGTTTAACTGTGGGCGAGCTGGGGAAGGCTGCCACAGCCGCCTCGGGGATGACGGATGTGGCTCCTGGATTCCCAGGGACTAAATTTTGGGATAAGAGCACGGCCCCGAGCGCTGCAGCCGCTCCAGCAGGGGCATCTTTGGGGTGCACGGTGTGGGGCAGGCCAGTGGGGCTGAACCCACGGTGGTGGCATTTGGGGTGACAGGTCACGGCAGGAGCCACGGGGAGCTGTCAGGGTAATGCTGCCACCTGAAAGTGCCCTGTGCCCTGTGCTGTGGAGTTTTGGGGTGCTGTAGGTTTTGGGATGCTGTGGGGTTTTGGGTACCGTGGGTTTTGGGTGCTGTGGGTTTTGGGGTGCTGTGGGGTGTTGGGTGCTTTGGGCTTTTGTGGTGCTGTGGATTTTGGGGTGCTGTAGGGTTTTGGGTGCTGTGGAGTTTTGGGGTGCTGTAGGTTTTGGG
>VZDJ01000274.1:4702774-4780963 GCA_008694505.1 Cyanoderma ruficeps | reverse complement strand
CCCCAACCCTCCCCAAACTCCCCCTCCCCATCTCTGCCTCCCCTCTCACCTCTTCCTCCTCCTCCTCCTCCTCCCAGTGTGCCGAGGGGCCTCGGGGTGAGAAGGGGCAGCGTGGGCAGGTGGTAAGTGACACTCAGCTCTGGGGACACTGTGGGGGTCCCCCTGCCCTGGGCTGGCCCTGGAGGGTCCAACTCTGAGGGTCCAGCTCCATGTGGGCATGAAAGGAGCAGGAGGTGCCCACCTGGGCACCCACCTTGTCCCTTTTTTCCCGCGCAGGGACTGCCAGGGCCGGCTGGCACCGAGGGGCAGAAGGTGAGTCCAGCCCTCCCGTGGGTCCTGGCACGGCAGCAGGGACACCTGGGGTGGTGGCAGAGCTGCCAGGACCTGCCAGCACCAACCCGTGTAGCTTGGGTGACACCACGGGTGACACCACGGGTGACACCTGTCCGTCCTGCAGGGCCAGAAGGGTGACAAGGGTGACGGGGGCCTGCAGGGCAAGCCGGGGCGCCCTGGGCGTGATGTGAGTAGGGCTGGGTCATACCTGGGCACCCCCCGGGCACCCCTGGGCACCCCTGGGCATCCCCCCAGGGCAAAGGGGTGTCCAGCCACAGGAGCTTCACCTTCATCTTCACCTTCATCTTCACCCAGGGCCGGCCCGGGGAGATCTGCGTGGTGGGACCCAAAGGCCAGAAGGTACCTGGAGGGGTTTGGGGGTGATGGGGTGGCAGATGGAGCACCTGGTGGCACTGACACGCACCCCCATTGTCCTCCAGGGTGACCCTGGCCTGGTGGGACCTGAGGGGCTGGCCGGTGAACCAGGACCCCCGGGCAAGCCGGGCTCTCCGGGGATTGGCCTTCCAGGGAAGCCGGTGAGGAGCCCTGCGCCAAGGGGGTGTCCCCACGGTGGCCATGGCCACCCCGCAGCCACAGCTGCCCCAGCGGGGCTAACACCACCCTCTGTCCCTTTCAGGGCGACCCTGGTGGCCCCCCAGGTCCGAAGGGAGAGAAGGTGAGTGGAGGGAAAGAGGTCCCAGCTGCCCCCCATGCCGGGACAGGGAATCCCACCCGGAGCCGGATCCACCAGGGCTGAGCTGGAGCCACCAAACTCCATCCGGGTGGGCCGAGGACCCGGCCTGGAGGGCAGGAAAGCCCCCGAGGGGACAGGGGTGTCACAGGGGGACAGGGCTGTGGTGTTTCCCCTTTGCTGAGCTCGGGTTTTCCCATGTCTGGCTCCAGGGCAGCCCGGGAGCTCCTGGACCCGGAGGATCGCCTGGGACACCCGTGAGTAGCGGGAGCCAAAAGCCGGGGTCAGGGCCGGGTTTCTTGGCTCGGGGTCGGGGCTGCTTGGCCAGAGAGGTGACGGGATCTGAGCCTGGAAATGAGAGGGATTTGGGAAAAGCGGGAGCCAAGAGGGATTTGGGAAAAGCGGGAGCCAAGAGGGATTTGGGAAAACCAGGAGCTGAGAGGGCTTTGGGGAAAGCGAGAGCCCTGAGGGATTTGGGAAAATGGGGGGCTGAGAGGGATTTGGGAAAACCAGGAGCCGAGAGGGCTTTGGGGAAACCGGGTGCCGAGAGGGGTTTGGGAAAAGGGGGAGTCAAGAGGGATTTAGGAATACCGGGAGCCAAGAGGAATTTGGGGAAACCGGGAGTCAAGAGGGATTTAGGAATACCGGGAGCCAAGAGGGATTTGGGGAAACCGGGAGCCAAGAGGGATTTGGGAAAAGCGTCAGCCTCACTCGGGGCCAGGAGCATCCCATGACACGGCTGGTGGCAGCCGAGGGGTGCTGGGTGACACTGATGGGACACTCCGCGGCCTCCCTGAATCAGCCCCGTCCCCACTTTTGTCCCACAGGGTGTCCCCGGAGTCCTGGGGCCGAAAGGAGACAAGGTGGGTGACAGGGACAGGGACAGGGTGGGTGACAGGGACACGGTGGGTGACATGGACACGGTGGGTGACATGGACAGGGTGGGTGACAGGGACGGGGTGGGTGACAGGGACAGGGTGGGTGACATGGACACGGTGGGTGACAGGGACAGGGTGGTCTGAGGTGGCCACAGGCACATCCCCCGGCCTTGGGGCTGCCTGGGGGTCACCCCGCAGCCCCCCAGCCTCAGTGTCCCCGCTCCCCCCGGGCAGGGCGAGCCGTGCCAGGCGTGTCCCCCTGTCCCCGAGGGGATGCTCGGGGCCCTCGGAATTCCCGGACCCCGGGGAGAGCCCGGAGCGCCCGGCAGGGACGGGATCTCGGTGAGTGTGACCCCAGGGATCTGTGGGGTGACGGTGTCACCTCAGCATCCCTGATGTCCCCTGTGTTTCCTCCTCCTCAGGACACGCCCGGCCCCGCGGGACCCAAAGGGGACAGGGTAGGTGACACGGGGAGGGCTGGGCTGTCCCCAGCCGGAGCTGAGGGGACACCGAGCACCGCCCAGCTCCTGCTGTTCCTTCCCAGGGAGATCCCGGCATCCAGGGGATGAAAGGGGAGAAGGTGAGTGTGTGACCCTCCGGGCCACCCCCCGCTCCCCCTGAGAAACAGGGGAAAAAAACCCATTTTGGGTGAAAAAACCCGGATTTGGGGGGGAAAAACCTGAAATTTGGGGGGTGGTTAAAGCACCTATCTAGTAAACAGGAGATCCTGGGTTTGAATACCCCGGCACCCCCTTTTTTTTGGGGGGGGGACACACCTTATTTAACAGGGAACATTTTGTTTGGGGGGAAAACCCCCAAATTTGGGGGGAAATTCCCCGAATTTTGGCTGGAAAAAAACTGAATTTGGGGAGAAAACCCCCCAAAGTTTGGCTGAAAAACCCTGAATTCTGGGGGGTGGAAAACCCTGAATTTTGGGGGAAAAACACCCGGATTTTGGGTCCCTCCTGCCATCCCAGGGGGACTCGTGCCTGCCCTGTGATCTCCGTGTCCTGGCCGCGCTGCACCGCGGCCCCACCGAGGGGGAGCCGGTGAGTTCCGGGGCGGGACCCCCCTCTCCCAAGCCCGGGTGACCCCCGGGGGGGCCGGGTGAGTGACCGTGTGGTGTCCAGCAGGGCCAGATGGAGCTGTCCGGGCTGGCTGGGGTCAAGGGCGAGAAGGTGAGTGACCCCTCCAACCCCGTCCCCTTTTCACATCCCTGGGAATGGCTGGGTCAGCCCGTGGGGTCGGGGCAGGCTTGGCTGATCCTGGCCTTGATTCTGATCCTGGGCCTGATTCTGATCCTGACCCTAATTCTGATCCCATCCCTAATTCTGATCCCATCCCTGATTCTGATCCCATCCCTAATTCTGATCCCATCCCTAATCCTGCTCCTGGCCCTGCTCCGTTTCAGGGGGACAGTGGCCATATGGGACCCCCGGGCAGAGCGGTGAGTGGGGACACTGCGGGCACTCAGAGGGTGCGGGGGGGGGGGGTTTGGGGGCTCAGCCGAGTTTTGGGGACCGTGGTGTCACCTCTGCTGTGGGTTCCTGGCACAGGGAATCCCGGGAGAGAAGGGAGATCCCGGCGTGCGGGGGCTCAAGGGAGAGAAGGTGAGGCCAGCACTGGTGTCACCCCTGTCACCTCCCCAGCTGACACCTGGGCATGGGGACAGCGCTGAGCTGGGGGGACACAGGGGGCCGTGAGCCCCCCCGCTCCCGCCGCGTCGCGGTCCCCAAAGCCACCTCCCAGCCGGGATTGTCCCCATTGCAGGGCGAGCAGTGCGGGCAGTGCCCTCCCACCCCGCAAGCCCTCCAGGGGACAGCGACAGTGGTGGCACTGCCGGGGCCACCGGGAGAAAGGGGCGCTGCTGGCCCCGCGGGCAGAGCGGTGAGTGCCCCCCGTGCCCCCCGTGCCCCCCGNCCCCCCGTGCCCGATTTTTGGGGGGGAATGCCCCACCCTGACCCACTCCTGCCTTTCCCCAGGGCAGACCAGGCGACGTTGGCGAGAAGGGACAGAAGGTGACAGGGGCTGGGGGCGGCTCCCGGTGGGGTCGGCGGTGGCAGAGGGCGCTGTGACCCCTCTGCGCCGTGTCCCCGTGCCAGCTTTGTCCCCTCTCTTGGCCAGGGTGACGCCGGCAGCCCCGGGGACCCGGGCGCTCCGGGCATGGCCGGTGTCCCCGGGCTGTCGGGTGAGCCCGGCGTCAGGGGACCAGCCGGCCCTAAAGGCGACAAGGTGAGACGCCAACGTTTCGGGCAGCTGTCACCTGTCACCGCGGTGTCACCCACCCCTCTGCTGTCCCCTCCCCGCAGGGTGACGCGTGCCAGCCCGGCCCCGCCGTGCCCGGGCATCTCTCGGACGTGTTTGGGATCCCGGGAAAACCCGGGGACAAAGGGGACCAGGGCCCGCCGGGCATCGGCCAGCCGGGCAGACCCGTGAGTGTCCCCGAGCCTTGAGTGTCCCCGAGCCGGGAGTGGCCCCTGGTGTCCTCGGGGTGACCCTGCTGCTGTGTTTTAGGGGAAGCCGGGGCTGCCGGGGGTGCAGGGCCCCGCCGGGCCCAAGGGGCTGCAGGTGAGTGGGGGGTGGGTGTGTGGGGTCTGGGGACACCTCTGTGGGTGAGTGGGGTGTGGGTGTGGGGCCTGGGGACACCTCTGTGTCTGGAATGGGGTGCAGAGTGTGGTTGTGGGGTCTGGGGACACCTCTGTGTCTGGAATGGGGTGCAGGGTGTGGTTGTGGGGTTTGGGGGATACCTCACTTCCCCTTTGTGTCCCTAGTGGGGTGTGGGGTCCTGGGGACACCTCACTGCCCCTCTGTGCCCGTAGTTGGATGTAGGTTTGGGGTTTTGGGGACACCTCACTGCCCCTCTGTGGGGTGCAGGGTGTGGGGTTTTGGGGACACCTCACTGCCCCTCTGTGGGGTGCAGGGTGTGGGGTTTTGGGGACACCTCACTGTCCCTCTGTGGGGTGCAGGGTTTTGGGGACACCTCGCTGCCCCTCTGTGTCTGTAGGGTGAGCCAGGACCGCGAGGGATCGGCCAGCCGGGACCGCAGGTGGGTTTCGGGGTACCTGTGCTGTCCCCTGCTGTCCCCGTGCCCCCAGGGTGGCTCTGGTGGCTTTCACACACTCTGCTTTTCCCAGGGAGACCCCGGCAGCACCGGACCCCCCGGACCCCCGGTGAGTTTGGGGGGGTTTGGGGCGGGCGTTTTTGGGGTGCCCAGCCCTGGGTGATGGGACAGCAGCGGTGTCACACCCCTGCCACCCCCCGTGCGGCCCTGGGGACAGCGTTGTCCCCTCACTGAGGGCAACCAACACCCTGTCCCACCCTCAGGGCCCCCCAGGACCTCAGGGACCCCCGGGGCTGGCGGCGGAGAAAGGAGCCAAGGTAAGGGAGCGTCCCCTCGGCCCTCGGTGTCCCCCGTGCCCCCCATTCCTGCTGTCCTTCCTCCGCAGGGATCTCCGGGTCCCAAAGGTGCCACGGGACCCCCTGGACCACCGGGGAGCGGCGTCACAGGGCCACCGGTGAGTGCCGCGCCCTCCAGGCGCGGGCGGTGCCACCCTCCTGCCACCTTCACCTTCCTCACCCTCCTCTTCCTCGCAGGGCCCCGAGGGGCGGCCGGGGCTCCCCGGCTCCAGCGGGCAGCCGGTAGGTGCTGGGGGGGGGGGTGCCAGGGGGCCGTGCCAGGGCTGGGGGGTGGTCTCACACGGTGGGTGGGGGGCACCGGGGGCTGCCCTAATTCCCGTCTCTGGGGTTTTTTCCCTCTGGCAGGGGGAGAAGGGCGCCCAGGGAGAGAAGGTGAGTGAGGGGCCGGGTGGGGCTTCCCCCCCCCACCCCTGTGCCACCCCCTGCCCGCCCTGCCCTCACCCCCTGTGCCCACAGGGAGACCCCGGGGAGTGCTCCTGCCCCTCCAGCCCCCGCCAGGACCCCAATTACAACGGGATGCCGGTGAGTGTCACCCTCCCCCGGCTCTGTGTCACCTTCACGGGGGAGGGGCCCGTTTCACCCTCTGGAATTCTCCTCCCCAGGGAGCCCCAGGATTATGGACCGGGATGTCCTGGCAGCCCCAGCCTGGCCCGCAGGTCGGTGCCACCCCGGCCCGTGCCTCTCCCACCCTCACCTCGTCACCCCTCGCCTGTCTCTGATTGTTTTTTGGGGTTTTTTGCAGGGTCCCCCCGGAGCTCCCGGCCCGCCCGGCCCGCCCGGTGCCCCCGGGCGCCAGGTGAGCGGCAGAGGGAGAGCGGGGCCGATCCTGATCCTCTAGGGCAGGGCTTGAATATTCCCTGTTGGATTTAGGGAATGCCGGGACACAACGGCTTGCCCGGACTGCCCGGACCGGCTGGAGACCTGGTAGGTGGTGACAACTGCCATGGCCATGTCCCCTGCCCTGGGGACAATCCCTCCATCCCTCCTTCCATCGGTCCATCCCTCCCTCTTTTCCAGGGACCTCTGGCCGTCATGGCCGAGAGGAACATCGAGGTGCTGAAGGTGAGAGGGTGGGTTTGGGGCCAGGGTGGGTTTGGGATTGGGGTGGGTTTGGGATTGGGGTGAGTTTGGGGTCGGGGTGGGTTTGGGAGCGGGGTGGGTTTGGGAGCAAGGTGGGTTTGGGGTCAGGGTGTGTTTGGGATCAGGGTGGGTTTGGGGTCACCCTCCTGCTCTGGGGGACCCCTGACTCCCCTTTTCCCCCCCCCAGACTCTCTGTGGGGACTGTGCCCAGCTGCAGGCGGCCCTGGAAGCCCCCGGGGCAGTGGAGGATGAGGATGGGGGCATGCCTGGTGCCCCTGGCAGCGACAGCTGTGCCCGGGTGAGCGTTCCCACAGCTCGGGCCGGGAATTCCGGGGCTCAACATCCCCCGAGCCCTGCGGGGGGGGAGGTTGGAGAAACGCTGCCGAGCCCCGGGGAATCGGATTTTGTGGGATTTGGGGGGAAAGCCACACTCTGGGGGTTCTGGGAATGCGGGCCGGCTCCCGGGCACAGCCCCACGGGGGTCCCGAGGAGGGACAAGCTCGTCCCCTGTCACCGCGGGGTGACCCCGGGCTTTTCTTCCAGTGCTTGGCGCAGTTCCCCAGGGCGGAGGAGGCTCGGGTGAGTGACCCCGGTGTCCTTGTCCCCAGGGATGGTCCCTGCTGGGCATCCAGGGCTGTCCCCCGGCCTGTGGGGGCTTCGGGGGAGGCTCAGCAGTGGGTGGCGGGCAGTGCCATCCCTGATGTGTCCCCACTCCCCGCAGGGTGACAGCCCTGACTGTGCGGGTCACCCCGGGCTGCCGGGAATCCCGGGGGAGAGAGGAGAGCAGGTGGGTGAGCTCCAACCCACCCCCGGACCCTCTCCTGCCATCCCAACCCTTCCTGGGGGCTGTGACAGGTCCCCTCGGGGCTGTCCCCACCTCCGTGGTCACCCCTGTCACCCCCCCCAGGGCTCCCCGGGACTGCGCGGACCTCCAGGACCACCCGGACCCATCGTGAGTAGCCCAGCCCGGGGCGGGGGGTTCTGGGGGGGGGCTCGGAGCCCCTCAAAGCAGGTTGCCCAAGGTGCCTGTGGCCGCGGCGAGGCACAGCTGTGACACGGCATGGCACGGATGTCCCCACGGAGGCTGGAGGAGGTGACGGTGCTGCCAGCCCGGAGGCGGAGCAGGAGCTCTGTGGCACACCCAGGGCTCAGCCCGGCGCCTTTTTTCCAAGCCGTGACCTCCGCGTTTCTCCCCTCAGGGCCCCCCAGGCTTCCCTGGAACGCCGGGCGCCCCCGGACTGCCCGTAAGAACCCAGCACGGCTCCGCCTTGTGTCGCTGCCGCTTGGTTTGGCTGTGTCCCCTGTCCCCTGTCCCCGCCGGGAGCAGCCGCAGCACAGCTGCCCCTCTCCATCCCACTCCATCTCCATCCCGCCATTCCCGCTCCTCCATCCCATGGCAGGGGGGCCCGGAGGAGCCGCGGTTTGATGGTTCTCAGCTCAGGGATTTGGGGCTGGCACTCGTCACCCGCCGGGTCCCCTCAGCACGGTGGGGGGACCTGCCGTGGCTCCAGGAGCTGTGACACGTCTGTGACCCGGCACAGCTCCCCTGATGGTCACCAGGGACAGCCCTGGTGGGGCCAGGAGGATCCTGTGTGCTGCCTGGCCTCATCCTCCTCCTCCTCCGGTCACTCCTCTGTGGTCACTCGGCCTCCACCACCATCTCCATCTTCATCTTCATCTCCATCTTCATCCTCATCTCCACCTCCATCATCTCCCTCCTCCTGCTCCCGCCCTGCTCCCCACAGGAGCCGGTGGCGGGGCTGTGCCGGTGGCTCTCGGAGGATCCCGCGCTCCTGCTCGTGTCCCCTCGTCCACTAATGTCACCGTCACCCCACGGGCTCTCCGGGGCTCTCTGGGGCTCTCTGTGGGCCGTGCTCTGCCGTGTGCCAGCGTGTCCTGTCCTTCTCTGTCACCTCGGCACCACGTCACCCCACTAACCCCCCCCCCCAGAGGGATGTCCCCGTGGCGCTCCAGGCTGTCCTCGTGTCACCCTGGGAGGAGGACGGGGGGCACCAGCTGGAGCTGAGGGCTGGAGCCCCACAGGGCTGAGCTGTCCGTGGCCCCAAGGTCACAGCACCAGGGTTTGAGTGTCCCCAACACGTCTGGGGACTGACCCCGGTGCCTGCAGGGCTGCAGGAGCCCTGGCAGGGTCCTGGCAGGGTCCCAGCAGGGTCCCCGCAGGCTGGCACATGTCACAGTCCCCAGGGGCTGCAGGTCACAGCCTATGAGGGGTTTTAGGAGACCCCCCTGCATCTCCTCTCTTCTCCCCACCAAGGGTCTCCAAGGGGAACGCGGCCCTGCCGGGCTGGCCGGAGCCAAAGGAGAGCCGGTGAGTGCTGTGGGGTGAGGGGACAGGGGGACATTGGTGGCCCAGAGGGGTTGGCACCCGGCTGGGGCACTGTGGGGGGCTCAGTGTCATCGTCCTCACACACAGGGACCGCCAGGACAACCCGGCTACCCCGGGGCCACGGGGCCCCCCGGCCTTCCCGTGAGTACTGGGGGGTCCAGGCAGCCCCTGCCTGTCCCCTCGGGGGTCTCCGTGGCCCTCCTGGCCCCATATGGCACCTGTGCCAAATACCCCATCTGTGTCCCTGTCCTTTCCATGCTCCAAATCCCATCCCTGCCCCAAATCCAATCCCTGCCCCATATCCCACTTATGCCCCTTGTCCATCCAAAGCCCCAGATCCCACCGATACCCCAAATCCCATCCCTGGGGCGTGTCCCATCCATACCCTGTACCCCACCCATGCCCCACATCCCATCTGTGCATCAAATCCCATTCCTGCCCCAAATCCCATCCCTGTCACAAATCCCATCCCTGTCCCAAATGCCATTCTTGTTCCAAATCTCACCCATTCCCCAAATCCCATCATCTCTGTGCTGTGTCCCTTCCACACTCATACCCCACCCATTCCCCGTGTCCCATCCCTGTTCCGTGTCCCACCCCTGCCCCATGTCCCATCCCTGCCCCATGTCCCAGTTGTCACCTCCCTTCCCCAGGGCATCAAAGGCGAGCGAGGCTACGTGGGCCCCCCAGGAGAGAAAGGGGAGCTGGTGAGTCCCTGGGGACCCTGCTGGGGGGGCAGTGGGGCTGGGGGCTCCCCCAGCTGCCCCCTCTCTGCGGGGCTGGGATCCTTCCAGCCCCATCCCTCTGATCCTGTTCCTGTCCTTCCCAGGGACCCCCTGGCGTGGATGGGCTGCCCGGTCCCGTGGGGCCAGCGGTAGGTGCCCACCCTGGGGGGGTCTGTGGGGGTCTGTGGGTGCTGTGTGGTGCTGTGGGGGTCTGTGGGGGTCTGTGGGGTGCTGTGGGGGGCTGTGGGGTGCTGTGGGGTGCTGTGGGGTGCTGTGGGGTGCTCCCACCACCTCATCCCATCTCTCCACAGGGTCCCAGGGGCGAGCGGGGGCTCCCAGGAAGCGCTGGAGAGAAAGGGGACCAGGTGAGTGTCCCCAAAAGGTGACAGCACCCCCCAGGAGCCCCACGGGGCAGGGGGTGGCTGTGGGGTCTGGCTCAGCTCTTGTGTCTCCACAGGGTTTCCAGGGCCAGCCTGGCTTCCCGGGACCACCGGTGAGTAAATCCCAGTGGGAATTTTGAGTGGATCCCACTGGGAATTCCAGCACCTGGGAGAGGATGTCCGTCCCTGGCTGTGTGTCCCCGTGTCCCCACAGCACAAGGAATGGGGGACAAGGGGGACACAAGTGGGGTGAGGTGCAGGGAGCAGCCCCTAATCAATCCCATTAAAATGAGCTGGGAAAGAGCAGGATTTATGGGATTTATGGGATTTATGGGATTCATGGGCTGGGCTCTTCAGCTGGGATCCCCCCTTCACTCCACACCCCTCTTCCCTGTAGGGTCCCCCTGGTTTCCCAGGAAAGGTTGGTCCAGCCGGGCCACCAGGGCCTGTGGCCGAGAAGGTGAGTGCCAGGGACAAGTGCCACCAGGCTCTGTGGTGTCACCGCTCGTCCCTGGGGCTGTGCTGTGACCTCCTGTGGCTCCGCAGGGCAGCGAGGGCATGCGAGGCCCCACGGGGATGCCGGGACCTCCCGGGCCCCCTGGACCCCCCGGGATCCAGGTAAGACCCCTCTGTATGTCACCCTTGGGTGCTCCTGGAAGCACCACTGGCTGTTCCCATCCCCAGGGATCTGTTCCCATCCCCAGGGATCCATTCCTATCCCCAGGGATCCATACCCAGGGATCTGTTCCCATTCCCAGGCATCCATTCCTATTCTCAGGGACCTGTTCTCATTCCCAGGGATCCGTTCCCATCCTGAGGGATTTGTTCCCATCCTGAGGGATCTGTTCCCATCCCCAGGGATCCATTCCCATCCCCAGGGATCCGTTCCCATCCCCAGGGATTTGTTCCCATCCCCAGGGATCCATTCCCATTCCCAGGGATCCGTTCCCATTCCCTGGGGCGCCCTGAGCGAGTCCCTCGGTGCCCCCCAGCTCTCCCCAGTGCAGCCCTCGCTGTGACACTGTCACCTTGTCCCCGCAGGGCCCCGCCGGCGTGGAAGGACTGGATGGCAAGGACGGGAAGCCGGGGCTGAGGGTGAGGCCGCAGAGGGTGTTGGTGGGGGGCGGCCACCCTGCAACCCCCCCCAGGACACCCCCAATTCATTTCTGTTTCTCCCCAGGGTGACCCCGGTCCCCCCGGGCCACCAGGGATGATGGGTCCTCCGGTGAGTGACAGCCCCCCTTGTCACCACCCTGCAGCCAACACCGGGGTCCCCTCAGCCGGGGCTGTCCTGGGGACACTGAGCTGCGGGTGGTGGCCCTGGACAAACACTGCAGGGTCAGGGTCACCTGCTGTGCCACCCTGGGACCCCCCACCCAGCTCTTTTCTCTCTCCAGGGCTTCAAGGGCAAGACGGGACACCCAGGGCTGCCAGGCCCAAAGGTGACACTGGGTGGTGACATCCCCAAGGACCTCGGGGCTGGCCAATCCACTCACTGCTCTGCTCATGATGTCCCCTCTTCCTTTTAGGGTGACTGTGGCAAACCCGGACCCCCGGGGAGCACGGGCCGGCCGGGAGCCGAGGTGAGTGAGGGGTGGGTGACCCACTTGTCACCATCCTGCCTTCCTTGTCACCACCCCCCTTCCTCCTCCTCCTCCTCCTCCTCCTCCTCCTCCTCACCTTGCCTTCCTCAGGGTGACCCCGGACCCATGGGACCCCAAGGCCGGCAGGGACCCCCAGGGCTCATCGTGAGTTGGAGCTGCCCCCCGTGTCACACCCATGAGGGGGGTCACAGCGGGGACTCCCTCCAGTGTGGGGAGTGGGGACATCACTGTCACCCCCAGCTGACCCCCCTGTCTGTCCCCAGGGTCCCCCTGGCAGCCCGGGACAGCCGGGTCCCGCTGGCCTGGCTGGAGTGGTGAGTACTGCCAGGGCTGGAGAGCTCCCTTTGGGTTTTGGGGCGGGGATGAGCAGGTTTGGGGTCCCCCATTCCCGCCCCGCGCTGATCCCGCTGCTCCCGGTGCAGGGAGTGAAGGGCGAGCGCGGCTCCGTGGGCGAGCGGGGTCTGCCGGGAATGCCGGGACAGCCGGGACCCCCGGGACACCCAGGACCACCGGTGAGTGCTGCAGGGCGCCCACCCTGTACCCCGGAGCAGTGGGGACACTGAGGGCTGTCCCCGTGGTGTCCCCACCTCACGCTGCTCCCCTTGGAACCCGGCAGGGAGAGCAGGGACCGGACGGACCCGTTGGGAAAGAGGTAGGAGAGGGGTTTTCTGGAACTTTCCTGCCCCCGCCGGGCGCAGGGATGGATTGTGACATCCCCCAGGTGTCCCCAGCGTGGGGACATCCCTGTCACGCTGCTCCCGTTTTCCAGGGACCTCCAGGAAAACCGGGCATTGCGGGACCGGCCGGACAGAAGGTGAGAGGAGCCCGGCTGTGTCACCACGGCCACCCGGGTGTCGCACAGCTGTCACCCCAGGGCTGACCCTTTCCTGTCCGCAGGGTGACGCTGGATCCCCCGGCGAGAGGGGATACCCCGGGGAGAAGGGCAGAGCCGGGATGCCCGGGGGTCCGGGGAAAAGCGGCTCCATGGGGCTGGTGGGGCCACGGGGACCCGCGGGAGAGAGGGGACCCCCGGGCTCCCCGGGCCCCGCGGGCAGCCCCGGCCTGCCGGGACCGCCTGGGATGATGGTAAGGACGGGACGGGTGGCCGTGTGGCGGGGCAGGGCCCTGTCCCTGCGGCGGGGCGCCGTGTCCCCTCGCCTGTCCCCTCGTGTGTCCCCGCAGGGAGATGTGGTGAATTACGACGAGGTCAAGAGGTTCATCCGGCAGGAGCTGAACAAGATGTTTGACGGTAACGGGAGGGTCGGGACGGGGACCGAGGTGCCACCCCGTGTGTCCCCACCCCGTGTGTCCCCACCCCGTGTGTCGCCGCCGGCGCTGAGCTGGGTCCCTGTCCCCGCAGAGCGGATGGCCTATTACACCTCCCGGCTGCACTTCCCGGTGGAGATGGTGGCAGCCCCGGGCAGGCCCGGTCCCCCCGGCAAGGATGGGCTGCCCGGCCGGCCGGGACCCCCCGGCTCCCCGGGGATGCCGGGCCAGATCGGCAGAGAGGGGCGGCAGGGTGTGCCGGGCATGCGGGGTACGTGCTGCTCCCCCGGGGCCTTCCCGGTGTCCCCAGGATGTTCCCGGTGTTCCGGACACATTCCCGGTGTCCTGGGGGTGTTCCCAGAACGTTCCCGGTGTCCCTGGGGTTTCCCCAGTGTCCCCATCATGTTCTCAATGTCCCCGGGGCATTCCCAGTGTCCCTGGAGTATCCCAAGTGTCTCTGAGTGCTCCCAGTGTCCCCATCATGTTCTGGATGTCCTTGGGATGTTCCCAGTGTCCCCAGGACCTTCCTGGTGTCCCCGGGGCATTCCCAGTGCCCCTGGGGTGTTCCTAGTGTCCCTGGGTCATTCTCGGTGTCCCTGAGGTGTTTGAGGTATCCCCAGGATGTTCTCAGTGTCCCTGGAGTGTTCCTGATGTCCCCAGGACATTCCCAGTGTCCCTGGGATGTTCCCAGTGTCCCCAGGACATTCCCAGTGTCCCTGGGATGTTCCCAGTGTCCCTGGGAAGTTCCCGGTGTCCCCAGGACATTCCCGGTGTCCCTGAGATGTTCCCGGTGTCCCCAGGACATTCCCAGTGTCCCTGGGATGTTCCCGGTGTCCCCAGGACATTCCCGGTGTCCCTGGGATGTTCCCGGTGTCCCCAGGACATTCCCGGTGTCCCCAGGACGTTCCCAGTGTCCCTGGGATGCCGTGGCTGTGCCCGGCTCTCACCCCTCTCCGTCCCCCTCTCTCCCAGGCGAGCCGGGTGCCAAAGGAGAGAAAGGCGAGAAAGGCGTGGGGCTGATGGGGGACAGCGGCCCCCCGGGACCCCCAGGTGAGCTCCCCTCACCTCCCCACATCCCCCAGCCGCATGCTGGGTTTTGCTGCCAACCCCTCACCCCCTCACCCCACCCTCCTTTCTCTCCCCCGTCACTTCCAGGTCCCCAAGGGCCACCAGGCTACGGCAAGATGGGTCCCCCGGGCCCCGTGGGGCAGCAGGGGATCCCCGGCATCCCCGGCCCTCCCGGGGCCACGGGCCAGCCGGGCAAGACGGGGCACTGCAGCCCCGCCGAGTGCCTGGGGGCCGTGCCCATGGAGCAGCCGCTCTTCCAGCCCAAGAACGTCAAGGGTCCCTTCGGCTGAGCGGCCCCGCGACCCCCCGCGCCCCTCCCCGAATTTGCTGTTAATATTGTTGATAATGTTCCCCCGCTGTGCCGGGGCCGGGCCCGTGGCGGGGAGGGGCTCGGGGGTTGTTGTTGTACAGCTGCGTGGCAATGGCGGGGGCGGGTGGATCCTGTCCCCCCAAAAAAATACACCAGTGCTGGTGTCCCCGCGCCTCCCGGCTCCGTGACTGGACACGGGGGGGGGTCTGCTGCCTCCCCAGCCCTGTCCCCAGCCCTGTCCCCGGGGGATGGTGCTCGGGCTGGTTCTGAGGGCACTCTGTCTGGGGACACGGTGGCCCTGTGACTGATCCCAGGGGGTCCTGGTTCTGTCTCAGGGGCAATCCCAGCCGTGGTTTGGGGCTATCCCAGCCCCATTCCTGGGGAGATCCCACCCTCATCGCAGCACATCCCAGCCCTGCTCTCAGGGGATCTCTGAGATTCCTCCCCAGTCTTGCCTCTGGAGGAATCCCAAATTAATTCCCGTGGACGTCCCAGCTCTCAGCTTGTGGAGATTCTCGCCCTACTGACACCAGCCCTACTCTTGGGCTGAGCCTGATCACGCCTGGAATTCCTGGGAATCCCAGACCACCATGGCAGCCCGGCTCCTAGAGGGATCTCGCTCCTGCCGCCGGCGGAACCCCCGCCCTCATTTTGTGGGGTCACCAGCCGCACTCTCAGGCTGACCCTGGCCGCATTCTCGGGCTGATCCCGGATGAGCTCCCGGGGGATTCCAGCCCCGATCCCGGGGAATTCCAGCCCCGATCCCGGGGAATTCCAGCCCCGATCCCGGGGAATTCCAGCCCCGATCCCGGTATCTCCCGGAGCCAGGCCCTCCCCGTGGGCCCCCCCTCTCCCGGGCGCCGTTGCCGCTTTAAGGCCTCCCTCAGGCGCGCGCTTCCCGCCCGTCACCGCTCTGCCCCAGGGGGCGTGGTCGCAGCACATCGCAGCCAATGGACGCTTGCTCTTTCTGTGACGTCATCAGGGCGTGGCCGGGGCGGAAAAGCCGCTATGGCGTATCCGGGGCAGGTGCGGGATCGGAACTGGGATCGGGACCGGGGTCAGGATCAGGATCAGGGCGGGGACCTGGAGTGGCGGCGGGGAACAGGGACCGGGACAGGGACTGTCTCNTGGGACTGGGACCGGGACCGGGATTGAGACCAGGATCGGGACCGGAGGAGAGGGAGCGGCGGCGGAGAGCCCAGCCGGAACCGGGGTCGGGGACTGGGGATCGGGTCGGGGACCAGGACCGAAGAGGCAGCGGGGAGTGGGACCGGAACCCGGAGCGGCGCCGAGGACCAGGAACCGTGATCGGGACTGTGACCGGGATCTGGACTATGCCCGGGGACGGGGATCGGACCGGGGGCTGGTCTGGGGGTAGGGGCCGGGGGAGGGACGCAGGGGGTCCCGGGTGAGTGACACGAGGTACGTCTCGGTGCCCGTCTCAGTGCCCGGTGCCCGGTGCCCGGTGCCCGGCTCACACCGGCTCTGTCCCCTCCCCAGGGCTTTCCCGGCGCAGGACAGCCCCCCCCGGTCGGCCCCTACCCCGGGGGTCCCTACGGCGGGGGGCCACCCCCAGGACCCTACGGACAGCCCCCACCGGGGGGTCCCTACGGCGGGGGGCCACCCCCGGGACTCTACGGGCAGCCCCCGCCCGGGGGTCCCTACGGAAGCCCCTACGGCGGCCCCCAGCCCGGGCCCTACGGCGGGGCGGCCCCGGGAGGTGAGTCCGGGGGTCTCCCGGGGCAGAGGTGGCGAGCGATGGGGTCCCCAGCCCGGTGCCCGGTGGAGAGGTGGGGGTTGAGGGGGTCCCCAGCTCAGCAGAAACCACCACGAGAATGAAATTCAACATCCCAGTTTATTATTTTGAAATCCTGGAGGAGGAGGAGAAGGAAGAGGAGGAGGAGGAGAAGGAAGAGGAGGAGGGAAAGGAGAAAGAGGAGGAGGAGGAAGAGGAAGTGCCAGGCAGCCCTAAAACTTTACACCCCGCATCCGTCTCCCGATGCTGCGGGGTTTGTGGGGCAGCCCCGTGCCTCCCTCTCCATCCCAGAGCTCTGATTCCCAGCCCATTCCCAGCTCCAGCCTCTCCGTGCCCATCCCAGCCCTTCCCGCCCCGTTTTCCCGGGATTTTCCCGGGCTGTAAAACCCGTGGGTGGAGAAGCTCTGCCCGGCCCTGGGAGCCACCCCCAGGGCCAGCCCAGCCCGTGGCCTGTCCGAGGGGAAGGTGACAGCGCCGATGGCCTCTCGCCACGCAGGGAATGCTCCCCCGGGGGTGGATCCCGAGGCGTTTTCCTGGTTCCAGACTGTGGATACGGATCACAGCGGCTTCATCTCCGTCAAGGAGCTGAAGCAGGCGCTGGTCAACAACAACTGGTCCTCGTTCAACGATGAGACCTGTCTGCTCATGATCAGTGAGTTTGGGATCTCCTTCCCCTCTTGCTGCTGTTCAGTCTGGTTGGTTTGGGTTTGGGGTGAAGCCCATCCCGGCAGAATTCCCCTTTTCCCTGGGTGTTGCTCCTGGCTGGAGCCGGAGCTGGGCAAACCAAGCAGCTCCCAGCTCACGCGGGTGAGGGGCCCAAAATCCTGCTTGGAAAAGGAAATCCCAGCTCTGCACAAGCCCCAGATCCCAGAAAGACAGGGAGGAAAGGGAGGGAAAGCCCAAAAAATGCCGAGAGTGCCCCAGAGCTTGCCCCAACCTCAGCTTCTGGTGCTGTTTCTTACCAGCCTTGGTGGTGAATGGTCCCAGTCGATCACAGCCCTGGTGAGGGGGGGATTTTTGGGATCACAGCAAGATTCCAGGGAGCTGTGGCGTGGGTCCTGAGCTCTCTGGAAGTTCCTGCAGCTTTTTCCCCTCTCCTCCCTGCCCTGTTCCTGCTCCTCCCTGCCCAGACATGTTTGACAAGACGCGGTCGGGGCGCATCGACGTCTACGGCTTCTCCGCCCTGCTGCGCTTCATCCAGCAGTGGAGGAGCCTCTTCCAGCAGTATGACAGGGATCAGTCCGGCTCCATCAGCTTCAGCGAGCTCCAGCAAGGTGGGTGAGGGCCAGATGGACCGGCCTGGCCTGGCCTGACTCTCCTTACAGCCATTGCCTGGCTCTCTTCCCGGCTGGAAACTGGAATTTCTCCTGGAGTGGTCCGGGCTGGGGGGCTCTGAGATCCTTTGGGATGCCTCCAAAGCAACTTGGGAATTATCCACTGGCATGGAGTTTCCCAGAGGGCAGGAGGTGATGAGCTGCAGCAGGGCTGGGGTACAGAGTTCCTTCAGGAAGCCCAGAATTCCCCCTCAACGATGCGTGGGGGTTTTTTTTTGGGAGGAGCTCTTGGGTGTGTGTAAAGGGGAAAAACGCCTGGAATTTGTGGTTGGATTCCTCTGGAGAGCCCTGCCTGTGCACACCCTGAGTGGGAAGGGCTGTGGGAGTGGGAGATGGCACACGGGGGAGGAGGAGGACGCGCCTCACCTTTGGCAACAAAGCTTTAATCCGAATTTTCCTCGCTCCCAGCTTTCTCCCAGATGGGCTACAACCTGAGCCCGCAGTTCAGCCAGCTGCTGCTGGCCCGGTATTCCCAGCGTTCCCCCAATCCCAGTATCCAGCTGGACCGGTTCATCCACATCTGCATGCAGCTGCAGAGCCTCACCGACGCCTTCCGGGAGAAGGACACGGCCCTGCAGGGAAACATCCGCCTCAGCTACGAGGATTTCCTCTCCATGGTGGTCACCCGGATGCTCTGAAATCCCACCGGGAATTCTGGAGCTCTCCAGGAGTTTCAGCCATCCTCATCTTCCCTCCGGGATGTGGCTGAGCTCCCCCCTCCACACCACCTCTGCTCGGAGAGTTCCCCCCCCACCGGGGCCAAATTTCCCAAATCCCGCTGGGGTTTTCCTGGCTTGGGTTCCCTGTTTCCGTTCTGTGGGAGTGGGGATGGATCCCACGCCAAACTGGGGCAGCCAAAGCAGCTTAGATCCCGTGCCAGCCCCGAATTCCAGCTCCATCCCGAGGTGCCTGCAACAGGACATCCCCATTTTGGGGAGGAAAAGCTGAGCCTTGGGTTTGGGAGCAGCAGGAAAAGGGGGGAAAAATGAGGATAAAGCTCCTTCCTTCCCTCCCTGAGTGTCCTGGGATCACATCCCGCCCCTGGGAATGCTTTCCTGGAGGTCTGGGATCACATCCTGCCCCTGGGAATGCTTTCCTGGGGGTCTGGGATCACATCCCACCTCTGGGAATGCTTTCCTGGGGGTCTAGGATCACATCCTGCCCATGGGAATGCTTTCCTGGGGGTCTGGGATCACATCCTGCCCCTGGGAATGCTTTCCTGGGGGTCTGGGATCATATCTCACCTCTGGGAATGCTTTCCTGGGGGTCTGGGATCATATCCCACCTCTGGGAATGCTTTCCTGGGGGTCTGGGATCATATCTCACCCCTGGCAGTGCTTTCCTGGGGGTCTCATCCCTGTTTCTCCGGGGGCTGCAGGAATGGGACGTGCTGCTGCAGCCCCACGGGATTGTCCCCTCGCTGTTGCCAATCCTGAAGCCAAATCCAGACAATTTGAGCTCAGTTTTTCCAGCTTTGGAATAAAAGGCGTCGTGCTCCGGCTGCTCTGTGGTCTCTGTGTCCAGGGGGGGGCTCCAGGGGACATCAGGTGGCTCCTTGGTGGCACCAGGGGACACGTCCTGTGCCTCTCTCCCTGCTCCCAGGGCTGGACACCATTCCCTAAAACCAATTCTTAGGAATTTTATGTCAAAATATAGAAGATGAAGGATTAGGGGGCTCCTGAGGCACGGAAAAATCCAACCGATGCCAAAGTTTTCTTCCCAAGTGACATCCAGGGGATGAACCTGGAATGTGCCTTGAGGAATCTCCAGGAGGTTTGAAGGAATTCTTCCGGAATAAAGAGTGAAAAGGTCTGAGATGAGAGGGAAGAGCCCGACCTGGGTGTTTGCTGTGACCTCGGTGTTTTCCAGCCCCGGGCAGGACTGGCTGTTCCCAACCATCCCCGAGCATTCCGAGGATATTTCTCCCCCTGAGCATTTCCAATATTTCTGTTGACTCAGAGCTCAGCCCTGCTTGGGCTTCAGGCAGAGAGGGGCTGTAAATATATCTAGAAATATATTTTATAGGTGTATTTTATATGTTTTATGCACACATATATATTATATATGTATTATATATATTTATCTATTATATATAAATATGTATAAAATACATATCTGTAATATATATATAAATACACACATATAAATATATATATACACAGGCATATTTATATATATATTCATGTGTATATATATACATAAACATATAAAAACTGTTTACATGTAAATATATATAAAGACATGTGTTTAAATATATACATGCACATGTAAATACATAGACACACACTTGTATATATATAAATATAATATATATATACACACTTGTATATATAAAAATATTATATATGCTATATATAATATAGTATATAATATATATTTTATATAGTGCATATTGTATTTTATGTTTTATGTTTTATTTATATATACTGTATATAATATATAGTATGTATAGTACATATTGGGGTGTTTGGTGCATGTACAAAAATACACATATAAAAATATATACAGGGTTTTTTTTCGCATAGATATCAATACACGGGTATATATACGCATAGAGAGATGTATATCTTAATATATATAGATACATATAGATAGATATATAGATATATTTAACGGGGGGTGTTCATGTGTGAACACAGGCACCTGTGTGTATATATATATACACACAGAGAGACATATCTATAAACCTCTCTATATATACATATTTATTTTTATATTTATATATATACATCCATCTATACATATAAATACATATTTTAAAAGATGTATATTATATTTTATAAATATTATATATAAAAATATATATTACTATTAATACATATATATACACACATCCCTGCAGTTGCAAGGAGTCGCCACCAGGTGGCATCGCACCCCGCCCTGTGTGTCCCCCTGGGGCGCCGCGGGGGGACCCGGGGGGTGACCCGAGGGACGGGACATGGAAAGGGACAGGGACCGCCGGGAAAAGGCCACGACAGCCCCAGCGCCACCCCAGCCATGGCGCGGGGTGGCTGCGGGGACACGGGGGCTGTTGGTGACACGCCTGGATGTGGTGGCATGGCTCACTGTGGTGGCACATTTGACCGCGGTGTCGCACCCACCCGCACGGCGGCTGTGGTGACAATACTCGGCTGTGGTGGCACATTTGGCCGCGATGGCGTAGCCAGCCTCACAGCGGCTGTGGTGACAATACCCGGCTGTGGTGGCACACCAAGCCGCGGGGGCACACCCACCCGCACGGCGGCTGCGGTGACAATACCCGGCTGTGGTGGCACACCAAGCGGCAGTGGCACTGCCGTGGTGACCCCCCCTGGCCGAGGTGGCGGCTCTGGTGGCCCGAGTGGCTGCGCGTGCCTGTGGCGTGTCCAGCGCTGGCCGCGGTGACCGGAGCGGCGGGGCCGGAAGGTGGACAATGAGCGGAGCCTTATCTCACCCCCCAGCCCTTCCCGAGGCCTCTCTGGGCCCCCCACACGGGGGTGACAAGGGGCCGCGTGTCCCCCTCGGAGCACTGAGTCCACCCTCTTGGCCTCTGAGGCTTCCATAACTTTATTTACAAACAATAAAAAGCAAAATAAATACAAAAAAAGTCTTAAAAGTCCAGCCCTTGGGGTTGGGGGGAGTTGTGAGGGGAGGTCCCGGGCTGTGCTGGCTGCGTGGACCCACCAGGACATGGGGACACCATGGGGCTGTGCCCTCCCTTGTCCCTGCTGTCCCCAAGGCGGGGGTGGCAGGGTCATAGCACCATAGGGACGGGCTTGAGGGGGGACGGGGGACAGTGGAGACCCCATCCTGGTGACACCCAGCCCTGGGGGCTCAGGGGACCCCCCCGGTGGGTTATTTCACACCCCCCTGCTGGGGGTGAGCCGGTGGGGCCAGGACGGGCAGGAATTTGGGGTTCCCTCCCCAACCTCATTTTTTGGGGGAAAGGAGGGGATTCCCACAGCCCGGCTGGGGTGGGGGATGCAGCTGCCTTTGAAGAGCCCCTCGCCACCGCTGAGCCCGGGGCAGGGGGGGATTAGAGGGTAAATCCCACTGGGAGACCGGGAGCAGCCCCCCGGGGCATCCCCCAGGCACGCCCCACTGCACCCAGCCGCTGTGTCAGCACAGCGGGGACAGCAGCCCCCCGCCCCGGGGACACGGGGGACAGCGCCAGCCCCCTGCCCAGGGGACACAGGGGACACAGGGGACAGCGCCAGCCCCCGCCCCGGGGACACAGGGGACACGGGGGACAGCAGCCCCCTGCCCAGGGGACACAGGGGACACGGGGGACAGCGCCAGCCCCCGCCCCGGGGACACAGGGGACACGGGGGACAGCAGCCCCCTGCCCCGGGGACACAGGGGACACGGGGGACAGCGCCAGCCCCCCGCCTAGGGGACACGGGGGACAGCAGCCCCGCGCCCAGGGGACACAGGGGACACGGGGGACAGCGCCAGCCCCCCGCCTAGGGGACACAGGGGACACAGGGGACAGCGCCAGCCCCCCCTGCCCGCCGTGCTGTGGGGCCCGCGGCGGGGACAAGGCACATCATCACTTGTGGGGCATGTCCTCCATGCTGACGCGGCCCCAAACGCCCACCACGAAAGACTCCACCTCGCACTCGTTGACGCCGCGGGCGATGCGAAAGTGGCCGCCCTCGCCCCACGCCGTGCCCCACGAGTTGGCCGCCGTCTGCAGAGGGGACAGGGGACACCCTCAGCGTGGTGACACCCCCCCGACACCAAGCCGGACCCCACAAGGGAGCGGGGAAGCTGCAGCACCCCATGGCTGAGCTGCCCCCAAACTCGCCCCCAACACTCACCCAGTATTTTTGGGTCCGGCCATCAGGCAGCTGCTCCTCTCCCCACCTGCAGCGGGACAGGAGAGTGAGGGGGATCCCCCAGGCACCCCAAAAATGGGGGATCCCCCCACCCAGCACCCCGTGGTGGGATGGGGGGGGATGCTGACCCTGCTCGTTTCCTGCCCCCGGCACCTCCCCAGGGCCAGGCCGAGGTTTTGACATCCGCTCCGGGAATAGGGGCAGGAATATTTAGCCGCGGCGGGAGGAAGGAAACACGGGCACAGGGTCAGCCGGCCCCGCCGCCCTCCCCGGGGTCTGAACTCAGACCCGGCCCGCTCCTTCCAGGGTGCTGAGCACCTCACTCGTGTCACTTGTGTCACCATTTCTCTCCCTGCTTCCTTTCCCAGCTTGGGGACATTTCTCCCACCTAGACCAACCTTCTCTGCCCCATCCTGGAGCCCCCCCGGGCTACCCCTGCTCCTCCTGCCACTCCCCGGAGCCCCCCCGGGCTACCCCTGCTCCTCCTGTCCCTCCCTGGAGCAACCCCCGGGCTACCCCTGCTCCTCCTGCCACTTTCTGGAGCACCCCCCGGGCTACCCCTGCTCCTCCTGTCCCTCCCTGGAGCCCCCCCCGGGCTACCCCTGCTCCTCCTGTCCCTCCCTGGAGCCCCCCGCGCCCCCCCCGGCTCCTACCCGGTGGTTTTGACCGAGTGGGTCCCGTGTCTCTGGTGCTTCGGCCCCTTCCCCTCGGCCACCGGCGTGTGCCGGTAGATCCCGCTCTTGTACATGAAGAAATCCTCGTGCACCTCCAGGATGGCTGCGGGGAGAGGGAGAGGGTTTGGGGACATTGCCACTGTCCCTAAGGAAAGGGGGGACACGGGCACAGGGGGGCACAGGGGGCACGGGGGGGGGGCATGGCATTCCCGGCGGGAGGGAAAGGCGGCAGCCGGATCCTCCCCGGGGCGATGCAACAACACTCGGAGGAGGTTTCAAAAAGGAAAAAAAAAAAATTAAAAAATCGAGTTAAACAAACGCAGCTGCCAAGACGGTGATTAAATCTCAGGAGTTAATGAGCAACCAAGCCAGTGCCCGCTGGGGTGGGCAGCGTGACGGGCACTGGGGCAGCAGCACTGCCCGGACACGCAGAGGGAGCGGCTGAGGGGAGTTCTGGCTCCCACCACAGCTCCCCCAGCCCAGACAGAGTGGGTTTTTCCCCCCAGATTGTTCCCCCAGCATTTTGGGGTGCCCCGGGCAGCTCCTTACCTTGCACCGGGCCGTTCTCCAGCAGCTCCTTCATGATCTCCTTCTCCTGCAAGCACAGAACCGGGTGAAACCGGGGGGCAACAGGGAGCCAGGACCCCCGGGACTGCCCTCCCCACGCCCAGGGATGCAGCAGAGCTGCTCCAGCACCCCCTGGAAGCTGCTGTGGAGATGCCCGGGCAGAGGAGCAGCTCCCCGAGGGCTCCGCAGCGGGGTTTTCCCAGCCGCATTCCCAAAGTCAGGTTTTCCCAGGTAAAGCAGCCCGAGCCCCCTCTCCCCGCTCCCCGCTCCGCCCCCGGGCCCGGCGCTCACGCTGGAGGAGAGGCGGTAGGCGGGGGTGGACTGGTAGATCTCGTTGGAATGGGTCTGGGGGTTGGGGCAGCGCGCTGTCGCCTGTCGCTTGCCCCGGCCCGTGGAGCGGCTGTGCATCATGCAGGGCGGGGCCGCCGGCGGGCTCTGCTGGCTCGTGAACGGGTAACACTCGTCTGTCACCACCCTGGGCACGGGGACAGGGATGGAGGAGGGGGAGGACCAACACGGCTCCATCCTCATCCCAAACCCCACCCAGAACCCCAGTCTCATCCCCATCCCAATCCCATCCTGTCCTCACGCCAAATCCCTCTTCCATTCCCATCCCAAAACCCACTGTCAACCCCATCCCAATCCCCACTTCCATCTTCTCCCCATACCCCACTCCCACCTCCACTCTGATTCTCAGTCCCATCCCGATCCCAAACCCCACTGTCCATCCCTGCCCCAAACCCCACTGTCCATCCCTGCCGCAAACCCCACTGTCCAAGGGACAGGATGAGCTCGGGGATCTTTTAGGCTCTCCCCAGGTGACCAGAGTCTCAACCCCCCTTTTATCCCACCCCATCCCATCCCACCCCACCCCATCCCATCCCACCCCATCCCACCCCGTCCCCGCTCACCCCCTCCTCCGCAGGTACCACCAGGCGCCGTCCAGGCGCCCCCCGCTGCAGCCGCGCTGGTTGCGGGTGTCGCAGGACAGGAGGTTCTGCGGGGACAGCGCGGGGGTCATGTGTCCCATGGAGTGGATGGAGATGCGGTCCGAGGCCACGGCTGCGGAGGGGTGGGAGGTCAGGGGGAGGCGGTCCCGTCGCTGTCCCCGCTGTCCCCGCCGTCCCCCCGTCCCCGCTCACCGGCCGTGGAGAACGCCCAGGAGCCGGCGCAGTTTCCCTGGTCCAGCGGCTCGTGGATCATCCCGGGCCACTTGGCGGCGGCATCGAAGTGACGCGGCAGCACCTCGTTGGAGTCCATGTTCATCTGCGGGGCAGACCCGGGGGGGCTTAACCCACCGGGAACCCCCCCGGCTCCTCCTGCCATCCCGGGGTATCCCCTGAGATGGCCCCCAGACGGATTTAGTGTCCCCCAGCCCCACTGTGGGACCCCTGTTCCTCCTTCTGCCACCCCAGGGTATCCTCTGGGGTGGTCCCCAGGCAGATTTAGTGTCCCCCAGACCCCATGTCCCCCTCCTGCCATCCCAGCCATCCTCTGAGCAGTCTCCCCATCCAGGTTTTGTGTCCCCCAGCCTCACTGTGAGACCCCTCAGGACATGGGTGTCACCATGAGTGACAAAGATTTGGCCTCAGCACAGGGACATCACCACGAGTGAGTGACAAAGATTTGGGTTCTCTTTTATCCCAGAAAGGTCACACCTCTCAATTTTCCCCAAATTTGGGCTCCAGGGGCCCAGCAGCTCCTTAGAGCACATCAGCACCGAGTGTCCCTTCCTGGACCTCAACAAGGCCCTCAGTGGCCACCCTGAGCCCACAGCTGAGGGTGACACAGCCCCTCAGGGTGGGTGACACCGCCCCTCAGGGTGGCCATGTGGGTGACACAGCCCCTCAGGGTGGCCATGAGGGTGACACAGCCCCTCAGGGTGGCCATGTGGGTGACACAGCCCCTCAGGGTGGCCATGTGGGTGACACAGCCCCTCAGGGTGGCCTCTGGCCCAGCCTTTCCGTTCGGGAGCGGGGACTCTGCCCCGCCCTGCCCTTCCTGGGGAGGACACAGCCACAACTCCCCGGCTTCTCCCAGCTCAGGAAGCGCCTCTAAAATTAAACCTCAGGCTCTGGAGAGCGGGGCTGGGCATGCACCAAGCTCTGCCAGCACCCCGGGGACCCTCAGAGGGTGCCCGCCCCGAATTTGGGTGCCCACCCCAGGTTTGGGTGAGGGCAGAGACGGAAGCGCTGGAGCAGGCGGCTCTGCTGAGTCAGCAGCGTTCCGATGGGAAACCAGCACGGAGGAGAGGGGGAAAAAACAACACTGGCAGCCCGGGGATTGTCCGGGGGAATTTGCTGAGCCGCTGTCTCCAAACACTGCTGTCTCTTTCCCTGCCTGCCCCCCTGGAAGCCCCTTCCCAGCCGTGGGGAATCGCTGGGACAGACAGTGGCGTGCCTCAGTTTCCCCGCCCCAGGGGTAGGGGGGGGACTCACATGCATCTCGTTCATGTTCATGACGGTGGGAGAGGGACGGAAGGTGCCCAGGCGGTGCCGGATCCCGTCCTCCAGGGTCATCCCCCAGAACTGGCTGTAATTCGCGGCTCTCCAGCTGCGTGGGAAGAGGGGGTACGGGTCAGGGGTCACCCCAAAAAGCACCCAGGGGTGAAGCACCCCTGCCCCACCCGCCCTGGCCGTGCCCGGTGCTTACCCGAAATTGCCTCTGTTGACGGCGTCGATCAGCTCCCCATCCATCAGGCAGGCGTGGTTCTCGCACTGCCACTGCCCTCCGGGCCCGCAGGTGCTGCAGAGGGGACAGCCGGTGACAAACGATGTCCCCAAGGTGATCAGGGGGGGACTCGAGTGGGCGCTGCCCCTCCCAAACCGGGCAGCCGGCCAGGGGCTCAGGGCTGCTTTTGTCAGGAGTCACCAGGGTTTGGCACCTTAGAACGGTGGGCATCCCTCTGCGTGACCCTGAGTGGCTTTTGGGTGACCCTGAGTGGCCTCTGTGTGACCCTGAGTGGCTTTTGGGTGACCCTGAGTGGCTTTTGGGTGACTCTGAGTGGCCTCTGGGTGACCCTGGGAGCTGTCCCCCCCCCTCCACAGGAGCCCCAAGGGCAGACAGGCCATGGGACAGAAAATCAGCTGAAAAGCTGCCAGGGCTGCAGACACCACAGAGGGGTTTGGACACCAGCCCGGGCCCGGGGGTCGGGGCTGGGTGTCCCCATGAGTCACCCCGCTGTGACCAGGTCACTCCACGGGGACAGCCAGGCTGGGAGGGGGCTGTGGGGGGGTGTGGCGGGTCCCTTGGGGAGCCCCGGGCTGTGCTCCCCCCGTGCAGCCAGCAATGCTTGGCATGTTCTCTCCTGCACATTTCCCTTTTATGGAGCTGAGCGAGGCCGCGGGCCGTGGCCCAGACACCCCCGTGCCAATCCCGCCGGCAGCACCTGGATTCCAGCATTCCCCCATCCATCCCTGAGCGCTCCCGGCGCTCTCTGTCACACCCCGCAGCACCTCAGGGTGCCACCAGCTGGGTGCCCCCACACCCTGTGTCACCCCACCAAGGTTTTTGCCCCCTAAGACCCCCCCCTAACCACGGCAGGACCCCGGCAGGGATGGGGCAAGGGTGAAACTCTGCAGGAATTCCTGTTTTCCAGGAGCCAAGTGCGGGGGTGGAGGGTTTGGAAGAGAAGTTTTCCCCCCTCCCCGGCGCTGGGGGGTCAGAGATGCTCCCCCCAGCAGCAGGGCCATCCACGTGGATGGTCTGGGGACAGGAATGGGGACACCCTCCACCCCTGAGCGCCACCCCGGGGACACTCCAGGCTGCCCCAGCGCCGTGGGGAGGCTCGGGCTGCCTTTTCACCCGCACACACATGTTCACACACGTGTGCCCCTGCCNCCCCCCCCCCCCCCACACACACCCCACACACGCCCCAGACGCCGCCTTTGATTGCCGCTTATCTGCCGCATCGCCCCGCCGGGTTCAACCCTCGTCTCCGGCAGCTTCTGGCCTGCAGGTTCCCCTATCCCCCACCTCCGGATGCCAGCAATACCAACATTCCCAGATAAACCTCCAGCGGCCAGCTCCGGGGGCTGCCGAGCGCGGCGGCGCGGCCGGACTCTTGGCACCGAACCCCGTCAGGCTTGGGCAAGCCGGGCTGGGACCGGCCCGGCCAAAACGCCCCTGGGGGCTGCTCGTGGTCCCACCGGGCGAGCGGCTCCCACGCAGGCATGCGCTGAAATTTGGGAGCGGCTCCAGGGCCGCTTGGCTCCGAATTCGTTGGAGCAAAGAGGTTTTTTGGCAGCAGCTCCCACCACCCAGCTCGGGCCCCGCTCTCCGCCGAGCCCTGAGGTTTAGAGGAGCCCGCGGGACGGCGACACCTTCCTCTGGTGACATGCTGGTGACATGCCACAGGCCGTTCGCTCACCACAGGTTGCAGTTGTCCCGGTACGTGGCTCCGGTGGGATAATGGAGTCCGGCACGGGCACAGCCTGGATGGGAATGGGAGAGCCCCTGGTGAGGGTTTGGCTGTGCTGGTCCCACCGGCACCCCCAGATTCCCGGGGGTACAAACCCAGGGGAAAACCAACTCGGTTCTTCAATCCGGGCACCCCCAAAATGATTCTGTGGGTCAGTGTGCGCCCCACGGGGCAGGGTGGGAGCGGGGCTGGCTCGGCGCCGGGAGGGTTAAATGCTCTCAGCCCCCGGCGGGACGGGGATAAAGGGGCCGGTTGTGCCCGGGAGCTGGCTCTGCTCCGCGGGGACTTCTGAGAGCGCCTTGTGCGGGGAGCTGGGGGCTGCCCGTGCCCCCCTCCTCGCCCCCGGCCGCCCCGGCTGCCCGCAGGGTTAACCCGGGGCCAGCATCTGCCTGCCCCAGACGTGACCGGGCGGGCTGGGATGGAGTCCCCGCATGTCCCCTCACACGGCCCTGCTCTGCCCACCGGCGCTGCTGGAGCTGCTGCTTCCCCCGCGGGGTCACGGGCTGCTCCCACACCTCATTTCCTGGGAGTCCAACCCCATCTTGGACACTCTGTAGGAGTCCCCACAGCGTGGAGGGATCCAGAGCAGCTCTGCAGCGAGAGCAGGAACGTGGGGTGCCCCCTCCCTCACCCCACGGAGCACCAGCAACCCCACACAGCACATCCAGCACCCCCAGGGCCGCCCCCCCCAGCACCCACAGCCCGGCTGGGCGCTCCTCACCTGAGGGTTTGGGGAACGGGGCCGGGATTCCCAGGCAGTATTCCCAGAAGTCGGGGCAGCAGTCGGACACGGTGCGGTTGCAGAAGAGGTCGCAGTAGCACAGGGTGTCGTGATAGGGCACGGTGCAGCCGTCGTCGCGGCCGCGGCAGCACACGTCCCCCCGCTGGCAGTAGGAGCCCCCGGCATCGTAAACGCCGTGCTGGTACAACCCGGGCCCCAGCTCCCGGCGGGACCGGACCCGGGAGGACAGGGCCACCCGGGCCACCTGGGCCACCAGCCAGAGGCACAGCAGGGCCCGCATGTCCCCGCTCATGTCCCCGCACCTGCGGAGGGAAGGCGGGGAGGTGGCTGCGGGCTCCGCGGCGCTGTGGGCGCTGCTCCCACCCTGCCCTCGCCGGGCTCCTCAAAAACATTCCGGTTTTGTAACTCCCCTTGTGACCGCGCGGCTCAACCTCCAAAACACTCCCCGGAGGGGCGCCGTGCCCGCCCACCCCCGATCCAGCGGCTCCAAAAACCAACCCCGCCCGGGAAGGGGCTCCCCGGGACACTCGGGGGGGTTCCCCGGGTGTTGTTCCCACGGCCACCCCCAGTCCCCACCGCGGGCAGTGCCATGAGCCGCCAGGTCTCAGCCCGCGGGGCCGAGGAGGGGTGATGGGGACCCCCAAAAAGACCCGTGGGGACAATCCGGGGGGCACACGGTGGTCCTGCCGGGACCCACCCACGGTGGTATCCTCCCCACTTGCAGCGTGGGCGCTCCCGGGACGCCGGTAAAGCGGGGAGAGGCTGCCCCGGGAGCCCACGCAGCACCCACGGGGATCCCACGGGGTGAGACCCTCTCCCCGTTCCCGGCCGTACCTGCCGCGCCCGCCGCGCGCAGACCCCGGGAGAGGAGCGGGGGGGTCTGCTGAGATCCCTCACGGGGCGGGACCCCCTCTCTAATCCCTCCTGGCACCCCCCGGCCCCACCCCGTCCCCCCCTCCCGGAGCCGGTGCCGTACCTGCCGCGCCCGCCGCTCCACCGCCCCGCGCCCGCCGCCGGCCCCGCCGCTCCTTATAACCGCGCCCCGGGCCGGGGGGGCGCGGGGAGGCGCCGGGGCAGCCGCGACCGGCCCGGGGCGGAGCGCAGCGGGGCGGGGGTCGGGCCTGGGGCTGTAGAGAAGAGCCCCGAACTTGTGGCCCCGTCGCCCGCAGTCCCCGGCGACATCTCTGTCCCCGCCAGTCTGGGGTGTCCCCGGGTCTTGATCCCCTCCCGGTGTCCCCCCCCCCTCCCCCCGGAGGTGTCCTCGCCAAATGGGGGGTCCCGGCCGTCCTGGGGGGTTTCCCCGCTCCCCGGGTGTGTGGAGAGGAGGGGAAGGGCTGGGGAGGGGAGGGGGCTGCCTTCCTCCCCCTTGCAGGGCTGTGGGCACAACTGCGACAGGGACAGCCCAGCCCAGGGCACGGAGCTGGTGTCACCCGGATCCAGCCCCAGCCACGCACTCAGGGACCAGAACCGGGGTGGGGGGGGGTCTTGGCCGCCCCCCCAGGCTCCGGTGCCTCCCCCCGCGGCACCAGCACCTGCCGCGGCACCTCAGCCGCCCACACTCGGGGCTCCGGCCGTCCCCGCCTCGGCGGGAGCATCTCCCGGCGCTGCCAGAGGATTCCTCGAGGATGCCTCACGGCAGCCAGCACGGGAGCGCGGCAGGACACGGGCCAGGGGCTCCCGGCCGAGCCCACGGGGGGACGCCCCGGCCAGGGTGGTCTTCACTCGGGGGAAGGGAGTGGAAGTGAGGAGCCCCCCGCCGGGCACGGGGGGTGCCGGGACCCTCGGGGTGCTCTGGGCGCCTGAAGGAGGGTCCCGTGGAGCCCCATCCGCAGCCAGCCCCTCGTCCAAGCGCTCTTGGAAGGGCCTTTTCCTGTGAGCGCGTCCTTGGGCAGCGCAGAGCTGGAGGCTGGAGCGCCGCAGGAAGGAACTGTGTCCACCCCAGCGCCCGAGCGTCTCCAGCATGACTGGACTCGTAGGAATCCGCAAATGAGTCACGAATTCCCTCAAGACCCCCGGAGAACAAAGCAAAGCCACTGGCACAAAGGACACCCCCGGCCGCTGCTCTGTGTCCTTGTGGCCCCGCCAGCTCCCTGACGGCTCAGAGGAGCTGCTGCCGCGGGGCTGTGCGGGAACAGCTGACCGTTCCCGTAACAGCCCTGTCCCCCGGCCAGCTGATAAGGGCCGCCCGGGCGGAGGCGGCACCGGCCACAGTCCAAGCGGACTTGGAGTTTGGAGCATCATCCCCTCACCCCGTTCCTGCGGCTGGGCTCCGGCGGGACGCGGCCAGCTGGCCCGGCGAGGTCACAGTCCCCTCTGTGTCACTCTGACGCTGTCCCCTTGTGCGTGTCCCCTCCGCAGGGAGTGGCAGCCTGGGCACACGTGGGACGGCCGAGGTGGAGGGGGACAAAGTCCTGCCGGGGCACCTTGTGCCCATGTGACGGCGGGAGGCAGAGCTGGCACACGTCCCCTGCCCTGCCCTGCCACCCTCCCGGCCGTGCTGGGACAGGGACAAGGTGGCAGGACCCCGTCCCCACTGCTCGGGGCCGTGGGGTGACCCCACACCCGGCTGGGTTGGCCCTGAACGGGCACTGCTGTCACCCAGCTGCCACCCCCGCGGGGCGCAGGGTGATGATCCCACCGTTACAGGGATGAATCCCCCCCAAACCCACCCGGGAACACCGGGAGAGGCCGGTACAGCCCCCCTGTGGTTTTTGGGGTGCTGCAGCGCCCCTCAAAGCCAACCCTTCGGGGATTGCACCCCACACATGGGGCTCCCCGCGGATCCGGGGTGCTGGAGCCCCCGGCAGACCCCAGCCCCGGCTCGGGGGGGTGCGAGCGGGGCAGGGAGGTGCTGACCCACCGTCCTCGGCTCAGAGACGATCCTGGAGCGAGTTTCTTGGCAGGAGGCAGCCAGGAAAGGCAGGGACCGACCCGCGGCCGGCCCCGGCTTCCTCCGCAGCCAGCGGCACGGGAAGGGGCCACCTCAGCCCCTGATGTCGCACCCGGGGGGTGACAGCTCACAGCCATGGGGTGAAGCTTTGCTGTCCCCAGAAGGGTTTGGGGGGCTCCTGGGGAATGCGACTCCACCCTCCCCACCCTGGGGTGGCCTTGGGGACATCGCAGCATCCCGTTTTGGTGGGGGGAACACACCAAACAGGCCGGTGGGGCACAGCCCTTCCCGGGGGCAGCGACCCTTTCCCGCTAAGGTGCCAAAAACGCAGCGCGCGGGTCCTTCTGCGGCGACATCCACCCTGAACCTGTCCCCACACACAGGATGGAGCTGGGGAGGGCGAGAGCTGGGACCTCAACCCCATCTCGGCGCCTTTCTGCGGCTTAAGGGGTCAGGGAGGCGTCCGGACATTGGTGTCGCCTGGGCGGACATTTGTGTCCCCCTGGCCGGACGTCGCTGTCCCCTCCCCGCGGCTCAGTGACAGGGCTGTGGTGCCACCTCTCGGGAGCTCCGGGACACAGACGGCAGCAGGCGGGCAGCCTCTACTCCAAATTTTAATCAAACAAATAAGTTAATCAAGTGAGGTAACTACCGCTGGCTCGGGAGGGGGGCGGGCGGGGGCTGCGGGGACCAGCCAGCCCCGGGGAGGGAGGTCGGTCCTAAAAGGGTTAATTCCTGCGTGCGGCTGCGGGCAAAGCTGTCACATGCACCACGGCCACCCACCCAGTGCTGTCCCCTCGTGTCCCACCCCGGGGTGAGGGGAGGGGTCCCGGGGGGGGAGGGTGGGGGGCTTCAAGCAGCCCCGGCACGGCCCGCGCTGGCCACATGCACTAACGGGGTGAGGAAACGAGCAGGGCCGGGGGTCCCCGGAGCAGAGGCATGGGGAAAAAGGGGATGTGAATCCCACGGAATCCCGGAGAGGGGAAGGGGAGGAGCCCAGGACACATCCCGGCACTGTGGGGTCACCCCCGAGCCCCCCCCGCAGCCTCGGCTGCAGCCCCAGCCCGGCGATTTTGGCACAAGCAGGACTGGGGCGGTGCAGGGGATTGGGGCAGCGCGGGGACTGTCGCGGCTCCGCTGTAGGTGACATGCAAGGACACCGCCCTGTCCCCACCAGGCAGGTCCCCTCCAGGCCCGGCCCGTGCTCCCCGGACCGCAGAGGGGACAGGGACACGGGCAGGGACAAACCGAGCACGGGAGGGAACCCTCTGAGCAGGAGCAGGGACGCAGAGGGAGGGGACACTCCTTGGGGACAGCGCCTGTGCCTGCACCCCTGCCATCCCCACAGCCCCTGCTCAGCTTCCCGGCTCTGGGGCCACCCTCGGGTGGGGATTTTCCCCCTCGGGGCCTCCAGGGCCCTCCTGGGCAGCACAGTCCAGCCCTGGGAGCTGGCAGGGGGGTTTCTTATTGCCTACGGCCCCTGGGCTTGCTCTTCCCAGGGGGGTGTTGCATATTAAGACATTATTGCATAAATANCTTCTATATATATATTGCCCTGGGAGCATGCACGGGCAGGCAGAAGGCTCTGCTGTGCTTCTGGAGAGGTGCAGCCCGGGGAGGGGGGGACAGCCCCCTGCTCCCCCCACCGGGGACCCCAAGTGACACGGGTAAAACCACCCTGGATCGTGCCCCCACGCCCTCGCACTGGCAGCAAGAGGGAGATGGGACCTTGCATAGCTGGTGGTGGCCCCGGCTCAGCTCTGGAGGAACCAGGCAGGACCTGTCCTGAGGGCTGGGGATGGGGTTCAAACCAAACCAAACCAAACCCCAGGGGATGGGGCCAGCCCAGAGCATCCCCACCACAGCTGGGGAGCACCCAGGAGCCCAGAGCTGGGGGTTGCCAACCCCCAGGAACATCCCAGGAACATCCCAGGAACATCCCAGGAGTATCCCAGGAACATCCCAGGAACATCCCAGGAGCATCCCAGAAACATCCTAGGGGCACCCGAGGAAAATCCCAGGAGCATCCCAGGAAAATCCCAAGAGCACTCCAGGAGCACCCCAGGAACACCCCAGGACCATCCCAGGAAAATCCCGGGAACATCCCAGGAGCACCCCAAGAGCATCCCAGGAGCATCCCGGGAACATCCCAGGATAATCCCAGGAGCACCCCAGGAGCATCCCAGGAATATCCCAGGAAAATCCTGGGAATATCCCGGCAACATCCCAGGAGCACCCCAGGAAAATCCCATCCCAGGAACATCCCAGGAGCGCGGGCTGGCCATGCCACAGCGCCACAGGCACAGCCGCGTCCCCACAAAGGAAGACTCGTTTCTAGCACCACGCCGAGTGACAGCGAGGTGACAGCGAGGTGACAGCCCGGTGACAACGCCACGCCTCTCCCGGGGCGGGCGGGGTCGCTCCCGCCGCCTTCTCCGCTCAGTCCATGTTGGCGCTGGCCGACCTGGAGATGCTGAGGGTCTGCGCGGACGCGGAGATGTCCTCGGGCTCGGCGGGGCTGTGGTAGTCGGAGGTGATGTCGGGCTCCCCGGGCGGCGCCCGCACCGCCGCCAGGCTGAAGGAGTTCGTGGAGCCCTTGCGGAGGCACTGCGAGTAGAGGCCCAGCAGCAGGTCCAGCTTGTGCTCGATGGATTGGACCTGCCAGGGGGAGCAGGGCCGGGCTGAGCCGGGCACGCACCCACCCTGCGAGGGGTCCCGGGGGGCTCGGACAGCCCCTCCCGAGGGATGGTGACACCGCCGGGGTGTCCCCTCCTGACCTGCCGCTCCACTTTGACCACGCGGCCCATCATGCTGAGCTCGTCCACCAGCTCCGCCTCCAGCGCCGCCTTCTCTCCTTTCTCCCGAATTTTCTTGTCCGCAGGGAGCGCCCGATCCCTGCCCACGATCTGGTCCACGCTGGCAGCGAGGGAAGGGGCAGAGCCCGTCCATCACTCCCAAAGGCTCGGGAGCCCGCCAGGCATGGAGCTGTGGGAATGTGGGAGAAGCCCCAGGGGTCACCTGCAGGGCACCTCACCGTGTCTGCAGGCTCTTGATCCTGCCCAGCATGTCCAGGTGCCCGGCCGAGTACTGCTCGATGACATCCTTGACGTCGTAGGGACGCAAGGTCTCCTTGAACTTCCTCTTGGCCACCAGGAACTTGAGGATCCTGCAGGGACAGCCTGGGCTGGAGGCAGGAACGGGCTGCCTGGGGGGGACTTCGTGCCGGCCGGAGGGACACGGGAGGGGACAGCCTCACCTGACTGCCCGGATGAGCGTCTTCACTGCCGGCATGATGTCCTCGAAGGTCAGGTCGCATGGGGAGCTCCTCTCCTCTCCGCTGTCCTCCGGCGGGCAGTCGGCTGTGGGGGCCAACAGCGGGTGGGTGGCACACCCCGAGGACTGTCCCCAACCCCGCAGCCCCTCGGGTGACCCCCAGGCCCCCCCACCCAAGGGCTCACCCTCGGCCGGGGTGCGCGGCTTGAGCCTCAGGGACGCTCGGAAGCGGGTGCGGTCGTTGAAGCTCCAGCTTTTCTGCACCTTGGTGGGGCTGGAGGCCTCGGCCACGTCCTCGGTGCTGGGGGAGCGGTGCAGGGCCGGCCCCAGCTGCTGCTGCCGGCGCTGGGAGCCGCCCTGGCGCTGGGAGCTGCCCAGCCGGATCCGCTCCTTGATGCCCATCTTGTTGCTGCGGCGGGGACAGCGGGAGGGCGGCGTCAGGGGCGTGGGGACAGGGACGGGGACGGGGACAGGGAGGTCCCTGGGGTGGATGGGAGTGGCCGTGCTGAGCTCACACAGAGCCCCCGGCAGGTGATGGGCATGAACCAGGCGGTTCCTGCAGGGATGGCTCTGGGGTCGCTCCTTTAAAACCCATTTTTTGGTCACCAGAGCAGAGAAAGGAGGTGACAGACAGGGGGAGAGGGGACAGACAGGCAGGGGACACGCAGCAGAGCCACCTCGGACCTGAGCAGATCTCTGCTCCTGTTCCATCCCTGCTGGCATGGGGTGTCCAAACCTGGCCAAGCTGCTTCATCCTCCTCCTCCTCCCCCTCCAGGCTGCACCTCCCAATCCAGGCTCTGCTCCTGCCCCAAGGCGGGTTCTGCTCCCAAACCCAGCCGCAGTTTTGGGCTGGGGGGGAACACCAGGCATAGTTTGTGCAGGACCCACACAAACCCCCTGTACTTTGCAGGATGAGAGACCCCAAACACAGCTTGAGGGGACACACAGGGGAAGTCCCCAAAGCTGGGGAGGACACGGAGCGAATCCCTGTCTTGGGCTGCGATGTGAAATGTAACCAAAAGTATTTATTCTATTATCATCTGTTGAAACCAGTTGAGGAGGTGTTTTTTTTCTCTCCTGTGACCCACTCCTGGTGACTGTGGTGGGGAGAGGACAGGTGCCTTCTGTTCATGGGCAGCTGTAAAACCAGCTGGGGCCGTGTTCTTTATCCCTTCCAGGACCCGTCCTCCCTGCAGGGGAGATCTGCTGTTCTTTATCCCTTCCAGGACCCATCCTCCCTGCAGGGGAGATCTGCTGTTCTTTATCCCTTCCAGGACCCATCCTCCCTCCAGGGGAGATCTGCTGTCCATGGGCCATCCAGGCTCACTGCAGGGCTGAGACAATTCCATCATCCCATGGGGAGAGGCTCCGCCCAGGGGGAGGAGCCCAGCATTCCCACCTGGATCAAAGCTGGGATTGGGAACAGCAGCACAGCCTGTCTGCACTGGATTCCCAGAAGGAGCCCAGACCCATCCCAGCACCACTGGACCCTTCTCCAGGATCATCTCTGCTCCAGCAGAACCACATCTGTCCCTGCAGGAGGGCTGGGCTGGGCTGACACCAACACCCTGACCAGCACGGGGCAGGAGTGTTCTGGCTCTGTCAGGGTTTTTTGTACTACTGCGTTTTTATTTTAATTTTTCTAGGTAAAGAACTGTTATTCCTACCCCCACATCTTTGCCTGAAAACCCCTTAATTTCAAAATGCCGATAATCCAGAGGGAAGGGGTTTCCATTCTCCATTCCAAAGGAAGCTGCAGCTTTCCCTGGCAGACAGACAGACACCTGTCCTTCCAAACCAGGACAATCCCACATCAGCTGCAGGACAGGCTCCACCAAACCCAGGGGTTTGGGGACATTCCTGGATTTCCTCAGCAAGGGCAAGGCAGGGATCCAGGCAGGGATCTAAGCAGGGATCCAGGCAGGGAACCAGGCAGGATCCAGGCAGGGATCTACGCAGAGATCTAAGCAGGGATCCAGGCTGGGGGATCCAGGCAGGGGGATCCAGGCTGGGGGATCCAGGCAGGTCACAGGGCTCCCAGCCGTCCCCTCGTGCTGGCAGAGGAGCTGCCACACATCCCACACATCCAGAGGGGGTGGGAAGGGCCGTGTCCCGGGAATCAGGCTGCGGCACACAGCTGGGATGGGATTTACGGGATTTATCCCCGTCGTTGCCAGCAGCCCGCGCTCATCCGCGTTGCAATGGGGGAAACTGAGGCAGTAAGGGACAGTGGGGACAGCCAGCTCAGCCCAGGCCATGCACAGGGACCCCCAATTCAGCCTCCACCCCGCTGTGCCTCAGCCCCGGCCGCGTCCATGCTGCAGGCACGCAGGCAGGGAGCTCATCCGTGCATCCCGAAATTCCCGGGGCCGCTCTCCGGGCCGGGCGGGACACGGTACCTCCGTCTCCACGTGCCCCACGTCTGCAAGAGCCTCCTCTTACCACTAAAGATGGGGCTGGAGGGGCAGGGCAGAGACACAGGAGAAAAGAGAATCAGCCGCGGCCGGCGGGGAGCGGAGCGTTGTCCCCGGGCCGCCTCCTTCCCGTCCCCGCAGCGCCACCGGGAGTGTCACAGTGTCGCATCCCCTCCCCGCCGGGGCGGGGTGTTTGTGTGGGTCCTGCAGAAACACCTGCGCGGGTTCTCGGCTCGGCCAGAAGGGTTTTAGGGACGGTCCCCGGAGCGGAGGGAGCGTGGCGGCCCCGCAGGCCCCGGCGGGCTGTGGTGGGGGGCTCCCCGCGGCCGGGGGGGGGGCGAGCGTTACCTGAGGCGTAAACACCTGGGGGGCTGCGCGTCCTCCTCATTCCAGCTTGGGGGGAGTCGGGGGGAGGGATGGAGGGATGGTGAGGAGGAGGAGGAGGGTGAGCGGGAGAGGGGAGGAGAGAGAGAAGATGAGATGTTATGAGAGGTGATGCTGGCGGGGAGGGATGGGCGGGCTCAGGCCCCCCGCCCCGAGGGGGGTTCGGTCCTTCCCCTGCCGGTTCCCGGTTGGTCACCGAGCCCCGAACTCACCTGGGGGAGCAGGTCCTGCTCAGCCCCACACCTGCAGCCTCAGCCCTGCTGATGTGGCATCACGGGGGAAACTGAGGCACGAGGGCCTCTCCCCACCTAACCCTGCCGCTGGCCCCATGTCCTGGCGGGGTGGCCAGCCTTGGTGGCACGCTGGGATCTCCTCTCCAGGCAGAGGGGACAAGGGACACGGGGCACAGCAGCTGCCACCCGCAGCAGGGCAGCCTCAACCCCTCTCTCCTCTCCTGGTGGGCACCGGGAGCCATTCCCAGCCCCAGGCTCTGGGATTTGCTCCTTCCCGGCCTCTGGAATGTTGCCCCACAGCTCCATCCCACCAGGATGGCACCACTGCCCTTGCCAAGGGATTTCCTGCCCTGCTGGGTCACCCCGTGCCACATCCCGGGGTCACGGCCACATCGGAAGGGCAGCGAGGTGACCTCACCGAGGCGTCACAGCCCCGAGTGTCCCTCTGGAAAAATAAAAATCTGCCTCTCCTGGAGCTGGAACAGAGCTGGGAGCAGCAGCAGGGATGGCCAGCAGGAGTGGGGAGCAGGGCCAGTTTGGGGGGGTGGCACCTCGGGGTCTGGCCTGGCGGTGACAGTGACATCTCAGCAGGGCACAGAGAAGGAGAGGGGACAGAGCAGAGAGGAGGGAGAACTCGGGGGCTGCCCCCTCCTACCTTTCCCCTGAGCACACGGCCAGGCTGAAGCTTTTCGGGGCAGGGGTGAAGGAGGGATAGGGCGGTGGGGCCCTGTCAGGCCATTTTTTCACCTCTGAATTCCTAAATCCTCCGTTGCGAACCCGGTGCAAATGCTCAAACATAAGGACCAGCTCTCTGAGGTCGGGGGAAAAAAAAAAAAAAAAAAAAACGGGGAGAAATTAAAATTCCCGAAGCAAACAGGAACCAGTGAAGTGAGGCTGAGCAGCGCTGGGCCCTCCCGAGCACAAACCAAAGCAAAACCAGAGCAAAACAAAATAAAAGAAAACCAAAAAATCAGCGTTTTTGTTCAAAAGACGGTTTGTTAATTGGGGCTGATGGGGCTGGGGAAGGATCCTGGGCCAGGATTCCACAGTTGGACGTGCTGAGGGGGATGGATCAGGCAAGGACAAACCTGGGACAGGGTGGGGACGTGGGGACCTGTCACCGTCAGACCCTGGGTGCTGCTGGAGCAGCCAGAAGGGCAAAGCTCAGATCCAACAAGGATGGAATTTTCTGGCTCTGTGAGAATTCCACTGCAGGGAAAACAGCTCCTGGCACAGCAGGAGGGGCAGCAGGGCCCCCAGTGATTCCCAGGATCTGGGGTGATGCTCGGGAAGTTGGGACTCGGGGCTGTGGCTGTTAAAAGCCTCTGGAAAAATTAGGGATGGGACAGAGGGATGAGTTTGTCACGCGGCCAGAGCAGAGCAGGACACTCAGGCAGGGCAGGCAGGAGGGCAGCGATGCTCACAGGGATGTGACAAACCCTCAGGATCTGGGAGAGAAGTCTGGAAAACCTTTGGGGAGCCTTTGATCCACCTGGAGCGGCAAAATCCCAGGGATGGCGGGAGGGACACGCTGCAGGAGCGGGACAGGGGGCTCCCACAGGATCCCCCCGTGCCCAGCTGGGTCCACGCTGGAACCAGCAGCACAGCCCTGGGGTTCCTGAGGCAGCATCCCGTCCCCTGTGGGGCTGGAGGAACGCATGGATGGGGTGACAGGGGATGGGATGGGTGCTGTGAGGATGATGAGGATGAAGGAGGGTCCTTCAGCAGGCTCCCACCCTGGGAAGGTGTCGGTGCTGCTCAACCCCACCGAGCCCCCGGGGGTTCCACAGGGTCCATCCTGGTTTCCCAGGCTGTTCATCTCCTCAGGGCCCCCCGGGGGTTCCACAGGGTCCTTCCTGGTTTCCCAGGCTGTTCCTCCCCTCAGAGACCCCCCGGACCCCCCAGCCCTGACCCCGTCCCCCCTACCTGAAGGCGGGCAGGAGGCCGTCGTAGTAACACCATGTGGCCGTCAGGTAGCCCCGGCTGACGTCGGTGGAGTACAGGCGCCAGGCAGCCTGCAGAGGAGAGGGATTCCCGGGAATCGGGATCAATCGGGATGGGAGAACCCCTCCCGGCCCCCTCCATCCATCCTGGCCCCCCACAGGCAGCAGAGACCAGCCCAAAGTGTAGAAAATGAGGGATCTCGGTGCTGGGTGTGGGGCCGGGTCACACCTCCTGCTTTCCATTAATATTATAGGTAAACCAAGAAAGGAAATAATTTTTCATTCTAAAATATCGAGTGTGGCAGAAGTGTTGAGCAGAAGCGCAACTATAGATGAGCTGTACTTTTTTATTCTCTAAAAAACTTATATAATATATATATATGAACTATATAACTATATAGGAACTATATATGAATTATATAACTTATATAATACATATATGAACTATATAATTCATACAACAAAACTGAATTTTTTCATTCCTCTGAGGAATGCAGCGCTGCCTTCTTTTCTCACGCATTTTTCTGAAGCACTGTGTTTTTTATAAGTCAAATTGTTCTACCTACAAGTGGAAGAGTGTCTAAGCGTGTGTGCGGATTTTACGTAGAGGTGACACATTTGCGATCTGAAGCGTCTGGATTCAGGATGGATTGTTGCAGGAAGAATCTTGAGGCAGTTCCCGGGAAGGGGAAAGGGCGGGACACGCCGGCCCCGCCTCACCTGGATCAGGTTGGCGGCCGGAGTCCTCCTCTTCTCAAAGTGCTTCTGCCGATGCTGCTCCTGCACTTTGAGGGCGAAGCCGGAGCCCAGGATCCCCTGGGGACAGGAGGGGACAGGGCTGTGAGTGCCGGGCCCCAACCAGAGGCGGCTGTGCCCTTTCCCTCCCCTATTTTACAGAGGGCGGCCCTCTCCCGGCCCTACTCACGGCGGGCAGCGCGAAGAAGGAGATGCCGAGCAGGGCGAATCCGGCCGCCAGCATCCGGCCCAGCCACGTCTGCGGCGCCTTGTCCCCGTAGCCGATGGTGGTCAGGGTCACCTGCCCGGGGACACGGCACGGGGGGGCCTGGAGGGCGCTCCCTGTCCCACCACAGCCCCATCCCACCCTCCTGCTCCCCTCCTGGGGCTGGAGAGAGGCCATGGGGGTTCAGGCTTACCCTGACCCACCACAGCCCCATCCCACCCTCCTGCTCCTCTCCGGGGTCTGGGGAGAGGCCATGGGGGCTCGGGCTTACCCTGACCCACCACAGCCCCATCCCACCCTCCTGCTCCTCTCCCGGGGCCGGGGAGGGGCCGTGGGGGTTTGGGCTTACCCTGTCCCACCACAGCCCCATCCCACCCTCCTGCTCCCCTCCCGGGGCTGAGGAGGGGCCGTGGGGGCTCGGGCTTACCGTGCCCCAGCACAGCCCCATCCCACCCTCCTGCTCCCCTCCCGGGGCTGGGGGGGCTCGGGCTTACCGTGCCCCACCACAGGGAGTCGGCGTAGGTGGCGAACTGGATGTTGGCGTCCTTCTCGGCCAGGTAGACCAGGAAGGAGGCGAAGATGAGCACCAGGAAGCCGATGTACCAGGCGGTGATGAGTTCCTGCGGGGTCAGACACGCTCAGGGACACCTCGGCGGGTGCACCTGGCTGAAGCTGTTTTACACCGCAGACTCCGAGCTCCAGGGGGCTGAAAACCACCCTTTTGTTTTTGGGATGTGTCTCCCTTTTACGCTGTTCTACACAGACCAATTGGATGGGTGAAAACGAAGACAAAACCTCTTCAATCACATTGGTCAGACCAGAGGGACATCGAGGAGAAATCCCTCCGAGGAAAACAGTGACAAAACCACTTCTCTTGTTTACAGAAAAGTATTCTTTTTCTGGGGGAAAAGAATTTCAAAAAACCAAAACACCTCAGGCACAGGACCAGGACTACACCTGGGCAGTCAGGCCCTCCACAGGTCACGGCAGAGCCACTGGGGACACATTTTGCCCTGAGATGGTGGCGTGGAGCCTTTGGGGAGCCCAGGAGCTGCCGTGGGGCTCGGGGCCAGCTCTGCCCCAGCCCTGCAGCTTCTGAATTAAAGGCAGGGAGGGAGGCAGAGGGTGGCCCCGCACTGTGGAGGGCTCTGGCGCTGCAGGAAGGGGACCAGAGCTCCTCGGCGTCACCGCCACCGTGGGGACCTGCCGCCAACACCTGGAGAGTGTCAACCCAGGGGAAAAATCCCCGGGAACGTCTCTGGGGCTGCTCCTCCCTGAGTGCCAGGCCCAGGCGCGCGAGGGGCTGTGGCCAAGCGGCTTTTCCTCACCTTGCTGTGGGCGTAGACCACGGAGCCCAGCAGTTTCCAGGTGCCGCCGCGGCGGTCCATGCGCACCATGCGCAGGATCTGCAGGAAGCGCATGCTGCGCAGCGCCGACGTGGCGAAGATGTTGCCCTGCGTGCCCGCGGCGATGACGGCCACCGAGGCGATGAAGACGATGAAATCTGAGGGGATGGCAAAGCTCAGGGTGGGGGTGATCCCAAATCCCGCCATCCTTGGATGCTGTGGGAGTCCACGGCATCCCTGGAGGGTCAGGGAGCTCGGCAGAGATGTCTGGGATTGGAGCAAGAGGGTTTGAATCCTGGCCAGGGGGTCTGGGGTCTGTCCAAGGGGGTTGGAGATCCTGGCACAGAGCCCGGGAAGACGCTGGTTTTGATTTCAGCCCATGGGAAAAACTCCCAACATCGAGAGAAGAATTGCGAGTCGCAAAAGCGTGACAGGCTGTAGTGGGGTTTATCACAAGGTGGAAAATTTTGTAGTTTTGGGGTTCTTAGAATGGAGGTAAATGGGGACAAGATGGAGGATTTCGGGCAGTGCCTTGGGTTCTTCTCCTTCTCCTTTGGCCTCCATCTTCTGCTGTGACGGTGGCACAAAGTGGTTTAAGGGGATTGGGTTGAAGTAGAAATGACCCTTTTTTTGTAGGTAACAGGTATTAGCACGTAAATGTAAATGAGAGACCCGTAATTATGTGTACAAGAGCACAGTGACACCCCACGAGCGGGGAGTCACCTCGTGTCCTCCTCGCCACCGTTCAGACCTCGGCTGGGCACGGACAAAATCGTGAGACGCGAAATAACGAACAACACGAGAAACACTGAAAAGCAACACCTCGGAGACTCCCCTTCTTCCCCGTGACGCGCCTCACGGCTTTCAGAGGGCAGAAAACCTTCAACCACCCGAATGTGGGGCGAAGAACCGAACCCGAGAGGAGCCCAGCCCGTACCTATCACGCAGAAGGGTTTCCTGGCGAAGCGGAAGCGGCCGCGCCAGCCGCGGTACCGGCAGCAGCAGCCGGCGGCCCAGACGCGGACGATGTACTCCATGCCGAACACCACGATCATCACGAATTCCTGACGGGGAGAGGGGGGGAAAAAGGGGTGAGAGGGGCAGGGAGAGAGCGGAGGGGCTCAGATTTGGGGAGAGGGGGCAAAGTGAATCGGGCTGAGCGCGGTGCGTGGTGTCCCCAAATTCCGCGCGGGAGCCGCGGCTGCCGGGGCTGCCTGAGGATCTCTCCGCTCTCCTCCTCGCCCCGAGCTGGGTCCTTTTCCTCCTCTGTCAGCATTGTCCTCCTCCCTCTCGCACAAACAAGCCCCCGTTCTGCTTACTCGCAGGAAAGTCACAAGGACCTTCCCAATTTAGTCCCCGTCACTCGGGAGAAGTCCCTGCGTCAGCTCTTCCTGACAGTTTGGGGGAAAGTTGCCTTTTTTAGCCCCTCGTGCCCTGCCTCTTCCAGCGGTTGGGACAATGGCGGGATGGGCCACCCGCCAGCCGTGGTGACACCCGCGGCCAGGCTGCCCCCCGACCCGCCATGGGACCGTCAGTGACATCCCAGCGGGGTCACAGGGGTTCTGTCCGTGGCCTTGCCCGATTTTTTTTTTTAGGATATCAAGTGGGGAAAGGAAATCCGAGCGGCGGCCCCGCCGCTGCATCACTCACCAGGATGAAGAGGCACTCGTTGGCCAGTTTCTGGTGCTCCTGGATGGTGGAGAAGACCGACAGCACCAGGCAGCTGAAGACGAGGAGGAATCTGCAAGGACAAAGCGTCAGCGGGGGCACAGGGACACCCAGGGGACCCCAGACCCAGTTTTACCCCCACTCACAGCCTGAACCCCCCAGCCAGGCCCTCCACAGGTCGTGGCAGAGCCACTGGGGACACATTTTGCCCCTGGATGGTGGCGTGGAGCCTTTGGGGAGCCCAGGAGCTGCCGTGGGGCTCGGGGCCAGCTCTGCCCCAGCCCTGCAGCTTCTGAATTAAAGGCAGGGAGGGAGGCAGAGGGTGGCCCCGCACTGTGGAGGGCTCTGGTGCTGCAGGAAGGGGACCAGAGCTCCTCGGCGTCACCGCCACCGCGGGGACCTGCCGCCAACACCTGGAGAGTGTCAACCCAGGGGAAAAATCCCCAGGAATGTCTCTGGGGCTGCTCCTCCCTGAGTGCCAGGCCCAGGCGTGTGAGGGGCTTTGGCCCATTTAAGATAAGGNAAAAGAAAGAAAGGAAAAAAAGAAAGTCGACTCTGAAGCTGAAGCAAATGAAACCTCCAAAAATACATTTTTTTCCCCTGATCCAGCGATTCTAAAAAAGGAACGCGGAGGGCTCGTGCCACCACCGGCCCACGTGACGGCGAGCCGAGGGCCACTCGCTGCTCTCTCACCGTCACCACGGCTCCGTGGTGGCACTGGGGGACTCTGGCCACGCCACACTGGGTGGCCCTGGCACGGCCTGGCTGAGCCCTGGTGGCCCTGGCACCTTGTCCTCGAGCTGGTGGCACCCATGTCACCCCCAGTGCGGTGGTGACAACGCCCAGGGGCCATCAGGGGGGATCCAGGGGGGATCCAGGGGGGATCCAGGGGGTCAGGAGCACATTCCCACACCTCTTTATGTTGTTGATGTGGAATTTTCGGGCAGAAGGAGCTGCCTGGGCCGTGGGAAGGGTGACGCCTGTCCCCGCTGTCCCAGCAGTGGTGGGGAGGCTCCAGGGGACGCAGCAGAGAGGGGACAATGCTCTGTCCCTCAGTGGGACCATCCAGGACCCCTCCCCACTGATCCCACAGCCCCATGGGGGACCAGGGGCTCTCAAACCCGGGGTTGGGGGACCAGTTGGTCCCCTAAAGGGGACAGGCGAGTCCCTTTCCCCCAAAATTCTGCTGGAGGTGGGACGGACAGAAAAAATATCCCTGAGAATGGGAGAAAGGCTGGATGCAGAGCAGGGAGGAGGGACAGCCGGAGCCAGGGAGGGGCCAGGGGTGTGACAGCCGTGTCACCACCCTGGACAGCCACAGAGGACGCCGCTGCTGCTCTCCCGGGCACTCCCCACCCTCAAGGCAGAAGGTTGGAGCCGGCTCCTTCTCCCTCTGAATTATTAATCGGAGTTTTTTTTTTCCTGCGGGCGCAGCAGTTCTGGAATTAACCCCCGCCGGGAATGTGGCACCCCGGTGGCACGGGCAGGGAACGCGGCGGGCCCTGGGGCTGAGGAGGAGCCAAAACACAGCCCGTGAGCCGAGCCCTGAGCTTTGTGCATCATCAGCAATAAAAGATTCCCCGAGCAGGATGGAGCAGGCAATTACACGGGCAGCGGAGCACGAAGCAGGGCAGAAGGCAGAAATCTCCCAGCCTGAGAAAGATTTGTGTCCCTCTCCTCATCCAGCCGGCAGGGAGGGGGTCCCCCATGCCCGGGGGGGGGACCTGCTGTGGGTGGCCCTGACTCTGGAGCCCCACGGGTCACCCACCGTGATGGAAATCTTCTCCCTCCCGAGGGGTGGGGGAACCTCCCAGCCGCCATCCCGTAGGATTTGGGGGAGGATCCAGGTCTGAGAGGTCCCACGGGGCTGGCTGGGAAAGGAACTTTCTGGGAACGCATCACCTGCTAGGAATTAACTGGTAAAGCCTGGCCTAACGCGCCCGTCCCGGCTTAAGCCGCTTAGGGAAGGGTCAGATGCCTGCAGGCAGCGAGGGGAGCCAGGAACCAGCGTCCCCCCATCCCTCCCGGGCAGGAATTCTGCTCTCAGCCGCTCTACCGAGCACCCAGGGGGGTTTTTCCACCCTCAGCCACCCATCAAACACCCTGAGGACCGGCAGTGCCAGGCTCCCATCCCGATTTGCTGCTCTTCCCACCCGGCAAGAGGAGCTGGAAAAGCGAGGGATGCCGGCAGGGAAACGGGACGGGGGAAGAGAGAATGGGACAGGAGCTCCAGGGTTCCTCACTGCCCTGCTCCAGCATCCCAGGGGATGGAGGGAGCAGAGGCTGAGCCGGTGCTTCCCCTCTCCTGAATAAAATTCCCAACTCCAGCCCCCTCCCCGCAGAGTTCCCCCTCCCTTTTTCCCAGCACTGCAGGGACAGCGCCCAGCAGGAGCAGAGCCCGAACCCAGCAGGAATGAAACCTCCCCAAAACAATAATGAAAACCCGGCGGGGAAGGCGAAATCTCCTCAATTAATCTTCATTAGGGTGGGCTTTGCCATCTGCTGCCGCCCGAGCCGCCTGAGGAGCAGGTGAGCCGGGAAAGCTGCTGAGCTCAGGGGGAGCGGGGCCAAGTCCCCCTCCCTGGGGGGGCAGGAGGGCAGCAGTTGGCCCCCAGTGCCCCCCACGCATCCCTGGGCAAAGCGGCTGCGCCCCAAAACAGCCACGGGAATGGGATCCTCGGAGCTCGTGGGGCGGGATGGGGATGGAACAGCTCGGCTCTCCCGGGGTTTGTCCCGGGATGGGGATGGAACAGCTCGGCTCTCCCGGGGTTTGTCCCGGGATGGGGATGGAACAGCTCGGCTCTCCCAGGGTTTGTCCCGGGATGGGGATGGAACAGCTCGGCTCTCCCAGGGTTTGTCCCCCCAGCCCTTGGGATTGGCACAGGGGTGACACTGGCACTTGCAGGGATGTCCTGGTCCCTGCTTTGCCCAATTTCCTGGGATTGGCACGGGGGTGACACTGGCATTGGCAGAGCTGTCCTGGTCCTGCTTTGATGAACCCCCAGGATTGGCACAGGGCTGTCACCAGCACTGGCAGAGCTGTCCCTGTCCCTGCTTTGCCCAAATTCCTGGGATTGGCACAGGAGTGACAGTGGCACTGGCAGGGCTGTCCCTGTCCCCATTTTGCCCAAATTCCTGGGACTGACACGGGGGTGACATTGGCACTGGCAGGGCTGTCCTGGTTCTGCTTTGCCTGAATTCCCAGGATTGACACGGGGGTGACACCTCGTGTCCCTGTCCCTGCCTTGCCCAAACCCCTGGGACTGGCACGGGGGTGACACCCCGTGTCCCTGTCCCTGCTTTAATGAACCCCCAGGATTGTCACAGGGGTCACAATTCGTGTCCCTGTCCCTGCCTTGCCCAAACCCCCTGGACTGGCACGGGGGTGACACCCCGTGTCCCTGTCCCTGCCTTGCCCTGTCCCCGCGGGGATGCCCCAGGCCGGGCCGGTGCCATCCCGGGATAACTCAGCAGGAAAACACCACAGGCCGCAGGATAAACGGCCCAGCCGTGGGACGAGCCACCAAACACGCTCTGGGAAAGGCACGGATCCTTCCCTGGTGGCATCCCAAGGCCTCGGCCCTCCCCTCCAGCTGTGCCACCGCTGGAAATTCGGGATTTGGACCAAAACCGCCGGAGCAGCGGGGTTGGGGCTGGCGTTTCACCCTCCGGGCTCCCCATGCCGAGAGGTTGGGCTCCGTGTGCAGCTGTATAAACAGCACGTCCCATAAATCCCATAAATCCCGGGCCCTCGGCCCCGCAGCCCTTGAGGAGAGGTGGAGCAGGCGGCCGGGGGATATAAATAACCGGCCTGTGGCCGCCCTGTTTGCGCCCGTAACCATGGCACGGAGCGTCCCACGGAAAGCAGAAAAGCTCCGAGTGTTTCCCCCGGGCGGGCAGGGAAAGCTCGGCCGGAGCCGGGAACCGCGGCAGAGTCACCGGGAAACCCGAGCCACGCTCCGAGCCCGGCCCTGACCCCGTTATCGGCGCTGTGGGCTCAGGGCGCTGCTCTCAGAGCCCTCCAGCCCCGGCGCGGGGGCAGCGCGGGATGTTCCCAGCACCCTGAGGAAAGCTGGAAGCCGAGCTGGGATGTTGAGCCTCTCCTGCAGCCCGGGGGGGACACCCCACCGAGCCCGCGGCCCCGAGGATTTTGTGATTTGGGAGATGGATGTTGCCGGAGGCGTCCCCCAGGCCCGCGGGGAGCACGGTCACAAGGCTCCTGAGGCCGGTGCCAAGAGGCTCACACGGAGCAGCCGCCGGGATAGTTTTGCTCTTGGATCATCTGGCAAGGAACGGGCTGGAGTGGAGAGGGTGAAGGAGCTGGAGCGTTTTCCGAGGCACCCCGGCACAGGGATTGGGGCTGTGGTGCCCCAGCGCTCGCAGGGTGTGGGGACATTTGGGGCACAGGCACGGGAGTGGCCCCAAAGTCCCCTCAAAGCCCCTCCAAGAGCGGAGGGGAGGTTTGGGATCACTGCTGGGAAGGGACAAAGAACCAAAAACTCCCCAGCATCACCCCTGCACCCCATTGAGACACCCAAAGCGGCACCTCCTGCGCCAGCCTGGGGGGATCTGGCGGGAGAGGGAAAAGGGGAAAAAGGAAAAAAAAAAACAGCAAGAAAAAGAAAAAATCAATGCGCCGGTTCATGTTGCGCCGAAGTCGCTTAATTTTATGCCCCGGTGACACCACATGGGGCTGGGGAAAGTGCTGTGCCGGCTTCTCCTGCCGCTGGCACTGCCCCTGCCGCAGCTCCCGTTTCAGCCCCGGGCAAGGTGGCCCTGGGGGCACAGCCCCTGCCCCAAGGGCACGGCCTGCTGTCCCTCTGGCTGTGGCCGTGCCACCACCACAGCCGGGGGACACGCCGGGTGACAGCGAGTTCAAAGTCTGCAAAGAGCTGAATTCAAAGAGGTGGAAGAGCTGAGAGTTAAACCGAAGAGTTGTTTGAGAGTTAAATTGAGGAGGTTTTTGCGAGCAGGCGGTGNGGATGGAGGGATGGAGGGATGGAGGGATCCTCCTGCAGCCCATCCAGGGCTCCAGGCCCAGGAATTGCCCCGGGGGTGCGGGCAGGGGCTGGGCACTGACCGTGGTGACATTCCCAGCATGGCAGGGAGGTGTTTTCCAGCTCTCCAAGCAGCGCTGGAGGGACGTGACAAGGTCGGGCAGTGGCAGAGGTGACAGCCCCATCCTGCCCTCCACACCATCCTGCTGCCACCAGCCCGGTCCCTGGCCAAAGGGGGACACATCCCAGTGCCACCGCCCCACGCCAGNGGATGGAGGGATGGAGGGATGGAGGGATCCTCCTGCAGCCCATCCAGGGCTCCAGGCCCAGGAATTGCCCCGGGGGTGCGGGCAGGGGCTGGGCACTGACCGTGGTGACATTCCCAGCATGGCAGGGAGGTGTTTTCCAGCTCTCCAAGCGGCGCTGGAGGGACGTGACAAGGTCGGGCAGTGGCGGAGGTGACAGCCCCATCCTGCCCTCCACGCTCATCTGGAACAGGGGATGTTCCAGGAGGGGACAGGCTGCCACCAGCCTGGTCCCTGGCCAAAGGGGGACACATCCCAGTGCCACCGCCCCACGCCAGCCGGGATTTACCTCTGGAGGCCAACCCTGTGGGATTTGTGCCTGGCATCCCTCGCCCAGTGCCAGGGCTGCCCTGGCATTCTGCTGGGAGCTCCCGCCCCTCTGTCCCCACAGCCACACCGAATACCCAACAGGGACAAGGCTCCTGTCCCCTCCCTGCCTCGGGGAAATTCCTCTCCCAGAAGGGAAATAAACCCCAAGAGCAGCGGGCAGGGAGCTGGGCCTGGCACGTGGGTCGCTGCTCCAGGCGGGGGATTGCGGCTCTTCCTGGGGCTGCTGGCTCAGTCTTCCCTAATTTTGCTCCAGGTTGAAGTGTTCTGGATGGAAAACGTTCCTCCAGGTCTGGGGAAAAGTGCTGAGCTGAGCTGCTGGTGCACCCAGCGGCCGTTTCGTAACCATCAGCACCATCTCCCGGAGCCCGGGGGGCCGCTGGGGGTGTGGGGGGCTGCAGGGTGGGACAAGCCGCCATGGGGCAGCTGGAACAGCTGGAATTGGACACTTGGAATAGCCCGTGGAGCAGCTCCAGGCTGCAGGAACCCCCTGGCAGGGCAGCCCCTGCCCGCGGGACACGCAGCCCTGCCCGTGCCGAGCCCGCAGCAGCTTTGCCGGGAGCAGGGAAGAGCCTTCCCCGCCGGCTAACGAGCGGGAGATTGCAAAAAGGAAGTTTTTATTTTTGCCTCCCGGCTCTAAAGCCTCTGGCTTAATGCTCCGGGCTCCCTCCCGGATTTGCTCCGTAAGCTCCGGGGCTGGGAACTCTCATTCCAACTCTCCTCGTGGTCAGCGTGGGGCTGCGGGGGCTGGAGACCTCGGCACGGCGGATTTCCACCTGCACGGGCTCCCCATGTCCTCACCATCCCCTTCCCGGAGCACGGGAGCGTTTGGGGACATCCATGAGACCCCCAAAAGTGGCTCCAAACCCTCCCAGCCCCCCCCCCCTGGGCAGAGCTGCCAGCAGGAGGGAGAGCTGCAGCCACCAAAGCGCTGAGGCCGGAGCAGGAGCTGGGATAAGATTTGGGATCAATTCGGCGACAGAAAGAGGCTGAAGTCGGTCAATAAACGCTCGGCGGCTCCGGGAGGGAAGCACGTCACTTCTCAGCGGGTATTTTTGCAGTTTTCAGCCCTGTCTCGGAGCCAGCCTGCCCGGGGGAGGCAGCGCAGCCCAGCCGGGGCTCAGGGGACAGGTCCTTGTCACCGGCACTCGGGCCGGGGGGTTCTGTCCCCTCCCGTGCCTCAGGGAGGGGAAGGGGAGGGGGGGGTAACACCTTCCTCCTCTTTTGTTAAAACCCGCGGATTGCGGCACACAAATCATCCCCGACAACTTCAGCGCCGCTGCAACAGCTTCGCAGCTCCCATCTGCTGCGAGAGAGAGAAAGAGAGAAAAAAAAACCAACAAAAAAAAACTTGGAAGAAGCCAGAAATGAGCAACGTTACGGGAGAGGCTTCACAGAACAGATGTCCACACCTTGCACCCACTGCGGCGTCTTCCCACAGGATTCGGGGGGTCCCTGGCAGGACTCTGCCCTGCAGCTGCCTCAGCCCTAAAAATTAAGCGAGGGAGTGAACAAAAAGCCTCCCCAGCAAAGGCTGGAGACGTTTGGCTCCTGCTGCCGGCGGCTGCACATCTTGTGGAACAAAGCCCAGCACCCAGGAGCTGCGGGCCAGCACCGGGGGGGGTTTGGGGGGGCTCCGCTTGGCCCGTGTGGTTGTTTTTGGGATAAAACGGGCTCAAACTGGCAGGAAGAACTGGCGGAGGGCGCTCAGGGATGGAGATCCCGGCTGGGAGATGAGCAGGGCCGCATCTCTCTCCACACGCCACGGGTGTCTACGCCATAAATCCCCACTGCCTGCCCTGGCGGGGGGTTTGGCCTCCTTTCCCTGCAGGAGCGGCTCTTCCCCGGGGTGGGATTTTCCACGCCGGGATTGTGGCGGTGAAAGGTGTGGTCACAAACGGGCCCCGGGCTCGTGTCGCGGCGGCTCCCTGGGGAGCTCAGGTGCCCTTTCATCCGGTGACAAATCCCTGCTGCCAGCTCGATGTGCTAACTTAGGCAAGACCCATTTTCCTGCCTCTTAACGAGCTCCCGCACCCCAGAAACGACGCAGCCCCGCGGCACCGCTCCAGGCCACAGGGAAAGGAGGTAAAATTCTGCCTCACGCCCCCGCGGGAGGTCTGTGCCCACACCTGGCACGCTCCAGGCGAAGAGGGAAAACACCTCCTGCCCCACGGCTGCCGCTGCCATGTCCCGGCTGTGTCCCCGGCAGTGCCACCGGGCCCTGGTTTGGCACAACCCCCCCAGAACGCAGCCCAAACTCTGTCCCTGCAGCCTCCAGGTGTTTTGGGGACCCCCCAGCTCCCTGTCACAGCCCCCCCGAGGTACCAACCCCGAGGGGGTGAAGCCGTTCTGGGCCCTGAGCTGAGCCCGCACGCCAAGAGCCGTGGGATGCTCAGATGCAGCGAGGGAAGCTGGAGCGGCTTAGGAAAACACACTGAGCAGGGAAAGGAGCAGGTGTGCTCCCGGGAGCATCCCCCAGGGCCCGGAGAGGGATTTCCAGGGCTGGGGATCCACGGGGACTCAGGAATGGGCGCAGCTCTCGGGGGACAGCAGGGACAAGATCACCCCCGCTGTCCCCATCCCGGCTCTGCGGTGGCACTTCTGCCTTGTCCCGGCGCTGCTGCAGCTACAGGACAGCAGAGGGTCCCCGGTCCCACCCAGACCTGTCACCCCTCGCGGTCTTTGAGGGTCCAGCCACGCTCGGAGACCCCGGCAGGGCGGGACGGTGACGCGGCTCCCTGCGGTGCCCCCGGGAAGGGACTCGGAGCCACCCCGGACGTCGAGTCCCATCCCCGGGGACGCGCTCAGCTCCTCGCACCGGCCCCTCTGTCCCGGACCCGCCGCGGGACTCGCTCCCCCCGGGCGGCGGATCCCGGCCCCGGCAGCGGCTCCGGCGGCAGGAGCGGCACCGGCTCGTCCCCCCCCAGCGCCGAACGCGGCGGAGAAACTTCCCGGTGGATCCCGCGGCACTCCCGGTACCCCCGGCGCTCCTCGGCCGGCAGCGCCCGCTCCCCCCGCCGCCCCCGGGAGTCACCGGGCAGCCCCGGGGGCTGCGGGTCCCGGTGGTCCCCCCGGTGCCCGGTACTCACATGAAGGCGTGGTAGACGAAAGCCCAGCCGCGGGGCCGCTCCAGCACGTTGTACAGGCAGTTCTGCAGGCGGCGGCGGCAGCAGCGCGGGGCCCCGGCGGGGCGGGGAGCGGCCCCGGGGCGCGGCCCCGCCAGCAGCCCCCGGCGGCGGGGAGGGGGCGGAGGCGGCGGGGGGGTCCCGCCGCCCGGGCCGGGGGTCCCGGAGCCCTCGGTCCGCACCGCCGTCAGCGCCGCCCGCCGCTCCCCGCCCGCCGCCGCCGCCGCCCCGGCCATGGCCGCCCCGCTCAGGCCGCCGCCCGCCGCATGGCCCCGGCCGCCGCGGGACCCCCGAGCCAGCCCGGGGCCGCTCCCGGGGCCACCTGCCTTTAGCTGCCCGCCGCCGCCGCCGGGCCCTCCCCCGCCGCCGCCCCGCCGGCCCGGCCCGCCCCGCCGTACCTGGCCCCCGCCCCCGGGGCTCCGCCGGACGGGGCGGGCGGGGAAAGCGCCGTGCGGGGCGGCGGCGGCGCGGGTGGAGGGGATGGGCTGGGGGGTGGGCGGTTGTGACTCCTGGGTTGNTCAGGCCGCCGCCCGCCGCATGGCCCCGGCCGCCGCGGGACCCCCGAGCCAGCCCGGGGCCGCTCCCGGGGCCACCTGCCTTTAGCTGCCCGCCGCCGCCGCCGGGCCCTCCCCCGCCGCCGCCCCGCCGGCCCGGCCCGCCCCGCCGTACCTGGCCCCCGCCCCCGGGGCTCCGCCGGACGGGGCGGGCGGGGAAAGCGCCGTGCGGGGCGGCGGCGGCGCGGCTGGAGGGGATGGGCTGGGGGGTGGGCGGTTGTCGCTCCTGGGTTGGGGACGGGACCCTGATGGGGACGGGGAGAGCGCTGGGGCATCCCGCCAGTGAGGATCCCGCAGCGCATCCCAGTCCACATCCTACACCCATCCCATCCCAGTCCACATCCTACACCCATCCCATCCCAGTCCACATCCTACACCCATCCCATCCCAATGCACATCTTACACCACATGCCGACTGCATCCCACATGTCATCCCGAACTGCACCCTGCACCGCATCCCGAACCAAATCACATCCCAAACCATGTCACTGCCTCTTAAACTGCATCCCAAACTGCATCCCAAACTGGATCCCACACCACACCCCAAACACAGGGTGTGGAGCATCCTGGAGTGAGAGTGAGCCTCCCAACCCCACGGGATGGAGCACCCCTGGAGGGGATGGAGCACCCCTGGAGGAGATGGAGGATCCCTGGAGGAGATGGAGGATCCCTGGAGGAGATGGAGTATCCCTGGAGGAGATGGAGGATCCCTGGAGGAGATGGAGCATCCCTGGAGGAGATGGAGGATCCCTGGAGGGGATGGAGAATCCCACCCCCACCCGTCCTCCCCAGACTCAGCCCCGAGCCTGACCCTGAGAGTTTCCCAACCAACACTCTCAGCCCTTTGCTCTTCCACCTCTCAACCTCCCACCAACACGGCGGGGAAACTGAGGCAGGGGACTGGGAATTCCCTTTCCAAGCTGGATCCGTGTGCTCTCACACCATTGGAGAACCCAAATGCCTCTCCCCAAGCCCTGCAGGTTCTCCCGGAGCAGAGAGGAAGTTCAGGGTTTTGGGCAGTGAATTATTTAGTGGCAGGCAGAGATCCTGGCACAGCCCGGGCCCTCGTGAGCACTGCGGGATTTAGGAGCTCTCGGGAACCTCACACAATAAATCGACAGTTTGATTTCCTCGGAGGAAACGGTGCTGCTAAACCCGCAATTCCCCTCCGAGGATGCCACAAAAACCCCACGCGGACGGGACGAGAGGCTGAAATCCCGCAAATCCAAACGAAATTCTCCCCTCCATCCATCCCTAACTCCTCCATCCCCCCAAAAAGTGCTTCCTGGAGCATCCCCCCAGCTGGTCTGGCCCCTCTCTCAGCAGAATCTCCGGCGGGAGCACCCTGACCTTCATCCCGCTGCCTCTGGAGCAGCACATTCCCCGGGCTGCAGGTTTAGGTTTCACCTGGGATTGATTAAAACCTCAGGGAACCGTGGAGGGGGCAGGGTTGAGGTGACCTGGAAAGGATTTGGGTGTTGAAGGGGGAAGGTGGGAATTGGGTTATTCCTGAGCCTGGGGGTCACCACACGCCCTGGGCAGGTCCCATTCGCACCTTGTCACCTGCCCAAACCCTGGGAATCTCCATCGATCCGGGAGCTGGGAGGTTTTGGGATGGAGCCAGGCAGTCTGAATCCACATGGCACCAAGCCGTTTGTCAGAAGGGCTGGAGGTTTTGGGAAAGCATCCCAGGATTTCCTGACTTTGCCCCACACCTGCCTGGCTTTGGGGGTCCCGCAGAGCCCCTCGTGTCCCCTGCCCTGATGAGACTTTAAAAACGCTTCCAGAGGCCGGGAATGGCGAGGGGGAGGCCGCTGTGCTTGGAGCCTGCTGCCCTCTCGGGATTGCAGCTCGAGTTCCTGGCACGGCCCGGCCGCCAGGATTTGCATCCACAGGATTTCCAGTAAGTTTTTGCAGGCTTGGAATGCAGCTGCAGGGCTGCGGGGCTGGGGACAGGGGACCAGGGACAGCCGGGACCCCTCACGGGGACACAGGGACCAGGACAAAGCCCCAGGTTGGCTCCCCTGAGGGGGGATATTCGGGGGACACCGTGGGGGGGAGGATTCCTCCCTGTGAGCGAGGGGAGCCCGACCGGGATGGGCAGAGCTGGGGACAGCGCCCTCGGGGGTGGCATTGTCGCGGCNCGCCCCGAGCAGGGAACTGGGGCCGCGGATCTGCCCCAAAGCCGCCCCAAAGCCACCCCACAGCCACCCCACAGCCCGGTCCTGCGGTGTCGCCGAGCTGGGAGTGACCCCAGCGGCCCCGCCCCGAGCGGCCCCGCGGGAGGAACGGGAGCGGCCCCGCTCTGCCCCGGCGGGGACAGGGACGGGGCAGGGCTCGGCTCGTCTTCCCAGCTCCGGAGGGGAGGAGGGAAGGATGGATGAGGGCGCCGGGAGCTCCCGGGCTCGCCAGCGCTGGGACAGTTCCCGGCCAAACCCCTCCGGCCGTGCCAGGTCCTGCGGAGACGGAGCGGAGCGGGGAAGAGGCGGAGCTGATCTGTCGCGATAGGACACGAAACGAACGACACGCACACGGTCAAGCCGTCAGGGCAAAAAGAGAGAAGTTTTTATTTTGCTACTTCGGTTTATACAGATTTTGGACGGTGACCAGGGATTGGAGGATGAGGTTGCCACGTCTCCAACTACACTGGTCAGACCAGAAGTCCGTCAATTGTCCCTCCTCAAGAGAGGAACGAGAAACACGAAGGAGAGTTTCGATAACATCACTGTTCGCATAAAAATCTGTGAGAATTTCCACTGCAAAAATGCAAACGTCAGACGGCTGAGAAAGATCAGGGCGACCCTGATCCCCGAGGGGACGGGGCTTTGGTGGCGCTGGCGGCAGGTGGTGACCCCAGAGCCTTCACCCGGAGCTCCTTTCCCTGCCCCAGTGTCCCTCTGGGATCCCGGACCCACAGCGGCAGCGTCACCTTCACCACGGTGAGTTTTCCTTGGAAAAGGGTGGCCGGAGGTGGCAGCCCTGGTGAGGGGACAGCAGTGCTGGTGAGGGGACAGCAGCCCCGGAGGGGGGACAGCAGCCCTGGAGAGGGGACAGCTGCCATCAGCCAAACCAGCAGCAAACGGAGCGTGGCACTGCCCGAGTGCTGAGCTCATCACCCCGAGGAGAAACGGGACCTCGAACCGCTCCTTGGCAGGGAAGAGCTCCCCCTTCCTCCTCCTCCTCCTCCTCCTCCTCCTCCTCCTCCCGGGTCCCGGGTCCCGGGGGGTGTGACCAGCTCTGCCCCCGTCGCCCTCGCCCTGCAGAGCGGTGACACTCACACAAGAGCCGATGTCCCTCCCGCGGGTGCCACCGCTGCTCCGGCCTCTCGAGGGACGCGTGTTTGCTTCTTTGTCATCCCGCGCCACCCAAATTGTCACCGCGGTCCCCTCGGCAGATCAGAGGAGGCCGTGAGTCCCCTGCAGGGGAGCTCTGGCTGCTGTCAATGCCCGGGGTTGCGGTCCCTGTGACAAACGATGCTGGCTGTCCCCAAAGCACCCATCCTGTCCCGGTCTCCTCTGGGAGGGCCGGCAAAGCTTTACCTCCGTTATCACCTAAATAATAAAACCCTTTTGCCCGATTAAGGCTTATTTCAATATTAAAACCCACACCTTGTGCATGCTAATGAGGTTAATTAAATACACGGTCCGACATCCGTGGTTATTGCTCCGCCCTCTGCCCAGATCCGTGTCCGAGGAGAAGATTCCATTCTGAAGCTGTTTCTTCAATTAACCCCATTTTTGTCCGTCTGGTTGAGGAGGTGTTTATCGCTAATGACCACGCTTCTCGTGCCTAATTAGACACAATCAGGAATTAAAACACCCAGCCTGGCCACCCCCAGCTGCTCTGATCCCCTCGGAACTCCACAGGGTTTATTTCCAGCCGGATTCCATTCACTTCATGCAACAGCTGGAAACTCCCTTGGGGAGCAGCATCCCCCTCCCGTTTTCTGTCCTTTAGGCGATTTATTCCCATTCAAATTTAAACGATTTCCAGCAAACCCGTCTGCTCTGGGCGAAGAGCTTTTCCCCGGCAGAGCCTCGGCGGCCGCCGCTGCCGGGGGCTGATAAAAGCGAGCAGCGCCCGTCCCGCCGTCCGGCTCTGCCCTCCAGGGCTCGCTCCATCCCCGCGAGCGGATTCCCGGCTCGCCAAACACAAGGGATGCTTTTCCAGAGGTATTTGGGGGGGGCACGTGGGGTCACTCATCTCCTCCGGCTGCGGGGAGGGCGCCGGGGCAGCCCCCGCCGGGTGGGACCAGCTGCTGGGATCGGAGATCCAAACCCCCATCCCGCTGTCCCATCCCGACTGTCCCATCCCGACTGTCCCATCCCGGCTGTCCCATCCCGGCTGTCCCATCCCGACTGTCCCATTCCCTCTGTCCCATCCCGCTGCCCCATTCCCGCCGTCCCATTCCCTCTGTCCCATCCCGCCGTCCCATTCCCTCTGTCCCATCCCGACTGTCCCATTCCCTCTGTCCCATTCCCGCTGTCCCATTCCCGCTGCCCCATTCCCGCTGTCCCATCCCTCTGTCCCATTCCCGCTGCCCCATTCCCGCTGTCCCATCCCTCTGTCCCATTCCCGCTGTCCCATTCCCGCTGTCCCATCCCCACTGTCCCATTCCCGCTGTCCCATCCCACTGTCCCATCCCTCTGTCCCATTCCCTCTGTCCCATTCCCGCTGTCCCATTCCCGCTGTCCCATCCCGACTGTCCCATTCCCGCTGTCCCACCCCACTGTCCCATCCCGCTGTCCCATTCCCGCTGTCCCATCCCTCTGTCCCATTCCCGCTGTCCCGTTCCCGCTCCAGCCCTTCCCACCGGGGCCCTCTCGTGGCCGATCCCACGCTCGGAGCTTTCCCGAAAAATCCTTTTCCTCTCCCCCAATTCCATCTTTTCCCAGCGCAGGAGATGCTGCCCCAGCCCGGCCCAGCCCGCGCACGGCAGCGGGAGCTGCAGCCGCCCCTCCCTCCCTCCCTCCTGATGGGAAAACTTCGGGAATCGGGAAAAAGGACATTTCCAAAGCCCAGGAAGGGCCGGGAATTCTGCAGGGCTGGGAGAGCGAGGCCCAGATCCCGCAGGGATCAAACGCTGGGGGAGAGCTCTGGTAAAGGGACACCTGTGACAGGGAAAGGGACACGTGGGCCAGGGAAAGGGACACCTGTGACAGGGAAAGGGACGCCTGTGACAGGGTGAGGGGACATCTAGGATAAGGGGGACACCTGCGCCAGGTAAAGGGGACATTTGGGATGGAATAAGGGGGACAAATGGGATAAGGAGGACACCTGTGCCAGGTAAATGGGGAAAACTGTGACAGAGGAGGGGACATCTGGGATAAGGGGGACACTGGTGCCAGGTAAAGGGGACATTTGTGATGGAATAAGGGGGGCAAATGGGATAAGGGAGACACCTGTGCCAGGTAAAGGGGACTCCTGTGACAGGGTGAGGGGACATCTGGGATAAGGGGCACCTGTGCCAGGTAAAGGGACACCCGTTCCTGGGTAAGGGGACATTTGGGATGGGATAAGGGGGACAAATGGGACAAGGGGGACACCTGTACCAGGTGAACGGGGAAAACTGTGGCAAAACGGGGCATCTGTGCCATAACAAAGGGGACAACTGTGCCAGGAATTTGGGGTCACTTGTGCCAGGGACACCTGTGCCAGGTGAAGGAGGCAAGGGGGACACCTGTGCCAGGGGGGGACACCTGTGATGGGACAAAGGGGTCACGTGTGACACAATAAGGGGGGGCAACTGTGCCATGACAAGGGGGACACCTGTGCCAGGATAAGGGACAAATGCACCAGGGCAAGGGGACACCTGTGCCAGGCTAAGGGGGACAATTACCCTGGGACAGGGGACACGCTGTCACCCAAGTCCGTGCCCAGGACACACCACAGGTAAAGGAGGAGGGGGTGAGGTTGGTCAGGTGGGATTTGGGATTGCTCCCAGGGACAAGGAACGGCCTCAAGCTGTGCCAGGGGGGGCTCGGGAGGAATTCCTGCTTGGAGAAGGTGCTCAGGCATCGGAAGGAAGCGCCCAGGGAGGTTTGGAGGTGCCCAAAGAACACCTGGATGTGGCACTGGTGACAAGGTGACACGGCTTGGACTCAGTGACCTTGGAGGGATTTTCCTACCTTGAGGAATGCGAGGGCAGAAATTCCACCTGACTGGGAGGAAAACCCAAAAGGACCTTGGAAGGATCTCCTGTCCCTCCTCCCAAATCTTCCTGGCAAGATTTTGAGTGGCCCAAAATCTCTGAGCTCTGCTGGAGCACAGGGGGTTCCTTCTGTGCCAAATTTCACAGATTTACCCCCAAAACCCCTCTCATCACTTGAGCTCTCAGCCAACCCCCTGTCCAGGCATCCTGTGGGTGATTTCCCTGCTCCAGGTGTAACATTCCCAGGGATTCAGGCAGCTCCTGGCCCTGGATCTCACGGACAGCACACACAGGATCTGATAAAAGCAAATTTATTTCCTTTTATGAAGCTTATATTACATGCATGGACCAAAGCCAGGACAACAGGTAACAGCAGGGCTGGGGTTTTCTCCAGATCCCATCAGTTTTTCTGGAATCCAGAGGCCAAATTCAAGGATTTATTTATTTTTTTTTCCCTTTAGAAAATACAATCATAATAATAACACCAGGAATGTCGGTTTGTTTTTAAATTTTGTTTCATTTCAATTCCTCCTCCTCCTCCTCTTCCTATTCCCTGCATACAGCAAACGCTCCAAAAAAAAAAAANGCAGGAGGGAAAAATCTAAACCACACACACTCCCCCCTCCCCCCCAAAAAAATTCCCTAAAACCCACTGAGATGGGAGGACCAAAGCTAGCTCTATCCATACAAAAAAACCCCAAAATACAAACGGAACAGCAGGAATAGAGCTCTGACGGGAGCAGTACCCTCAGGATTTTCCTAGAAATAAAAAAAAAACATTTCCCCACATTTGTTCAACGAGATATGCTCCAAACCCCTTGGGATGGCTTCTCTCCCGGGGTTTGGAGAAAAGCAGCTGGATACATAAAGATGGGTTTGGGAAATTAAAAAAATATTGCATTCTTGGCAGAGTCTGCTGGATATTCCGGAGGTTCCGGGTATTCCGGGTATTCCACGGCCAGCAGAGCGAGGTGGAGGTGGCAGAGCCTGCTGCAGGCTCAGTCCCAGCTGCTCCTCAGCCCAGGGGGGTCTGGCAGAGGGGCTGGGGGGTTGGATTTGGGGACAGGTCACCGTGTCCCTGCTCAGTCCCCTGTCACCTGCGTGGCCTGGGCCTCCGAGCTCTGGTTGGTGGACTGGATGAACATGGGCTGGGTGATGTCCTGCCCCGCTGGCATTGTCACCTGCTGGATCTGGTACAGCTGCTGCAGACACACAAAGGGACAAAGGAACCTCTGTCAGCGCTCAGCACCCCCAGAACCTCCTGCAGTCCGTCCCTCTGAGCTACCCCAAAAAACCTGAAACCCACCACATCTGCTGCTAATGCCCACCAAAGTCCTCCTGGGAATTCCTGGTGCCCAGGCTCACATCACTGAGTTCCCAGAGAAGCTGTGGCCAGGCTGGACAGGGCCTGGAACATCCTGGGATGGTGGAAGGTGTCCCTCGCATGGTTGGAAGTGGATGAGCATTAAGGTGCTTCCAACCTGAACCATTCCACGGTTTATTAAACTTATGGAACAGCCAGATGTTAAAACCTTTACTCCTGAATTGCTCAGGATTTAGGATTTCACCTGGAGTGCCAAGGACTGGATTAATTCCAGGACATTAAGAATCCACCTGAATTTAGACTGGCACAACATTCCCTTATCCTTGATTAGGAGGCACGTGGAGATTTTGGAGAGTCCCTGTGCCCCTGGTGACCCCCCGTCCTTACCTGTCCATCCGTGAACTGGCTGAACTGCTGCTGCCCCTGCTGCACCTCTGTCTGCGTTATCTACAGAGATAAGAGCAGCTGGTCACTGCCAGCCCTCCCCGAGGGTGACAGCCCCACCGCCACCGTCCTGCTGCAGCCTGGGGAGGGAGGGAGAGCTCTGCCAGCCCTCCCTGAGGGTGACAACCCCACCGCCACCGTCCTGCTCCTGCCTGGGGAGAGCTCTGCCAGCCCTCCCCGAGGGTGACAAGCCCACCGCCACCGTCCTGCTGCAGCCTGGGGAGGGAGAGCTCTGCCAGCCCTCCCCGAGGGTGACAGCCCCACCGCCACCGTCCTGCTGCTGCCTGGGGAGGGAGGGAGAGCTCTGCCACCTGGGCCACGTCTGCTCCCGGCACCCCGACCGCGAGGGGACAGCGCCGCGGGCACCTCCAGGCCCAACAGCACCTGCCAGACCCAATCCAGGACCTGCCAGACCAAACAGCACCTGCCAGACCCAAACCAGGTCCTTCCAGACCAAAACCAGGTCTTTCCAGACCCCAAAACCACAACCTTCCAGACCAAAACGAGGTCCTTCCAGACCCCAAAACCATGTCGTTCCAGACCCCAAGCCAGGTCCTTCCTGACCCCAAGCCAGGTCCTTCCAGACCCCAAAACCACATCCTTCCAGACCAAAACGAGGTCCTTCCAGACCCCAAAACCACATCCTTCCAGACCCCAAACCACGTCCTCTCTGCCTCCCCCCAGGCCAGCAGGAAGGCAGAGCAGGATCCCTCAAGGCCGCTCCCGACGTTGTGCCTTTCCTGCACACGGCTCCTCCCTCACCCGGGCAAGGAGGAGAAGGAAAGAGAAGGTTGACGAGCCCAAAACGTGACCTGCAAAAGCAGCTCAGAAGCAGCAGGAGCTTCACCCAGAGCCACACACACACACAAACACTCAAGCTTTGCATGCACCTCTCACGGACACCTAAAGGAGGTTTCTGCTACGCTCCTTCATTTTTAAAAAGAAAAAAAACCAAAAAATAAAATAAAAAAAACCAACAAACCACAAAAACTCTTGACAAAACAGGAAGAAAAAGGAAAAGCAAGAATCCTAACCCAAGAGGTGGTCGAAATCCCCTGGAATCCACAGCCTCAGGAGCTGGGGGAGAGGCCTGGGAGGCAGCCCTGTGGAGTGCATACCTGCTGTGCATTTGTTGCAAGCGTCTGGATCTGCCCCTGGACTACCTGGGTGCCTGACACGGGTTGGGCTAAGCGGATATACTGCAGCTGGCCAGCATTCAACTGCACCTGGAGACAGGTGGAGGGGGCAGGGAAAGAAAACGAAACAGGTCACTCCTCACCCTCAACACAGACAGAGAAAATTCCCTGCTCCCTTCCACCACGGGGAGCTGGAGTCACCAGAATCCACGGAATTCGGAAGGATCCACACTAAAAGCGAAACCCCAGGGCTCAGAGCTCCTGGATATCCCTGAGGCATCACATTCCTCCTGGTTTTTTTGGGGTTTTTTTTTTTTGGGAAGGGTCAGTTAGTAGCTAATTAGTAGCTAAAGCATATTAATGGCTCGGTTTCTCAGGGATTTTTGGGAGCATTTTTTTTGGTGACAAGAATTAACCGGCAGCGTTTCGCTGGCGGCACCAAACCCTGCACCCCCTGTCACATCCTGCACCCCCTTATCACATCCTGCACCCCCTTATCACATCCTGCACCCCCCTATCAAACCCTGCACCCCCCTATCAAATCCTGCACCCTCATCAATCAGATCCTGCCCAAAAAAAAATTTAAGGAATGAACAGGATTTTTTTTTCCCCCCATAAATAAAGGCAGCAGAGATGGCAAAGGCAAACCCCAGAGATATTTTTGGGATTGAAAGCAGCTCTCTGCCAACACCTGTCAAAGCCCCACCTGGCAGAGGCTCAGCTTTTTGTGCTGTCGGTGCCGAATTTATTCCCTTGATCCCCCCCCACCCCGAAATTTTGGGAGGTTGGATGCTTGGGAATGTGGGACATGAAGAAAACACAGGTAACACTGTTAACACACACCTGAGAGCAATAAAAATGTCACAGATACTACTGCTGGGTTTTCCTTCTGTTATTTTAACTTCACAACATTGAGATTCACAGTTTTAAGGGTAATTTTATACCAAAAAAAAAAACCTCCCCTCAGGTTTTGAGGTGGTTTTTTTTTCCTTTTTAAGAAGGGGAAAGAACACACAGAACACTCTGAAAAAGCTGCTGAGTGATAAACGAGTGCCTGGAACGTGGCCCTGGCGTTTCCACAAAAGCCATCGACTCCCCCTTTTGTGTCTGAAAGCTCCAAAATTATTTCAAGAGCAAATAAACTCCACCCGAGCAACAAAATTTTCCTGAAAAATTGGTTTCTGCACTGAGATCTGCAAGGAGGTCGAGTTTTCCATGCTGGGGGATTAAGTTTTAATTACATCATTAAATGATGGTGGGAAGAGATATTTGGGGGGAAAAGTTCTTCCAGCAAGGAGAGGAAGCTCCGAAGAATCTGCCCGAAATGAGGGTCTGGGTAAGACAAAGATTAAATTCAAATTAAAATCCACGTGGCCAAACAATTATCACTTAATTGATGGATTCGCTTCCGGCTTTCCTCGGTTCAAAAACCAAAATTCCCTTTTCCACTTTATTTCTGGAATCAAGAGCAACAGGGAGTGTGCACAGCACCAGGAACACGTGGAAAAACCAGGAGTAAGATGCTCCCAACACTCCAGAGGCATTTCCAGTGCCAGGAGTTTCCAATTCTTGTCTGGGTGATCCAAGATTCTTTGCTGAGCTCTCAGAGCTCTCAAAGATGGCTCTGACTGTGCCAAAAGAAAATGAGGGGAAAAAAATAAGAAAAGCAAAGCAGGAAGAGCAGAACAGACCAAAGACTGGGATTTTGTGGAGCTAAATCCAAGTTTTTCCTCTGAGTTTTATTTTATTTCACTTGCTGGAAGCTCCTTCAGCACCAACTGTGGTTCTTCAAGAGAAGAATTCTCCTGGTTGCAGGCAAACAGGATCTCTGCTGGATGGGGAGCTGGGAATTGGGATCATTCCAGCCCACACTGCTCCTACGTTGCTGCTTTGCAGTCTTGGAGCTGTCAGAGATCCAGGTATTCCCAAAAAGATTCCTCACTCCAGCCCCTGGCAGCTCCAGAGGAGCAGCCACAGCTCCCCTGCTCTGTTCCTCCCCAGTCCCAGGAGAAGGGATGGAAAAGCAAATTCCTGGTCAAAACCAGACCCTAAAACCCCTCCAAAAACTCAGGATTGCTTCCCAAAGGCTTCTCCTGGATTTTCTTCAGGAGGTTTTGGCCCTGAACAGCTCCTCTGTAAGGAATTCTCCCTCCCAGGAGATGCCCAAGCCCCTTTCTGCAGTTCCAGCATTCTCTGGAGACAACTGGGGACAAATCCCAGCTACTCTTTTCTTGCTGAGGATCCACTGGAGATCTCCTTCCACAATTCTTTGAGGAACAAGTCTCTCAGAAAGATTTTCACGAGGGAAAGAAGAGGGGAATAAAAAAAGAAATGGAAAAGAAAGAATAAGAGAAACAGACGAGAAAACGCAGAGAAGAAAAAGGGTTCCTTGTAGTAAAAAAGCCAAGATGGGAATTTTTTTCCTTCCTGAGCAACACCTCAAGGCAGCAGGAATCAGCTGAAGACTCGAGAGATGAAAAGAGCTGGAAAAACCTGGCAGTTCCCCCAGTCCAAACCCTTTCCAAGATGCTCTGGCACAGCACGAGCAGAGGGAAGCTCAGCAAGGCTGGAAAGGCAAAAGCTGTGTGAAAGCTCCAATTTCACAGAAAAACTGAAATCCAAGCGAAACGTCTGGCCCTGGGTGACCTTTGGGCTCTGGAACACAGAAGTGGCTGATTTTTATTTCTCTTTTTTCTCCAACAGGTGTGATATTTCCCACCTGGGAACCAAAGCTTTGTTGTGACTCTAAGTTAACGTGACTTTTTTGCCCATTGTGTTTACTTAGGACACATTTCAGAGAGTTTTGGTTATGTTGGGCACCCCAAAAAAATCCCATTTTTAAGGCTGATGGAAAAGCCAGGAGGTATCTCCTGGCTCTGCAAAGCCATTCCTCCAACCAGCTCCAAATATTTCGGAGGCATATTTCTTCTAAGATCAAAGTTTATTAATAACTCCCAGATGGCACCTTTCCCACTCAGCCTGCCAGGTCATGACTTCGGATTGCAGAGGCACGACCAAGTAAAGGCAAAAGAAATGAATTCTCTTTTTATTCAAACCAGGCTGTGGTGAAGAACTGAGCTTTAGCCAGGAAATATTTGATTTACTGCTTCCTAATCACAACTATTTCACTCAGGGGAAGGCGTTTGGGGTGGGCACTAAGTCTGGACTAAACGGGTTGAGATTTATTTCCCCTTTCATGTCACACTTGGTTGGTTTTCCTAAGTGCAGGAACCACACCACTCAATCCAAACTTCCTCTGCCAGTTAACAAAGCAAACAGAAACAAGCCTCATGCTCACAAATCTGCTCAGGGGGAACTTTTCCACCTTCCCTCCTGGCTAAATCTTACCGGGATTTGCTGGATTTCTCCCGTGTTGGTGATGATTTGCTGCATCACTTGCATGGTTTGCCCCGTGCTGCTCTGAGCCTGCTGGGTCTGGCCCTGGGGCTGGGCCTGCACGATCTGGACCTGCTGCCCCTCTCCCACCTGCATCGTCACAGGGGTGGTCTGCACAGAAAAAAGAAACCACAGGGATGAGGATCCAGGAGATGGAAAATCAGTGAGATGACAGGACTGGGGCAGACTGAGCCTGTCCTACACACACGGCTCGTTGTTGGGGTGGGGCAGGCTGGTCCTATATCCACAAATTGTGAGGGTTAAACCACCACAGATGGGGCTCAGACCCTGGGTGAGGCACTTTCCTGGAGGATCTACCTCAGAAACAGGACCAGGAACCACATTTGGCCCCGAAAAGCTGAAGGTTCCCCTCAGAAATGTCCAAGGTAAGGCAGGATGAGGATTGGAACAACTCGGGACAGCGGATGGTCCCTGATGATGGAATAGGGTGAGATTTAAGTTTTTTCCTTCCCTCCCAACCCATCCCATGGGTTAAACCCACAATTTCTGTGCTATCCTTGGTGTTCCTGAGCAATCCAGCCCTGAGGACTCCCCTGGCTTAGCTCATTGCTGGGGTTGGGGCAGGTAGCCTGTCCTAGACCCAGATTAAATCCCTACAGATGGTGCTCAGACCTTGGCTGAGGCACTTCCCTGGAAGATCTGACCCAGGAACAGGACCAGGACCCGGACCCACATTTGGCCTAGGACAGCTGGGGTTGCCCCACAGAAATGTCCCAGGTAAGGCAAGACAAGGATTGGAAAAACTCGGGACAGTGGAAGGTCCCTGATGATGAAACAGGGTGAGATTTAAGTTCCTTCCTTCCCTCCCAACCCAACCCAACCCATCCCACGGGTTAACCCCTGATTTCCACGCTGCCACTGCCATTCCTGAGCAATCCCCCCCTGAGGATTCCCCTCAGCCCCGGCTCACCTGGCCCTGCTGGGGCTGGGCGATGATGATCTGGCCCGGCTGGATGGTGGTGGTGGCCGTGGTGGTCTGCTGGCCCTGCTGCTGGCCCTGCACCTGCACTGCTGCTGGCTGCTGGGCCAGGGTGAAGTAATACTGCACGGGCTCGGCCGGGGTGACGGCCTGGCGCACCTCCTCCTGCAGGGAAAACTCCGGGAATTGGGGTGGGAACACGGCACCCGCCCGCCCCGCTGCCCAAAACCCCCCCCAACACGTCCTGTGGGAAAGGAGCTTCTTCACCTCGCCCAAAATGATGCCTGAGGTTTTAGGTTTCATGTATTTCAGGTTCTGTGCTGCCCAGGGGGGCAGCTCTGAGCTCACAGTCAGTGTCACTCAGCTCTGCACAGAGCAGGGACACAAAACAAATCCTTCTCCTGCTGCACACCGAGGACAACTGGGACAAGTTTTCAGGCCCAAAAGCACAAACAAGGATGGCTGAGGAGAGAAAACAAGGATGGGACTTCACAACCTGGAGCTGGAATTGGACAGTTAAACCTCAATATGCAAATGGACCAAAACTTATAAAAGTGTGAGACCTCGTGACTGTTTGTGCATTTTGTGACCATTTTGGGTCCACCTTGGGTGCAGCCCTGGCCAGGCTCTTGTCCTGCCCAAGGTGGATCCTTAAAGGCCTTTCAATAAATCTCTACTTTATTCTCCAGCTCTGCCCAGTCTCTGTTCCAGCTCAGCCTTCCCAAGGCAACAAGAACAGTTCAACCAAGCCAGTCTGAGGTGATAAAACCTCGTTCATTCAGCTCTGTGGAAATCAGGAGCATTCCCAATGAAGTGTGGATAATGTGGAGTCACCACTGAGGTGGAGGCACCGCGAGGAGGAGGAAATTGAATAAAATGACCAGAGCTGAAAGCCATGGAACCTCCTCGTGGGTGAATTCCAGCACAGGAGGAATTGCTACTGCCCCAGGAAAAGTGACAGAGCCTCCTCTGTCACCCAACCCCTCTCCTCAGCTGCATCCCCAACCTTCCAATATCAAACACATCAAAGCCCTGGGAATAAAAATCATGGATTCCATGCTCACTGTCATGCCTGGAGTTATTTATCTAACTCCAGCTTTTCCAGGCTGACAACCATTCCCTGCTGTGGGAGCAGGGATACCTCAGCAGTGGGAAGAACCAGAGGTTCTGCTCTGCCTCCCTGGCAGCAGCAACGCTGCTTTCTTTCACCTCAGGAGACAAAAGCCCCTCCTGATCAACGATATTCCAGGACTTTTCAGAGACTCTGGGCTGTGAACACTCCAGGATCAGAATTCCTGAGCTCCCCAGAGCAGTTGGATGAGGGCAGATGCAGCTCCCAGACGTTCACTCCATGGCAGAAGGCGTAAACAATCCTCTCCCAGCCACCTCGAGTTCACAGCTGAGAGTGTAGGATGTTTACACGTGCTACAACATGGGACATTTCCCACCTCCAACAGCCTGCTGGAATCCCTGCTTTCCTGAGGCTTGCTCATGGATTCCCCTTCAGTTGATCCAGCTGGGCGGGAAAAGGAAAATTCACATCAAACTGGAGCGTGTCTGGGTGGGCATCGGGCTGGAGCAAGGAGTTTGTTGGCTTACAAACTGTTTCTTTGGGGAGCACGACAACTCAGGAGTTACTCCTGGGAGGTTTCCCAGCAGAAAATCACATCCCAAAGATTCAACTGGTTGGTAAAAAATAAAGACCAACTTTGAGCCTGGCTCTCAGGGCAAACATCATCACAAGCACCACCAAACACACTTCCTACTCCTGCAGCTCCCTGTTATTGCCATTCCCCTCATTAATTCCTCTGAAGGAAGGAGCAATAATAAATTAAAATGTGTTTGCACCAGTGAACCAGCAACCCACAGGCACTGAAGAGCTGGGGCTGCTTTAAGCCCAGTCCTCAGGTTATTTCTGGAGTGCTCCAATCCCCAATTCCAGCTGAATCCTGAAATAATTAAGGCAACTGAGTCCTCCTGCTCTGAGCATCTATTCCGGGTTCAATCCCGTTGGCCACAGGCAGGAATGGCTTTAAATCCAAATCTGCTTCCAGGCCCTCCAATCCCAGAGTTTGCCATCTTTTATTTCCAGGCCACGGCTGGAGTTCCCAGAGCAACACAGAGCCAGGATTTCATCCCCAGCTCTTCCGAGAACCAACACTGCCTTGTCAAATAAGAGATAAAATACAGATTGGAACACCAGCCAAAAAAAATTATTTAAAAATCCAGGCACAGGCAGCCAGTTTTCCACAGGATTTTCCCTTTAAATCCTTAACCTACATTCCTAGGGGCATCTAGTTCTCCATTAAACTTTTCCTGCTGGAAAAACGCATTCCTAGAGATCCAGCAGTGGTCACGGATGGGTGAGGAACATCTCCCCAGCCTCATTTTCGCCCAAAACTCCCCAGGATTTCCTGGCTGGGATGGATCAGCAAGACAAATTATCCCAGACGCTCTGAAACACTCCTGATGTGCTCCAGAAATTCCTTGGATTTCAGAGCTTGGATGTTCTGCAATCACAAAGTCCTGATGTGAATCAAGCAAGGAGAAGACCCAGGAAATGCTCTCCCTCCCAAACATGGTGCACTGCTAAAAATAGAAAAGTTCAGGAACGAGGCATCTCAAGGAAAAAAAAAATAAAGTGGATTTTCAATGCCAGAGTGGAAATTTCAATGAGTCCAGCTGAAAAAGAAACTCCAGTTAAAGAAGAGCAGCTGTGGGGGCTGTTTTGTCTTTTAACTGACACCAAACCGATGAGTTTGGGAGAAATCCTGAGGATTTGTGTTGCCATTTCTATTTATGTCGAGTTCCCAGCACGCCTGGCACGCTGATTTTAACCCCAGGAGCAGCAGGATGGTCCCTCCCAGATATTTGGGACATGGAAAAGTGTTTTCCTTGTCTTTCAGACCTTCAGGAAACCAGGATGGGGATTAAACCCAGCTCAGGGCAGCATCCCAAAGGAAGAGGTGTGGATTCCCTATTCCCTCTCTTTATTGCCATTCCAGGAGCACCACGAGGACACTTCCAGGCACAAAATCCAGCTTCAAATGGGAATGTCACACTCAGAGCAGACAGAGTTTGCCACGTTATCCAGGATTTAGAGTGAAAAATCCATGTCAGAGACAAACTTCCAAGCCAAGATGTTCCACAGGGTCCCAAACTCCCCAGTTTTTAGGGACAACTTGGATTTTTCCACAACTGCAAACCTTCAGAAGTAGCAGAAAGGAGTCGTTTAAACAATTATTTGATTTTTTTTTAAATTGCAGGAGCAAGGAACAGAATTATCCAAAGAGGGGGAACCCAGAGTTTTTATCCAGCAGGGAAATTTGAAGGAAAAAGGGATGAGGAATCCCTGCAGCTCGGCTGAGAGCAGCAGCCTGCTGCTGTAAACATCCGACTGAAAGCTCCTTCCAGCACCTTCCAGCTTCCAGTCAAGGATGTTTACAGAGGCACTGACTGCCCTGAAGGATGCAGGACGAGGGATTTTTTTCAACCCACGACTCATAAAATGCAGATAAATACCAATTTTTTTTTCAAGTTTAGTTTTTCTCACTGGCACCAGTTGGGATCAGAAGCCTCCAGGAGTGGGTTTGGTTTGTTGGTCAGACTTGTGTGGATCCTCCTCCACTCAAGCTCCATTTCCATCAAAACCCAGTGGATTTTTACTTTTATTTGTGATTTTATTTATGATTTTTATTTTTAACAACCTGAAATTTAAGAAGCTGAAAACCACAGTAAATAAAACCAGAGAGGAACAACCCTCACGTTTAAATCTGTGCTGCTTGATCACCTTTTCTTTCCACCAGAGGCTGAAACCACGCTGAGGAAAGGACAAAAACTCTGTAATTTTGTGTCTCACCTGCCTTTTTGGAGGCTTCAGCTCATCCCTGGGGACAATATCAATCAGGAAATCAAACTGATCAAACTTGGTGATTGCCATGGCGATGTCATTCCTCTGGAACAACAAAGGGAAAAGCATTCCTCAGCTTCAGGAGGGTTTTGCCACCAGATAAATGAAGTCAGAGGTGTTTAAAGCTGAGGGAAAAAGGGGGGAAAATGTCTCCTGCAGGTCTCAGCTGGTGGAAATTCAGTTTTGTGCAATAAAAAAGGTTTTTAGTAACTTCAGCTTAGTTTAATGGGTATCAGCCATGGGTGCCCACCCCTAAATCAGCAATTCCTGCCCAGGGACAGGAGAGCTGATGTTTGCCTGAATATCCCAATTTTTCCCCCGACCTGAGGGCNACATCCCAATTTTTCCCCCGACCTGAGGGCCTCAATTGTTGCATTTTCCAGCAGTTCTCCTCAATATGTAAGGCTAAAAGTGAAAACCTCCTCTTTTTCTCCACAAAAAGACCTTAAAAAGTTAAACTTTACTCTTCAACCACTAAACAATGAATATTATTGAGGGCTCCTCAAGCTACGAGAGCCAACAACCTGCATTTTGTTGTATTTTCATTTTCACCTCCACACTCCCACCACCACAAACCAAACCCCTGCAACTTTAGACGACAACTAATAACAACAAAATCCACCAGAAATTCAACAGCTGCAGCTGCACAGAGTCCTTCCAGCAGGTCACCATCAGCTGAGAGATGGGAAATTTACCTTCGGGCGGGTTTATTTTAATTAAATTAAAGAGAAAAAAAATAAAAATAAAAATAAAAAAAGCCTTTCAGCTGCGCAGTTCTGTGCTTTGCTGCGTACAAAACATGCCTGGTGTTGTGGAAACAAGGGGTTGGGAAGGGGTTTGGGAGCTCCTTTACCTGCAGGGTCCTGCGTTTGTTGTCCTCGGTGTGGATCCAGGCTCGCAGGGTCAGCTCGGTGATGAAGATCTGGGCGGCCTTGGCAAACAGCACAGGAGCCTCTGCACTGATCATCTGCCCAGAAAATAAGAATTATTTGGAATTTTACCACTCGATTCTAACGGTGCAAAGAGGGATTTCGTTGCCTGAGTAGGAGTCGGGCGGTTAAATGTGGATTTGGGGGAATTTTCGCCTCAGGGTTTTTCCCTCGGGTCTGACCGAGTTTAGATCGTGGGAGAAGAGTTTTGGGTATCTAAATTTGGCTTGAAAGGCTCCTTTCCTCATGGATTAAGGGTGTAAAATCATGGGATTGGATGATGGGATGGTTTGGGAAGGGATCTCCAGGCTCAGCTCACCTTGGACACCTCCAGGGATCCGGAGTTTCTCTGGGCACCCTGTGCAGGGCCTCAGCGCCCTCACAGGGAGGAATTCCTTCCCAAGACCCCAATTTCTTCAATTATCCCAAATTTCTTCCTGATTTTTGCCCTCCTGCTGTTTAAAACCACGGCACCAGTGGATATTCCCCAGCAGCTTCTCCTGGCAGTGCCTTGGGAGTGTCCAGAAAGGATTTGGAAATCGAGGGGGACACGCTGAGGGCTCATTTCACACCCAGCCCTCCCTTTGCTCTTTTAACATTGAAATGATTTGAAATAAATGCGAAATGGCAAAGGAGGTTTGGAGTGAAGACTCGGCCTCAACCAAATTCCTTTTCCTTAAAAAACATCCGGCTCCATGTTTTATTCAAACGAAGCAGTTTTGCTATCAGCTGCCTTGGTGTTAATGCTCATTAATTAACCTTTAAATAGGAATATTCCAGACAGGCCAGAGACTTTCCCTGCCTTAAAAAATCTCATTTTCTCCTTTATTATCATCACAAATTTGGCATTTATTTGGTTCAGACACCGAGCTGGACCCTCAGAGGTCTGGGATCATCTTTTTTCAGGGAGTTTGAATAGAGAATTTTCAGGCTCTCATTTAAATTAAGGGGTGTCCTGACAAAAGGACGGTGTCACACTGAGGGAAAAAAAAAGAGAAAAAAGGACAAATAATTCTCTTTTCCCTCAGGAATTAAGTGACAGTTTTCCCAAGAAAAAAAAAAAGGGATGAGTGGAGCAGAACAGAGTCAAAAACTGCAGGTGATTCCTTTTTCCTTCTTTCTGCGTCAGGGAGTTTTCATCAATTTGTGTGTCCTTGTCATCAAAACCCCAAATACTGGGACCAAACCCAGGTTATCCACCTGAATTATTGCTTATTTTTCCTTATTTTTCCATAAAGATGTAAAGTAAGTGGCACAAATTTAAGTGATGTCAATCTACTGGCATCAAACCCATGTTATCCACCTGAATTATTACTTATTTTTCCATAAAAGCGGAATCAGGTGGCACAAAAAAAATCACTTTAAGCCTCTGTAAGAGTGGAGAAAAACAAAGAGGAAACTTGACAGTTAAGCACCAGGGAAAACAGGAAATAGCCAGAATTATTTTTGTATTTATTAGACCCTTCAAGTGGGATTTATCACAAGAAAACAAAACTGCAAAATCAAAATCCCAAATGTTTCTGCTCTCCCGGCTCAGTTAATTACACGAGGCCAAGGGAATTTTGCTAAAAAAGGCTTTAAAAAAAATAATAATAATGAGAAGAATAATGAATTTCGAGGAACAGCAGGTAAAATACTCAGAAAAAGGATCATAAATCCTTTTCCAGGATCATATATCCCAGGTAAAAACCCTGAATGTACCTTCACATCTTCATCCAGCTTCATGATCTTCTTAATCCGAGCCAAGGGCAGCTCCTGAACTCTGAAGTCTTTCTGCAGAGAGATTTCAGAGACTTTTTACTGATATTATACTGGAAATAAAGGCAAAAAAAAAATAATAAAACAATCAGTGTTTTCTAGAACTGAACCGGTTAAAATCAGATTTATTCTCTTCCGGGTGTGGCAGCTCTTCCTGAGGGCTGCAAAGTCTCTTTTTCGTGTTTTGCACTGACAGATTTCTTCTGTCAGACATTTTCGTTCATTATTTCACTTCCAAGCTGAAGTTTTCCTGAAGAACAGAATCAGGGACCAACACAGCTTCTACACCCACATCCACAGGAGCAATTTTCAATAATATTCAATATATAACATTCGACTTTCAATAATATTCAACGGAATAAATTTCAGGATTTGACGATTCCACAGCACTGGGATGTTTTCCTGTTATCCTTTTTCCTTCCCTGCCCTCAGTTCCCAAAATTCAGGGACCAACACAGCTTTTACACCCACCTCCACAGGAGCAATTTTAATAATAAAGAGAATAAAATTTCGGGATTTGATGATTTCATAATAGAGAGAATAAAATTTCGGGATTTGATGATTTCATAATAGAGAGAATAAAATTTCGGGATTTGATGATTCCACAGCGCTGGGATGTTTTCCTGTTATCCCTTTCCCTTCCCTGCCCTCAGCTCCCCAAAAATCAGAGACCAACACAGCTTCTGCACCCACCTCCACAGGAGCAATTTCAATAATAAAGAGTAAAGTTTTGGGATTTGATGATTTAATAATAGAATAAAATTTCGGGATTTGATGATTTGACAACAGAGAGAATAAAATTTCAGGATTTGATGATTTAATAGCAGAGAGAATAAAATTTTGGGATTTGATGATTTAATAATAGAATAAAATTTCAGGATTTGATGATTTCATAATAGAGAGAATAAAATTTCGGGATTTGATGATTTAATAATAGAATAAAATTCTGGGATTTGATGATCCCACAGCGCCGGGATGTTTTCCTGTTATCCCTTTCCCTTCCCTGCCCTCAGCTCCATTCCCAGTGACTCCTGAGCTTGCAAAGCAACCAGCAGATCCCAGTGCCAGCTCCAAATGAAGCTGCCCACACTTGATCAAGCTGCACAATAAAACCCCTTTCATGTGGAGATGAAACTCCAGCTCCCCAACACAAGAACTCGCCGTGCTGAAAGAGGAAAGCAATTAATTCTGGTTATGCATACAAATTTCTACATCTGTTTCTTTAATCAACTATCTGCACACAGAGAGGAAAAAGAAAAAAAGCAGCTTATCCTGGTGGATTGGGGTTTGTTTTTTTTACTTTGAAGAGCTTGGCTTGGAGTTGAAGTTCTTTTGTTTTCAGCTGCATTAAAAAGTACCAGGAAAGTGATTTTTGGATCGCAGGAATCCACCAATCTCCCTTCAAAAGTCATTTTTATTACGTGCCCCTGTTCCCACACCTCTTGTGGGGATGGAAAGAAATAGAAGTTGCTTAGTCCAGTTGTTATTCTCAGCCTAGGTGGGATTTTTTTAATCAAATGTGTTTAATTTATTAAAGTACCTGATAACGACACACTTGACATTTGAGTGATTTCAGCTTCAGGGCTGTCAAAGAGGTGGTTCAGGACTAGGGCAGGAGCCTGAACTCAAGAAATTCATTCACAAAATTGGGAGTGAATGGGGAATTCAGGGAGGAGGGAAAAGCCTAAACTGTATTTTGACAGTAAAAACTTCCACAGGTTTATAACTGAGAATCTCAACAGCACCACAACGTGAGGTTTACCCTCAAATCCCTCCATCCTCCCTAAAACAGCCTCTGGCAGCTCCTTCAACACCTGGAGCCGTTTTAAAATCCCACCTCTTCTTCCTTCCCAAGAGGAATTCCCCAGGATGCACCCACGGCCATCCCTGAGCCTGACAAAAAACTTTAAAATCCCTTTTTGTGGTGCTGTTTTAGCCCAGGAGCTGCAGGTTTGGCTGTCCCGCCTCAAGAGAGGAAACATTCCCTGGAATATTCCAGGCCAGGCTGGATGAGGCTTGGAACAACCTGAGACAGTGGAATGGACCTGAAGATCTTTTCCAAGCTGAACCACTCCATGATTTTATAACTCTGCTACAATTCCATTTCTATCCTCATTATTTTTGGAGATCCCTTGGCTGGGGGGATTATCCCTCACCTCCTAAACCGCCTCATCCCACAGGAACACCCAAACCCCTGGATCCTGGAGTTCAAACTGAGCTTTCCCAGGAATTTTTCCCTGGTTTTTGGGTTTTTTTTGGCTCCCTGGGGATGCTCACCACGGTGAGGTTCCTGATCTCCTCCATCACCCGTGGCCAGAAGGATTGCAGGCTCTGCTGGGCGTCGCTGCTCCCCGCCGTGCCGAAACCGCCGTCCGTGGACATCCTGCCACCTGGGAGAGGACAAAGAAAACACAAATAAATAAACCAGGAATCAGGAAAAAAAACCTCCAAAAAACAAGCCAGGAAGGAGAGCAGGATTAATGGCTTCAAATGGATGGGTTTGGGTTAAAGGTTGGGGAAGAAATTCTTCCCTGTGAAAGGGTTGGGGTGGATTTCTCCGAGAAGTTGTGGGTAACTCATCCTTGGAAGTGTCCAAGGCCAGGGATAGAGGAAGGTGCCCCATGGCAGGAATGGGATGGTCTTTCCCCCCAAACCATTCCACAATCCCACGTCCCAGGAATCCAGGGAAGAGTTAATCCCTCTAGGAAACCATCAGAAGAAGAAATGCCAGCCCGGGTCTCAGGCCCTCGGGATTATTTTAAAATTAAATCCATTTTTCCGTAGGAAAAGCACAGCAAACGTTTCCTTCCGGGGCTGTTTGACACCAAAGCGTCACTTTTTGTGGCTTTCCAGCAGTTTTCAAATCCCTCTTTCCCTTGGATAGGATCCACAGGAGGAATGAAGAGTCTGTACAAGGCAGGAGAGCAGAAACAGGAAGATTTAAATCCCAAATCTTTTAACTGAAGCTGTTTTCCAAAGGCGTGATTAGCCTGGGGCCTTACAAATCTCCTGATTGTTCCATTTATTCCAGAGGATCCCCACAGCATCCAGGGAGATGCAAATAATGCAAATAAATGCAAAGATGTAAATAAAGCAAACAGCTTTATTGACCTGAGGAGGAAGGAGGTGAAAACAAAAGGGGAAATTATTGTGCTCAGCCTGTCCCTAACCCAGGTGAGGGGTTGGGACACTCCCTGCCCTCCCTTGGTGACACGGTGACACTTCCAGGTCTGCCTCAGCCAATTTTCCCCCCCCTCTACAAATCCCTGGATCGACCTTTGGGGACAAGGAACTCTTCAAGCAATCCCAGTTTGATATTAACACCGAGTTGGAGAAATCCCTGGGAATTCCAGGAGCATTCCCTGAGCTTCCTCTGTGCCAGGAGGATTCCCGACAGCCTGGAAGGATTGGGAATTCTGGGAGAGTCACCAACATCAAACACCTGGAGCAGCTCCAGAATATCCAGGAATGACACAGATCCCAGGGATGGAAAAGAAATCCAAAAAGATTTTCCACAGGGAAAGATCTCCAGGATATTTGTGTGGCTTTTTTTCCATCACACGGTGACAAACGAGCGGATTCTGCTCTGGAAACAGGCACAGGAATTGGCCAGGAATTCCCAAATCTGCTCCAGCCAGGAATTCCCAAATCGGCTCCAGCCAGGAATTCCCAAATCCGCTATTCCAAAGCAAAGAGGATCCCTAAAAAGGGCTCATGCCAGATAATCCTGCAGCCCACACTTCCCAAGGAACACTTGGAATGGCTCTGTTTTAATTCCAGACTTCCCAAGGAATTTAATTCCACACTTCCTAAGGAAAACTTGGAATGGTTCTATTTTAATTCTATACTTTCCAAGGAATTTAATTCCACACATCCCAAGGAAAACTTGGAGTGGTTCTATTTTAATTCCACAATTCCTAAGGAAAACTTGGAATAGTTCTATTTTAGTTCCACACTTCCCAAGGAATTTAATTCCACACTTCCCAAGGAAAACTTGGAATAGTTCTATTTTAATTCCACACTTCCCAAGGAAATTAATTCCACGCTTCCCAAGGAAAGCTTGGAATGGTTTTATTTTAGTTCCACACCTCCCAAGGAATTTAATTCCACACTTCCCAAGGCAAACTTGGAATGGTTTTATTTTAGTTCCACACTTCCCAAGGAATTTAATTCCACACTTCCCAAGGCAAACTTGGAGTGGTTCTATTTTAATTCCACATTTCCCACGGAAAACAAGGAACAGTTACATTTTAATTCCAGCAGCCTGGGCGTGGGAAGAGCCAGAGGGAAAAGGTCAGGAAATTGGATTTCCAGTCTGGGAGCAAGGCAGGAAGAATTCCAGGTGAAGGAACCTCTGGAATTCACTGACTGACACATTTCTCCCTGACTCTTCCACAATTATTTGCATTGGAATGGAACCTGCCCACAGACTGAGACGTTCCAAGTGTTTATAAGAAAATCAGGGATAAAAATATTCCAATGAGGATTTAATTGGCATTTGTCAAAAAACCCCAACCCTCGGAAACTGGGAATATTTCAATATTCCTGGAATTTGGTGCGAGAAGAGAGGCAATTCCTTTTGGACACAAGGAAGATGGCTTTTAAAATATGAATTATTTGAATTTATCCCATTTCAAATGCTGCACTGGAACGTAACACTGCCCATAATCCCAGGAAATAACAGGTTTAAAATTAAAGGAAAATAATTATGGAATCAAGAGGAAGAGAATTTCACCACCATCCAATTTCTTGCATTAAATATCTGCCTCTGGATGCATTAAATGTGCAGATTTCAGGATTGGTTTACTCTGGTCATTTATAACATAAAAATCTTGCTGATGGATACAAATAAAATTTCCTATTTTTAAATAAAACACAGAAGAGATTTCGGAACAACGGGACAATTCCCGCTTTCCGTGGCCGCTCAGGATCATTTCATGATAAATTGAGTAAAAGCAGAAACGGGAAAACCTACAAAATAAAATCACTGTAAACCCCAAATACAAGTGAAACTGCTCAGCACACTACAGGAATTTCTCCCAGTTAAAACACGGGTGCAGAAGAGGTTTGGAAGTGCTGGAAAGGATTGGGAGGAAAGGGAAAAATCCTAAACTGTGACACGGAGTTGCAGAGAGAGAAACCCCAGCCCCGTTCCTGGGCACTGAGGGGAATTCCTGCTCCTCCCTGAACACTCACCCCAGCGTTGGAGCCAGCAAAAAACTCACTCGGGGTGAGAGGAGCTCAGCACAGCCAGAGGAATCCTTGGATTTTATACCTGTGACTAAACCTGTCTGGGCTTCGGATTTGGGAAGTTTTATGGGGGAATTTTCCAGCTTCGCTCTGCTCCATCCATGGATCCTTTCCTTTCTCC
>VZDJ01000274.1:4686146-4698814 GCA_008694505.1 Cyanoderma ruficeps | reverse complement strand
CACACACACACACACACACACACCGTCGCTGTCCTCACGCTGTTAGCGGCGCTGAGGGTGGCTCGGCGGGGAGCACCGGGGGTTTAACCCCGAACCCCGCACCGGGCGCCTCCCGCTGCGCCCCCCGCCCCTCCCGCAACCGGGACACACGAGCATCCCCCGCCGCCGCGGCCTGTCCCCGGCGCACGGGCCGCCCTCCCCCGCCGCCACCGCAGCGGCGGCGCCCCGGACTCACCGCCGGCAGTGCCCGCGGCCGGGGGTTCCCCGCCATGGCTTTGTCTTTGAGTGACCCCGGGAGGCTCCGGGGTCCCCCCGGGCCGGGCCGTGCCCGCGGCCCCTTTAACGGCGGCGGCCCCGCGCGCCCCGCTGCGCGCGCCCGGCCCGCCCCGCGCCCGCGTTCATTGGCTGCGCGCCCCGCGGCCGCGCTATCCTATTCGCTGCGCGCCCCGCGGCCCCGCGCTCCCATTGGTTGGCGCCGCGGCGCAGCCTCGCCGGCCGCTTCCTGCTTTAAAGTTACCTTGAGCGGCGGCCGCAGGGGTCAGGCAAGCCCCGCCCCCCAGCCCCGCCCCGATTGGCCGCCTCGCCTCCTATTCAAACCCTGGAGGAGGCTGGCGAGGGTGGCCGCTGATTGGCCCGCGCGCCTGTCAATCGCAGCGGTTCCCGCCACGCCTTCCCGGCGGGGCGCGGGGGCCGCACGTGCGCGAGGCGCGGCGGGAGCGCGCGCGGCCGCGTCCCGGAATTCCGGAAATTTGGGGATTTGTGGAGATCTCCCAGTTCCAACTCCCTACCGAGGAACAGGTGACACACGGACAGCTCCGGGCGGGGTTGGGATGTCCCCAGAGAGGGAGAGTCCGGCTGTTCCCGGGCTCCAGGGAATGGAGCTCTTCCTCGGGGCGAGGTGGAACTGGCTGTGGTTTAATTCACGGCCACTGCTCCTCGTCCTGTCCCCGAACAGCGCCTGACGCCATCCTCTGATACCCCCGGGCACATTTTATGCGTCCCAAGCCTTCCCTTCTCCAGATCCAGCTCCCAGTTTTTCACCGTAAGGATCCATGAGAACTCCAGCTTGGACAAATCTTGGACAAATTAATCCCAGCAAGGCCGCAGCCAACGCAGCTCCTGCTGTCCCTCCTCCTCAGGGAGGTGCTCCAGACCCCAAATCCTCTCTGTGTCCCCTCTGGACCCTCTCCAGCAGCTCCTGAGTACCCCACAAGTGGATCCTTTGTGGCCACAGCTCCAGGTTGGTGCTTCCCGGTTGGGAACAGGGACATTCCCTCCCCGCCGTTATCCCCGGGATCCACCGGGAACAGGGATCGGGATCCCGCAGCCCCCCCACCAGGCTGCCCCACCCCACGAACATTCCGTAGGATGAAGGAAATAAAAAAAGAAGTGGCTTTTCCAACTTCCCTGAGCCCTGGGCAGGATGAATCCCAGCGAAATTCCCGGCAGGAAGAGCAGGTGGAGCGTTCACCTCCCACACCAATAATTTCCCTTTTGGTTTTAACCACGCACAGCCTCGCTCTGCCCCCTCCAGCAGCACTTCGGATGGGATGGGAATTTGGGAATGTGGTGGGTAAAGAACGGGAGTGATCCACAATCAAAAAGTTGTGGAAACCAGGTGATATTTTAACCTCTGGACGCACAAAATCCCACTTTTATCAACAACACCCCAATGGATTCCGAGCTGTAATTCCAAACTATAATTTCCTGCTGACGGGATTATCCAAGGGGGGGGGTGAAAAAAAAAATATTGGGAAGCACAGCCAAGCCTCGACCCGCCCTGCAGATTAAATCACTTTGCTAACGAGGAGAGATTAATTTAAAAATAGATCTTCCTGATGATTTGGGGGAACAGAATTGGTTAAAACACAGCCTTAAAAATAATAATAAATAAATACAGTGTTCTCTTCCTGTGGCATTCCTCAGATTAAAAAAAACCCCGGGGCCTGGAAGCTGCGGAATTCTGACTATTGGAATTATGTGAGGTGCTTTGGGTGGTATGAAAAACAAACCCGGCACCTTTCCTGCGGGACAGAGGAATTCCTGGCTGGAATTCCAGAATTCCGAGGGAATTTGGGGAAGTTCTGCACTATCGGGTTTGTTCGTGGGGGGATAAAACCCCCAAATTAATTTTGGGAAGTTCTACAATAAATGGTTGATTTGTGAGGGGATAAAACCCCCCCAAATTAATTTTTGGGAAGTTCTACAATAAATGGTTGATTTGTGAGGGGATAAAACCCCCCCAAATTAATTTTGGGAAGTTCTACAATAAATGGTTTGTTTGTGGGGGGATAAAACCCCCCCAAATTAATTTTTGGGAAGTTCTACAATAAATGGTTTATTTGTGGGGGGGATAAAACCCCCCAAATTAATTTTGGGAAGTTCTACAATAAATGGTTGATTTGTGGGGGGATAAAAACCCCCCAAATTAATTTTGGGAAGTTCTACAATAAATGGTTGATTTGTGAGGGGGATAAAACCCTCAAATTAATTTTGGGAAGTTCTACAATAAATGGTTTGTTTGTGGGGGGATAAAACCCCTCAAATTAATTTTGGGAAGTTCTACAATAAATGGTTTATTTGTGAGGGGATAAAACCCCCCCAAATTAATTTTGGGAAATTCTACAATAAATGGTTTGTTTGTGAGGGGATAAAACCCCTCAAATTAATTTTGGGAAGTTCTACAATAAATGGTTTGTTTGTGAGGGGATAAAACCCTCAAATTAATTTTGGGAAGTTCTACAATAAATGGTTGATTTGTGAGGGGGATAAAACCCTCAAATTAATTTTGGGAAGTTCTACAATAAATGGTTTGTTTGTGGGGGGATAAAACCCCCCAAATTAATTTTGGGAAGTTCTACAATAAATGCTTTATTTGTGGAGGGATAAAACCCCAAAATTTTGGAACGCTGTGCAACTAAAGGGTTTATTTGTGGAGGGATAAAAACCCCAAATTAATTTTTGGGAAGACCTAAAGTAAGGGGTTTATTTGGGGGGAAAACCCGACTGAATTAATTTGGGAAGGCCTAAAGGGTTTATTTCAATCGCTGCAGCTGTTCTTGCTCTGAAACCACAGAGGGTTTGGGTGGGATTTTGGGAAGGAATTCTTTCTTGTGAGGGTGAGGAGGGGCTGGGATGGAATTCTCAGACAAGCTGTGGTAATTTTGGCAAGTTCTGCACTATCGGGTTTGTTTGTGGGGGGATAAAAACCCCAAATTAATTTGGGAAGTTCTACAATAAATGGTTGATTTGTGAGGGGATAAAAACCCCCAAATTAATTTCGGGAAGTTCTACAATAAATGGTTGATTTGTGGGAGGGATAAAAGTGTCCAAAACCAGCTTGGAGCAACCTGGGACAGTGGGAAGTGTCTCTGCCCATGGAATTGCGTGGGACTGGATGGGATTTAAAACCTCTCCCTACTCAAACCACCCCATGATTCCATGAAACTACAGAATTCCTGGGAAAACAGCAGGAGAAAGGAATGTTCTGAGCCCTGGAGCTGTCACCTGCCTCTCTGAGGCACTCCTGGGAATCCACCAGATTCCCGTGGGGCAGGAGAACGTGCCTGGACAAACAGGATTGATCTGGATCAAGCACAGACCTGACGGCAAAGCTCAGGAAAAATCCCCGGCTCGAGGTCACCGTGGTCGGGATCACACCTAATTCCTGCCAGGAATGATTCTGCTGGATCCCAGAATCGTGGAATATCCTGGAAGGATCCTCAAGGATCATCCTGAACAATCCCACCTTGTGCATCCCTGGGTTGTCCAAATATTCCCGGAGTTCTGGCGGCCTTGGGAATGTTCCCATTCCTTGGGGAGCCTGGGCAGTGCCCCCAGCACCAAAAACCCCAAAACCTTTCCCGAAATCCAACTGAAATTCCCCCTTGGAACAGCTCCAGCCCTTCCCTGGGATCCTGTCCCTGGTTCTGCCAGAGCCAGGTGTGACATTGGTGTCACCACCGTGTCCCAGAGCACCAGGACAGACAGAGCCAGCCCGAAACCAGAACCTCATTTAAGGGGAAAAAAAACCTCATTTAATGTTGGAATTTTGATGGTTTGGGTTGTAGGGCTGGAGGAAAAGGTGACGAGCTCATGGGCTTTGAATTGTCCATGATCAATGCAGACAGGGAAGGTTTATTCCCAACTCCATGGAAAACACTCCAATCACCGAAATGGCTCAGGAGGGCTTTGGGAAATCACATTCCCAAAGCAGCCACGGCTGTTGTTCCTTCTCCTGTGAGCAGCCAGGGTCTGGAGGTGGCCCTGGGACACGGCTCAGCCACCCCAAAGCTGCCCTGACACCCCTCAAACACCCGCACGAGGAGCCCTCAATGAAATCCCACCCAGCCCAAAAGAATTCCCGGTTATCCGGGCCACACCCTCACTGCTGGAAGTGCCCCGGGATCCACCTGGGGGCATCTTTGATTCCCTCAGCTCCTCCGGGAGGGGAAAAAGCAGGGTTTAGGGGGACCAAAGGTGTTGTCACAGCTCTTGCTGCTTTTCGAGCACAGATTAAAAACCACCCAAGACAACACCAGAAATCCTTGCCTGCTTTGCCACAGTCCTGCCCTTCTTCCTGCCAAACACTCTGGCACAGCCTGAAGGAGCTTCTCAAGCTCGGACGGCAAAAAATCCCAAAGATTGGTAAAACAGAATCATGGGATGAAAAAAATGTGAAGGGTTGGAAGAGATCTTAAAAAGGGATCACTGAGTGTCACCCCCTGCCATGGGCAGGACACCTTCCACTGTCCCAGGCTGCTCCAAGCCCCATCCAGCCGGGCCCTGGACACTGCCAGGGATCCAGGGGCAGCCACAGCTTCTCTGGGAAATCCATTCCAGCCCCTCACCACTCTCACAGCCAAAAATTTCTTCCTAAAAATCAAATCTGAACTTAAACGTTCTCTCCACCCCCTCGCACTCCTTTCTCAGACAGGTCAGGATCACAGCCCGCCTTGGAATCACACAACCACGAACGGCTTGGGTGAAAAAAAGACCTTAAAGCTCATCCCATTCCACCCGTGCCATGGGCAGGGACACCACGAGAACACGCTGCTCAAGGCCTTTTCCACCTTGGCTTGGGACCCTTTTGGGGATGAGGCCCCACCGCACATCCCCCGTGGCAGATCCCACCCGCGAAAACACCGGGAGGCCGAGTTACCCGCCAGGCGGGAGGCAGCGCGTTCCCCGGGCTCCGCCAGCCCCGAGTCCCGGCTCTCGGGTCGGGGGTCCCGGGCTTTGCCGGCCCCGAGTCCCGGCTCTCGGGTCGGGGGTCCCGGGCACTGCCGGCCCCGAGTCCCGGCTCTCGGGTCGGGGGTCCCGGGCTCCGCCGGCCCCGAGTCCCGGCTCTCCGGTCGGGGGTCCCGGGCTCCGCCGGCCCCGGGTCCCGGCTCTCCGGTCGGGGGTCCCGGGCTTTGCCGGCCCCGAGTCCCGGCTCTCCGGTCGGGGGTCCCGGGCTTTGCCGGCCCCGAGTCCCGGCTCTCCGGCCGGGGGTCCCGGGCACTGTCGGCCCCGAGTCCCGGCTCTCGGGTCGGGGGTCCCGGGCTCCGCCGCCCCCCCTCACCCCGCGCCCGCGCGGGACAACGGTCCGCTCGCTGTCCTCTCCCCGGTCCGCGCCCCGCCAGCCAATCAGCGTCGGTCCCCCCGCGCCCGCCTCCCCCCGCGCGGGCCAATCGGCGCGCGCGCCGCGGCCCAGCCAATCGCAGCGCAGCCGTTCGTGCAGGGGGGGCCGCAACGACCCCTCGGGCCGCCTCCGCCCCGCGCCCCCTCACGGGCCGCCGCCGCCGCCTCCCCCCCGCCGCGCTCCCCGCGCACTCACCGGGGCGGCCGGCGCCGCGACCTCCGCCTGCTCCGCCCGCTGCCCGCGCTGCCTCCGGCGCGGCCGGCGGGAGGCGGAGGGGGGGGAAAAAGGGGGGAGGCCGGAGCGGAGTGAGCGCCGAGCGGCCGAGAAACAAGATGGCGGCGGGGCCGTGAGGCGGCGGGGCGGAGGCTCCGCCCTTTTTTTGTTTTCCCCCCCCCCCCCCCTNCCCGCTTCCCCTCCCCGGGCTGGGCCGCGGCGGCGCGCGCGGGCGCGTGACCCGGCGGGGATCTCGCGAGATTTGCTGGAGGGCGGGAGCGGGGGGAGCCGCCGTGAGGGGCCGGAATAAACCGGGACAAACCGGGACAAACCGGGACAAACCGGGACAAACTGCAGGGACCGCGACGAACCGGAGGCACCGGGACTCACCGGGACAAACCAGGAAGGATCTCAGGGACGTCTGTGCCTTGAGCGGCAGCCAAAGTCTGGCTCTGGCGCAGATCTGCCCTGTCCTAAACTCCTGCGTGTGCAGCTTTAGGCCTCGTGTGTGGAGCATTCCAATGTTTTTCCTGTTTTATTTAAAAAAAGCAGGAATGCTGCGATGTTTTCCAAGCTTGTTTGCTTCTCTGTCAAGTGCCCTTGTAATAAATTGGGTGGTGAATAAATCTGTTAGGGATGTTGGATAAAAATTGATATAAATACATACAATGCTTACGGTATGATGAGTTGCAATAAACTTTTCTCAACACCAGGATTTGGCATTTTGTGGGATTTCTTTTTTAATAGGAGTTCGTTTGAAAGGGAATTTAAATACATCCAGTGTTGACTCACTCTCTCAGTCCCATTATGTAGTTCAACTATTATCTGCCCACAAAAGAAGCAAAAGAACTGTTTTACATATCTGGGAGACCACAGAGTTCTGATTGTTCACATTGTGGGGGAAAAAAATATTCCTGAAATCGACTTAAATAGATAAAGGAATTAAAGATCCTTTTTGGCTCTGAGATGATTATTAGGAAAAGAAAACCAACCCAAAAAGCAGCCCCAAAGGGAGGGGAAGCAAAGGCTGCCTTGACATTCCCCTCAAATCCATCACTTCTGGAACATCCAAAGGGAATAATGAGTCAAATTAGCGAGGGGATTTGTATTTTCACGGGATTTTTTTAATAAAGAAAAAAAAAAGGATTTATAAAGTAAAAAATGAAATTTTTTTAAACTCCTTTTAAGCTTTTCCTTGAAGCCACAGAGGGCTGGAGCCGCACCAGGAGCTGCTGCCTCATTCCCAGCCCCTCATTTGGGAATTGCCCCCTTTCCTTCCCTGCAGGGATCCCATCCCAGAGATCCTGCAGGATCCCTTCCCCCTGTGCCGCTTTCATCCTGTGGATCCTCACAATTCCGTGGAGGAACGGAATCCCGTTTCCAATTCCCAATTTCCAAGGAATTGATTCCCACCCCTGGATGGATGTACATTATTACCCATGGTAGGATACACCATGGATATCTCAGGAAGCTCTTTAATGCATTAATTATGTCAATTAACAGAGCAGTAAAGTAGTTTCCTATTGGATTTTTTTGGGGTTTTTTTGCATTTCCAACAGAATTTTTTTGCCTTTCTGCACGTCCATTTAACAGCAGCTCCTCTCCACCAGGATCCCCCTGGCAGTGCAAGCCCAGGGATCATCCAGGGACGTTCCAGTCATTTTCCAAAATTTTCTCCTGCCATCCTGGAGCTGCTTCAAGCCAAAGTCTGTGCCCTGCTCCCGCCAGCTCTCCCAATTCCCAGCTTTCCTGCCTCCCTGAGGAGCGACTCACGCTCCCTCAGGATTTTTCCCATGAAAAAAAAATTTTTTTTAAAAAATCCCTTTTCCTTAGGAGCGACTCCATCTTATTTTTTTTTCTTTTTTTGCCTCCTCATTGTCCTTCTGGCGGCCCAATTTGCAGCCCCGGCCGAGTTTCTTTTTTTAAGATCGTTTTTTTTTTAATATCGTCGTTCAGGTGATAAAAATAAATCCCTTGAAATATCGGCGGGGATGAGAAAGGAAAAGTCGGATCCCCGCAGGGCTTGCTGCACTTCCAGTCACCCTTCCCAAAAACTGATGGCTGGCTCTGCCCTGCCAGAGGACAAAATCCCATTCCCTTCAAGCACAGGGGATTTGGGATTTTTTTTTGTGGAAGAAATGGAGGAAACGGGATAATTTTCTGTGTCCTTTGTGGGTGGGGAGCTCGGCTGCCCCGGAGGCTCCGTGCTGGCACTGGAGAGGGAAACGTCTGGCAGCAAAATTCCTGCAATTTCATTGCGAGTCTTGAGACTTGAGGGCACTTGCGAGGCAGCCAAGAGAAATGAAAGTCGGGCTGGGAGAGCGGTTTGGGTTGGAAGGACGTTCAGGGTGATCCCATTCCTCCTCCCGCCCTGGGCAGGGACATTTCCCACTGTCCCAGCCTGCTCCAGCCTGGCACGGAACGCTTTCCTTGGGAAATCCATCCTCCGCCCTCACGGCTGCTCCACTTTGGGATTGGTTTCTTTTTCTGAATTCCTGAATTTCNGATATTTAAAGATATTTAAGGAAATTTAAGGATATTTAAACATATTTAAACATATTTAAAGATATTTAAGGAAATTTAAGGAAATTTAAGGATATTTAAACATATCTAAACATATTTAAAGATATTTAAAGATATTTAAGGAAATTTAAGGATATTTAAACATATTTAAACATATTTAAAGATATTTAAGGAAATTTAAGGAAATTTAAGGATATTTAAACATATCTAAACATATTTAAAGATATTTAAAGATATTTAAGGAAATTTAAGGATATTTAAACATATTTAAACATATTTAAAGATATTTAAGGAAATTTAAGGAAATTTAAGGATATTTAAACATATCTAAACATATTTAAAGATATTTAAAGATATTTAAGGAAATTTAAGGATATTTAAACATATTTAAACATATTTAAAGATATTTAAGGAAATTTAAGGAAATTTAAGGATATTTAAACATATCTAAACATATTTAAAGATATTTAAAGATATTTAAGGAAATTTAAGGATATTTAAACATATTTAAACATATTTAAAGATATTTAAGGAAATTTAAGGAAATTTAAGGATATTTAAACATATCTAAACATATTTAAAGATATTTAAAGATATTTAAGGAAATTTAAGGATATTTAAACATATTTAAACATATTTAAAGATATTTAAGGAAATTTAAGGAAATTTAAGGATATTTAAACATATCTAAACATATTTAAAGATATTTAAAGATATTTAAGGAAATTTAAGGATATTTAAACATATTTAAACATATTTAAAGATATTTAAGGAAATTTAAGGAAATTTAAGGATATTTAAACATATCTAAACATATTTAAAGATATTTAAAGATATTTAAGGAAATTTAAGGATATTTAAACATATTTAAACATATTTAAAGATATTTAAGGAAATTTAAGGAAATTTAAGGATATTTAAACATATCTAAACATATTTAAAGATATTTAAAGATATTTAAGGAAATTTAAGGATATTTAAACATATTTAAACATATTTAAAGATATTTAAGGAAATTTAAGGAAATTTAAGGATATTTAAACATATCTAAACATATTTAAAGATATTTAAAGATATTTAAGGAAATTTAAGGATATTTAAACATATTTAAACATATTTAAAGATATTTAAGGAAATTTAAGGAAATTTAAGGATATTTAAACATATCTAAACATATTTAAAGATATTTAAAGATATTTAAGGAAATTTAAGGATATTTAAACATATTTAAACATATTTAAAGATATTTAAGGAAATTTAAGGAAATTTAAGGATATTTAAACATATCTAAACATATTTAAAGATATTTAAAGATATTTAAGGAAATTTAAGGATATTTAAACATATTTAAACATATTTAAAGATATTTAAGGAAATTTAAGGAAATTTAAGGATATTTAAACATATCTAAACATATTTAAAGATATTTAAAGATATTTAAGGAAATTTAAGGATATTTAAACATATTTAAACATATTTAAAGATATTTAAGGAAATTTAAGGAAATTTAAGGATATTTAAACATATCTAAACATATTTAAAGATATTTAAAGATATTTAAGGAAATTTAAGGATATTTAAACATATTTAAACATATTTAAAGATATTTAAGGAAATTTAAGGAAATTTAAGGATATTTAAACATATCTAAACATATTTAAAGATATTTAAAGATATTTAAGGAAATTTAAGGATATTTAAACATATTTAAACATATTTAAAGATATTTAAGGAAATTTAAGGAAATTTAAGGATATTTAAACATATCTAAACATATTTAAAGATATTTAAAGATATTTAAGGAAATTTAAGGATATTTAAACATATTTAAACATATTTAAAGATATTTAAGGAAATTTAAGGAAATTTAAGGATATTTAAACATATCTAAACATATTTAAAGATATTCAAAGATATTTAAGGAAATTTAAGGAAATTTAAACATATTTAAACATATTTAATGAAATGTAAGGATATTTAAACATATTTAAACATATTTAATGAAATTTAAGGATATTTAAGGAAATTTAAGGATATTTAAACATATTTAAGGAAATGTAAGGATATTTAAACACATTTAAACGTATTTAAGGTTATTTAGGAATATACTTACCTCTGCCTGCACACTGATATTTTATTTTTTTTTAAAACTTTCTGCTTTGAAATCAACCCCCTGGACTGAATTTAAAGGATTAAAACAGGAGCCCAAGATTCCTGAGGGATGATCCAAGGTCAACTCCGGGCTTGTTTGTGCTCCGGTTTGAACCTGTGCCCCTGAAAATTTCACCTTTCCTGATCCGGATGGGAATTCCCAAAGGAATCCTGCTCTCCTAAGGGACAGAAATCAGGAAAAAAAAAAACCCAAAAAAGTTTAGGATCAGCACAGGGAGCTGAGGTGCTGACTGGCAGGCCTCGTTCCCGATATTCCCAGGAGATTTTCCGGCACCTCCACTTGGCTCCTGCTCCTGCCAGAAGTGGGACACGGCCCCCAGCAGGGAGCAGAGCAGGAGCTGAGCCAGCTCATCCCACTGGGCACTTCCAGAGGGGTTATTCCCAATCCTGCCACAAACCAGCCCCTTTCCAGAACCTTTCTCCAGGTGCTGCTTCTCCTTCCCTAAAATGCGGCTCCAGGATCTCGAAAGCAGCCTCAGAGCCTCCAGGACAGCCCCAGGAAACTCCTGGGAAGTTCCAGGATATCCCAGAGCAGCTCCAGGATCTTTCTGGGAAGCCCCAAAATCCCCAGGGAAGCTCCAGGATGCCCCAGGGAAGCTCCAGGACCCTCCTGGGAAGCCCCAAAATCCTCTGGGCAGCCCGAGGACCCTCCTGGGAAGCCCCAAATCCCCAGGGAACTCTCAGATGCCCCAGAACAACTCCAGGACCCTCCTGGGAAGCCCCAACCCCCCAGGCAGCCGCGGAGCCCCGACATTCCCAGTCTCTCCCCATTCCCTCCCTCCCTGCCCAGCAGGGCCGGGTCCAGGGGCAGTTTTCTGGGAATTCCCAGGGAATTTGGCCCCCCGGGGGGGCTGGAGATGCCGGGGTGACCCTGGCAGGGCCAGCCCTGGCGGGTTCCCCACATCCAGCGGGATCATCCCTGTGCACAGCCAGCCCCGGGAATCCTCTTAGGGGAGTTTTACCGGGATAATCACCGCGTTAAGCCGCCCTCGGGGGCCCGGCAGGAACACAGAAAAGGGAAAGGAGAAGGTGCAAAGCCGAGCTCCTTAGGGAATTAAGGGACATCGGAGATGGGAGAGCTCTGATGGGATCTCAGGGCGAGGGTGAAGCTCGGGGTTTGTCCACCCAGGGAAGCGATTCCCAGAAAAATCAATCCAGCCTGCCAATCTGCGGCACCAAAGCTTTCCCGAACGGGAGGCTGGTGATCCCAGAAAAACCAAAGGAAGCAAAACAACTTCCAATGGAACTGAGAACTCCGTTGCTGTGAAGTTTCCCATCATCAAAAAGCGGCTGGAAAAATAAAAAAAACCCAAATTTTGGAGAATCTTTTCGGGACGTTGTTTTCATTATCTCTTCCCCCCACCAACAGCGGGATCCCAGGAGTGGCACTTCCTCCACCAATTTCACGGAATAACCTTCCCTGCCGGGAGAATTCCAGCCGGTTTTCCCAAACTCTTCCTCACCAAGGCCCCTCTGGACAACCTCCCTCCTCCCCGAGTTTGTTTATAAGCCTCGAATCCCGTTAGGAAACCATCTCTCCCTCCTTCAGGTGCTGCTTTATCCAAGTTTCCATATTTAGTTCTTTCGGCCATTCCCGCTCCCGAACCAGCTTTCCTGCTGCATCCCACTTTTTTGTTTTTATCCCACATCCTCCCTGCACCGATGGATGTTTGCGCTCCCTGATCCCAAATCCCGGGATCGGGAACTCCGGGTGCTGTCCATGGGATGAGGAGAAGGGAATTGCAGGATTTTAGGGAGGGACAGAGTTAAAGGCGCTGAAGGAGGGTTTCCCCTCCCGGCACGTGGCTCCATGTCAGCCGGCAGAGGCAACGCAGGGAAAAGCTCCGGGAGGGAGGAATTCACCGGGAGCTGCGAGACGCCGCCGCCGCCGCTTCCAGGGAAATCGGTGTTCGGAGCCCGGCAGCCAAGGTGAGTCCAAGGGCAGCGCTGGAATCCGCCCAAAATTCCCTCCCTCGCCAGGATCCGCCGCTCCGGGGGTGTCCCCGGGGTGTCCCTGTCCCCCCCTCCCCGAGGTGCTCAGAGCTGGGGAGGTTGTGCCTTCCCAGACCCCAAAGGCTGAGCGGGATCGGCCGCGGCTCAGCCCGGAGGTTCCCGAAATCCCGAAATCCCAAAATCT
>VZDJ01000274.1:4661337-4671740 GCA_008694505.1 Cyanoderma ruficeps | reverse complement strand
GTTTGTCCCCACGGCAGCCACCTACGTCAAGGTTTACCTGCTGGAGAACGGCGTCTGCCTGGCCAAGAAGAAGACCAAGGTGGTGAAGAAAACCTGCGACCCCTCGTACCAGCAGCCCCTGCTCTTCGAGGAGAGTCCCCAGGGCAAAGTCCTGCAGGTGGGCAGGGACACCTTCCCCTGGCCCAGGTGGCTCCCAGCCCCATCCAGCCTTTCCTTGGACACTGCCAGGGGTGGGACGGGCACAGCTTCTGTGGGATGGGGTGCCCTCCTTGGAGCTGGGATGTTCTCCTTGGGGTCTGGAATGCCCTGCCTGCGGTTGGGATGTTCTCTTCAAGGTCTGAGATGTTCTCCTTGAGGTCTGGGATGCCCTGCTTGGGGTTGGGATGCTCTCCTTGAGGTCTAGGATGTTCTCCTCAGGGTTGGGACGCTCTCCTTGGGGTAGGGATGTTCTCAAGGTCTGAGATGTTCTCCTTGAGGTCTGGAATGTTCTCAAGGTCTGGAATGTTCTTCTCGAGGTCTGGAATGCCCTGCTTGGCGTTGGGATGGTTTCCTCAGGGTTGGGATACTCTCCTTGGGGTAGGGATGTTCTTGAGGTCTGAGATGTTCTCCTCGAGGTCTGGGATGCCCCACCTGGGGTTGGGATGTCCTCTTCGAGGTCTGAGATGTTCTCGAGGTCTGGGATGCCCTGCCTGGGGTTGGGATGGTTTCCTCAAGTTTGGGATGCTCTCCTAAGGGTCAGGGTGCCCTCTTTGGGATCTGAAATGTGCTGTGCCAGGACCTCCTGACTCTCCCAGGGCGAGGGATCCCCAGACCCCTTCCCGCATCCCTCAGACCTTCCTCCACCCCGAGCACAGAGCAGGGGGCTGAGGGCAGAGTGTGGGATGGTTTTTTTTCCCCATCCGGGCACCGTTTCCCCGGAATTCCCGTCTCCACGGGCCCTTCCCTGCCCGCAGGTGATCGTCTGGGGCGATTACGGGCGCATGGACCACAAGTGCTTCATGGGGATGGCCCAGATCATCCTGGAGGAGCTGGATCTCTCCAGCGCCGTCTCGGGCTGGTACAAACTCTTCCCAACCTCCTCCCTGGCCGACTCCAGCATCGGACCCCTGACCCGCCGCCTCTCCCAGTCCTCCCTGGAGAGCTCCACCAGCCCCTCCTGCCCGTAGAGGTTGGGATCGGCAAGGAAGAATCCAAGGAGACCTTGCAGAACTGCTGGTGGAGAGCTGTAAATATCCTTCTTTTATTTTTTTTTTGATTTTCAATCTCCTTTCCCCCCTGCAAAAAAATCTGCCCTGGATGCCCTCCCCGGGAAGGGAGAGGGAGTGCTGGGCAGGGTGGGAAGGAGAGGTGGAAATTCCCTCTGAGGGCTGCGACTGCCAACGATCCCAGACTGTTCTCAGACCTCGTCCTGGAAGCTCCCAGTTCCCTCCCGGCCCCGCTGGGAGCGGCTCAGCCTGCCTGAGGACGAGGTTCCTTTTTCCCTCCCCTCCCATTCCCTTTCCCTGCCTCCGAGGAAGAGGCGGCTTTCCAAAGGGAAACCCCCACCGGAACTCAGAACGAATCCAACTCAGCACTGTTTTTGTTTTTTTTCCAAGGAATGTAGCATCTTCTCTTATGTAGCTTTGCCACGTGCTAACGACACGCTCACTGCAATACCCAAGAGAACTCCGGATGGACCGGGAGCATCTGCCTGTCTCATCCCCTTTTGGTCGCTTTCCCAGCACTTTTGGTGGACATTTCCTTGCCTTTTTTTTTGATTTTTTTTTTCCCCAATTTTTTTTTTTTTGTTGGTTTTGGTTTTCCTGGGAGCATGTAGCCTGTGACCATTGCCAAAGCAAGAGGGGACAGGGAAAGGGGCGCTGGCCTCCCCTCGTGTCTCGCCGCGCTCGTGTCCGGCCAAGATCGGACCCAAAGGACAAACTCTGGGAACGCCTCGTGACCCAACGGAGCGGGAACACTGGGATCCTGGCGGGTCAGCTGCCTCCCAGCCCCTCCTGACCCAGCTGGAGGGCTGGGATGCTCTCCTTGAAGAGATGTCCTCCTTGAGGTCTGGATTGTTCTCCTCGAGGTCTGGAATGTCCTTCTTGGAGCTCTGATGTCCTTCTTGGAGCTCAGATGTCCTCCTCGAGGTCTGGAATGCTCTCCTTGAGGTCTGGAATGCTCTCCTTGCAGCTGGGATGTCCTCCTCGAGGTCTGGAATGCTCTCCTCAGAGCTGGGACGTCCTCCTTGAGGTCTGGCTGTCCCTCCTCAGGGTCTGGGAAGCCCTCCTTGCCCGGGGTTGGGATGCTCTCCTTGAGGTCGGGATTCCCCTCCTCAGGAGTCGGGATATCCTCCCTGAGGGCTGGGATGACCTTCCCAAGATCTTGGATCCCCTCCTGGAGATGCCCTCCTTGGAGCTGGGATCTCCTCCTCCTCCTCCTCCAGACTGGGCTGTTCTCCTCGAGGTGTGGGATTCCCTTCCCGGGCTCCAGCACACTCCCCTCGGGGTCTGGGACCTTCTCCTTGGGGTTGGGACGCCCTCCTGGAGAGCTGGGACGCCCTCCTGGATACTTGAATTCCAAGCAGGAGCAGAATCCAACCCTGGATCTCTCCAGGGGAACATCTCAAGAGCAGCTCTGGGATTGGGGACGCGGACAGAGGAGTGGGGAGTTCCTGAGCGGGATGAGCGTTTTTGGGGGTTTTTTTTTTGTTCGTTTTGTTTGTTTTTCCCAAGCAGCATTTTTGGGTTCCCTCCGAGGGATCCAGTTCTTGTAGCAAACCCGGGAATTACGGAAGCTTTTTTTTTGAAGGTGCCTATTGAAATTTGCTGAAATTACTCAGGGGAGACACCACTAGAAACTCTCGGTTTCTTCATCAAATATTCCTAAATCCAATGACTGTCCTGAAGGATCAGTTTCCCAAGAGAAAAGGAACGAAATCCCAAAAGACACACCAAAAGATTGAGGAGACTGGAAGAGGACAAGAGGTTCACGGGGAATTTCACGGGGCTGGCTCTGACCTTCAGTCTTCACCACAAAGCACCCCGACAGCACGGCCGGGGTTTTTATAGGATCCTTTCCCGGCAAAACACGGAATTCCACGACTCACAGAGCACAACAAACCCGCCTGGGCTTCTCCTGGTGGCACCGGGAATGAAGAACCAGCTCAGCCGCAGCAGAACAAACCCAAACCCGAAGGAAAAGACTGTTGGGATGAAGCTGTTCCCTCCACAAACCCAACCCCAAACCTGGGGCGGGGAGGGGGCCATGAAACCAAACTTGGGAGTCCTCGAGCCCAAATCTGGGGGTCCACAAATCCAAATCTGGGGAATCATAAATCCAGTCCCAGGGGGCCACACACCCAAACCTGAGGGTTCACAAATCCAGACCTTGGGGTTCACAACCCCAAACCTGGGGTTCAACCAACCCGAACCTGAGAGTCGACAACCCCAAATCCAGGGAATCATAAACCCAAACCTGAGTGTTCCCAAATCCAAACCTTGGGGTCCACCAACCCAAACCTGGGGTTCCACCAACCCAAACCTGGGGTTCAACCAACCCAAACCTGAGAGTGAACAAACCCAAATCTGGGGAATCATAAACCCAAACCTGAGGGTTCCCAAATCCAAACCTTGGAGTCCACCAACCCAAACCTGGGGTTCCACCAACCCAAACCTGGGGTTCCTGAAACTCAAATCTAGAATTCCATCACCCCAAAGTTCCGCAACCCCAAATCTTGGGGTCCACAAATCCCCAAACTTGGGAGTCTACAAACCAGACCTGCGGGTCTACAAACCCAAACTTTGGGGGGTCTACAACCCCAAATTTGGGGTCCCACAACCCCAAACCCGTGGCCAGCAGGACTCGTCTGTGCCGTGACGGGGACTCGGAGCTGCTGCCGTGACTTTGCCAACCCCAAACCACCCAGAGGGGAATTGTCCGGATTCTGCTGAGCTGGGATGAGGAAAAGTTCATCCTTTTCCCCCCAGGAAGGAAGAATGAGGGAAGAAGGATGGAATCCTCCTCTGCTGGTTGGAGCGTGGGCTGTGATTCCTGGATGGAGAGCTCTGGGAATGTGGGATGCCCTGAACCTCTGGTGGTTTGGGGAACAAACTCGGTGCCCTGAGTGCTGAGAAAGGAACAAACAACAACCTGGACTCGATGTTCCCTCCCGAGCACGGAGCAATTCCACGAGGCCGACGGGATCGTGGCGAACGGAATTCCAAACGCTCGACCTTGTGCCGGATTTTGGACTCTCCGTGAGGGAAAGCATCCCGAAAAGAAAAGCTTTCCACTCCTCCGAGCTGACCCTCTCTCCCCTCCGGCTTCACCAACTCCATCCTGACGGGAAAACTCCAACTGTGCCGCGGTGGGATTGTCCCAGACCCCGGAGCGGGGCGTGGGCAGAGCGGGGAGCTGAGCAGGGACGTTCTGCTCCTGCTCCCGGCATGGGCACGGCTTCCCACCCCCCTCCGCATTCCCGCATTCCCACATTCCTTCCCTGCTCCCGGTCCCTGCCAGGAACATCCCACGGCTGTGCCGAGATGAGGAGCAGGGGCGGGGGATGAGCAGCACAACCCCGGGGCCAAGGAGAGCATCCCTGGGCTCCTGCGGGAAAAATCCCGGAGAAATTCCGCCTGGGAATGAGGGGAAGCCGAAGGTTTTGGCTCACGGATCAGCGAGGATGAGTTGGGGGTGATGAGGATGAAGCGCAGCCCTCAGTGGGAGGGGTTCCTCCTGCTGCTGGGGGAGCGGGAACACCCCGGGGACAATCCAGGGAAACATTCCCCCCTTCCCTTCCAATGGGAACACCACGGAGTGACGCCAAAATCCAGGGAAACATTCCCTCCTTCCAGTGAAAACACCACGGAGTGACACAAAATCCAGGGAAACATTCCCTCCTTCCAATGGGAACACCACGGAGTGACACCAGAATCCAGGGAAACATTCCCTCCTTCCAGTGGGAACAGCATGGAGTGACATCAAAATCCAGGGAAACATTCCCTCCTTCCAATGGGAACACCACGGAATGACACCAAAATCCAGGGAAACATTCCCTCCTTCCAGTGAAAACACCACGGAGTGACACCAAAATCCAAGGAAATATTCCCTCCTTCCCTTCCAATGGGGACACCACAGAGTGACACAAAATCCAGGGAAACATTCCCTCCTTCCCTTCCAGCCCCTCACTCACTTCCCAGCAGGAATAACCCACCTTAAACTGGTGTGGGAAACCCAAACTGGGCGGAAAAATCCGGGATTGTGCCACGCTGGGGTCGCAACGTCATTTCTCAACCCCCCGGGACGTCGTGTCCGACGTTTTCCTTCCNCCCATTCGACACCCAGCCCCCAGCAGAGAGGAGCAGCCCCCGCCTGACACTGCCAGAGCTGGAATCCCAACCCCCAGCTGGAATCACGAGGATGGATTTGACAAAAACAACCTCGGGATGACGCCGGAAACGTCCCCTGAGAGCTGGAAAAACTCACACCAAGCACAGAGAACACTCCAAGATTCCAGGCCTGAGCTATCCCTGGTTTCCCACCGGCCTGGAATGGGACCAGATTTGCCAAAAAATTCCAAGAAATTGGGATCGGACAGAATCCAGCTCCTGTTTCATTGCCGCCAGGGCACGCTGAAAACCCGGGAGAGGAGGTTTGGATGGCGTTTTCCCAAAAATCCCGAGGAATGCAGCACCAATTCCCTGAACCTACTGCCACAGAGCACTGGAAAAGTGGGAAAAAAATTCCCTCCACCTTTCCCAGCTCTGCCAAGATTTCCTCCAGGAGCTCCTGGTTCCAAAGAGAGCAGGAATCCCTCGGGAATGGGATCGGGATTCCCTTGGCTGACAGGGAATCTCTTCTGTTCACTGCCTGACGCCACAACTCGGGAAATCCAGCCTGGATTCCACAAATTCCCACCTGGACTCACCAATCAGGGCAGGGAAGGTTTTTTCCTGCCACGAAATAATCCCAAAAAAACCTGCAGCAGGGCTGTTTTCCCAGGCAGAAAAAAAATTTTCTTCCAGTTGACTCAGATGAATCTTTCCAGATGGATGGGAAATGCCTGGATGTGGGAACCTCTGGAAATTTGTGGGATTGTGGTTTGGAAAATCGTGGAATTGTGCAGGTCAAGGAACAACAGCCAGGCTGAATCCAACCGAAATGTGGTTTTTTTCCTCCTGGGTGGGAAGAGCTCTCCCTGCTTTCCCTCGGGATTTCATGGATCTGGAGAATTCCCTGCAGGAGCAGCAAGGTTTGCATGGCTTTTCCCAATGGTTTTGTAGCAAAGCTGTTCCAAACTGGGAGTCTTCCCTCTGCTCCACAGGATTCCAGGCTGGTTTGGGTGGGAAAAACCTTAAAAATCCATGGAATTCCAGCCCACCAGAGCCCCATCCTGGGACACTTCCCGGGACAGGGCAGGATTTCTTTTCCATGGAGAAACCCCCTCCCAATCCTTGGCTGGTTGGTTAAAGGTGAGAAAAAAAAATCACTTTTAGGAGTTAAAAAGCTGCAGGAACGACTTTTTAAGGAAAAAAAAAGGGCAAAAAGCATCCCAAATAACAGGGTGGGAATTTTTGGGGGTCACTCCGTGACCGGGTGGGACAACCCCGGCTCACCTGAGGAAGATTTTGGGGTTTGAAAAGACTTGGAAAAGTTGTCCAAGTGTTGGTCTGGGAACCTCCAACGTTGTGGGAGCCCCGAGCAGCCCTCAGGAACACCGGGATGGACTCCGGGAATCNATCCAGGAAAATCCAGGAGAATCCAGGAGAATCCAGGAGATCCCAGTGCTCCCCCAGGGCCTGGAGCTCCGCTTGTTGCTATACCTCATCCTTTCCTTTTCCTTGGATCCTTCCCTTCTCCCACTTTTCCCATTCCTTTAGGACCCGGAGCTTGTGCACTCGGCCACATCCAGGTTTTATTTTTATTTTTTTTTTGTTTTTGTTTGTTTGTTTCCCTGTGGGATGAAAAGCAATCCATGATTGGGGTGGGCAGATCCCAACCCCGCTCCCTTTGGGATTTGAGCCCAGGGTAAGGGAATCCCGGGGCTGGAGGGATGATCCAGAGGGATCCCGGAGCTGGAGGGATGATCCAGAGGGATCCTGGGGTTTGGAGGGATGATCCAGAGGGATCCCGGGGCTGGAGGGATGATCCAGAGGGATCCCTGTGCCCCTTCTCCACCTTCCCTGTCCAGGATCCCTTCCAGGGCTGCCCTGAACCCCCCAAAACCCCCCCAGGGGTGAGAGAGGGGCTCGATTCCAGAATCCAGGGCTGCTCCCGCCCGTGGAAGGGCACAGATCTCTTCCCAAACCCCTCTCCAAAGCCCTTGGAAGGGCACAAATAACTTTCCAACCCCCTTGGAAGGGCACAAATCCTTTTCCAAAGCCCTTGGAAGGGCACAAACCCCTCTCCAAATCCCTTGGAAGGGCACAAATCCCTCTCCAAAGCCCTTGGAAGGGCACAAACCCCTCTCCAAAGCCCTTGGAAGGGCACAGATCCTTTTCCAAAGCCCTTGGAAGGGCACAAATCCCTCCCCAAATCCCCTGGAAGGGCACAAATCCCGCTCCAAAGCTCCTGGCTGGAGCAGGAGCCTCTGGATCAGGCAGGACGGGTGTCCCCCCCTGGGGAGAGGGACAGGAGTGGAATGCTGATCCCATTCCCTGCAGGATCCCGGCTCCCTCTGGCTCCCAAAAAGGGAATTTTCTCCCACCACAGGGAATATCCCAAAGGAATTCCCAGTCCCAAGGGCCTCTGGAAGGCCGGGGGAGCCCCTGAATGTTCAGAGCACTTTGAAGTTGGTGGCCTTGTTTTCTTAAAAAGGGCTTTTGATCTTTTCACGAAAGGAGAGAATCTTCCCCATCCCATCATCATCCTCCTCCTCCTCCTCCCCAGCTCGGAATTCATCCCTGGAACGTTTCAGGACGATCCAGGACTCTGGAATCTGTCATTAATCCCTCCAAGTTTACACCTAAAAGCAGCTCTGGGGAAAGCAAAGTTGGGGAATTTTCTTCTGGAATTTGGCTTGGCAGCAGCGCCAGGAAAATAAAAACAGAAAGGGAAAAGCCTTGATGGGTTTTTGGGAGTAGAGAAAGTGAAGTTTGGGGAGGTTTATCCCATCCAGAAATTCTGGATTTCCATTCCAAACAGAGGGATTTTTATCCATAATAAGGAATCTTTCCACCCAGCTTCCCCCTAAAAAAAAATTGAGGGGGAATTAAAAAGGGAATTGTGGAATTCCAGACTGGTTTGGGCCCATTGGAAATAAAATAAAAGGGAATTAAAAGGGTGGGAATGATGAGGGGGGGTAAAGGCAAGGAGATGCTCCCAGAGCTCTGCCAGGAATTCCAAACCCTTGGAAGCTGAGGCTGAAAGGAGGGACGGAGGTGAAAATGTAAAACCCCACAAAAGACCCCAAAAAATCCCTCACATTTTCCAGCCTCAAATCCCCCAAAATTTGCACGGAAAGTGATGGCCAGGACAGGTGGGGGGGAAGTATCAGAGCTTAATTAACCACGAGTTAATTACCACTAAACGAGAAAGCGACTGCTGAAGGGGGAAAGGAGAACCAGGGGAAAACTTTCCTTGGATATTTTTGGGATTTCTGGGAGCAGAAACTCCCCCCCCTGCTCAACTTGTGCTAAACTGGGTTTAACGACAGATTCCTCCCCATTCCACAACTCCACCCTCCCCCCCAAAAAATAAAAATCACCTGCAAGGAGGGAACTGGAGCATCCTTGGAGCCCCAATCCCACATCCAAGAGAAAGGGATGGGTTTGGGACGGCTACAGAAAAAAAAAAAAGGAAAAAAAAAGTGGGAATATTTAAAAAAAAACAAAAACAAAACAAAAGAGCAAATGGAATTTTCTACCTGTGTCCTGTCCCGTTTTTTCTATGTGCGTGGTCCTTTCTTAAATGTCCAAACTCTTGTATTTTTTGTGGTTTCTATCTGCGGGACCGACGGCTCTGAGGGCGCACGTTGTTTTGTAAAATATTCCTGATGTTTTCCTTCCCAAACGAAAAAAAAAAGGGGAGGAAAAGCTGAATTATTTCACCTCTTAATTGGCTTTGCATGTACAGTATTGGGGCAGCAAGTGGAGATGATTAAAGCCAGCTTGAAAACTTTTTCCTGTGCTCGAGTTGAATTTTTTCTCCCCCAAAAAAAAACCCCCCAAAAAAATCATCCCTCGTGGATACTCTGGGAAAGGGAGGAATGGGATAAAAGCTTTTTCTTTTTTACCCCTGGAAAAAGCAGATTTGACTCGAGGAAAGAATAAAATAACGAATAAAAGATCCCACGAGCACCCCCCAAACCTCTCCTGTTCCCAAATCCCCTCCGGCTTCCCAAAAAAAAATGTGCAGGGACAGGGAAAAGGGGGAATTGGGCAGGGCTGGGTGGGATTTTGGGATGGAATTTCCAGGGAAGCTGTGGCTGCTCCATCCCTGGAAGTGTCCAAAAGAAATCTGGGATTGGGAAAGAACCAGGGGGTGAAACGGGATCCAAACCATTCCGAAATTCCACAACTCCCTGATTTTTTTTCCCTCCGTTCCTTCACGTTTTCGGATGAGCCTCGGTTTTGTTAAACCTGAGTTTAAAACTGCGACGAAATCAGGGAATTAAAGCTGGAATGAAAGGATTCCATGCAGGAATTCTGCTCCACCTTCCCAAAGCTGAGGGATCTGTGTATAAAAGTGTCAACTTTGGATCCTTCCAGGCCTGGCCGTGCTCCCTCAGCTCCCTGGCATGTGGGACACAGCCCAAAAGCAGGTTTTGTTAAACCCGAGCTCAAAGCTGCGATAAAATCATGGAATTAAAGCTGGAATGAAAAGATTCCATGCAGGAATTCTGCTCCACCTTCCCAAAGCTGAGGGGTTTGTGTATAAAAGTGTCAACTTTGGATCCTTCCAGGCCTGCCCGTGCTCCCTGAGCTCCCTGGCATGTGGGACACAGCCCAAAAGCAGGTTTCCTTAAACCCGAGCTCAAAGCTGTGATAAAATCATGGAATTAAAGCTGGAATGAAAGGATTCCATGCAGGAATTCTGCTCCACCTTCCCAAAGCTGAGGGATCTGTGTATAAAAGTGTCAACTTTGGATCCTTCCAGGCCTGGCCGTGCTCCCTCAGCTCCCTGGCATGTGGGACACAGCCCAAAAGCAGGTTTTGTTAAACCCGAGCTCAAAGCTGCGATAAAATCATGGAATTAAAGCTGGAATGAAAAGATTCCATGCAGGAATTCTGCTCCACCTTCCCAAAGCTGAGGGGTTTGTGTATAAAAGTGTCAACTTTGGATCCTTCCAGGCCTGCCCGTGCTCCCTGAGCTCCCTGGCATGTGGGACACAGCCCAAAAGCAGGTTTCCTTAAACCCGAGCTCAAAGCTGTGATAAAATCATGGAATTAAAGCTGGAATGAAAGGATTCCATGCAGGAATTC
>VZDJ01000274.1:4637794-4660210 GCA_008694505.1 Cyanoderma ruficeps | reverse complement strand
AAAAAAAAAAAATAACAACAACAAAACCCTGAATGTGCGATGGATGGAGCAGGTTTTGGAGAACAGAACAAAGGCAGAAATGGTCACGGGCTCATTTCCACAGCGGGGAGCTGAGGGAGGGATTGCTGCCCTGGGCTCCTCCTCCTCCTCCTCCTCCTCCTCCTCCTCCTCCCATGGACTGTCCGTAGCCCAGCATTCCATTGGCTCCGTAGAAGTTCATCCCAGCCATCTGCTGGGTCACCTGCAAACGGGACAGGACAGAGCTCAGGGCTGGGACACTGCCCACGGCCCCCGAAAACTGCACAGCCCCAAAGGGGAGCGGGCTGGGGGGGCTGCAGGGCAGGGTGGGCATCAGCAGGAGTTATTCCATGGCCTTGGAATTCCCCAGGGGAATGTGGAAACCCCAGGCATGGGAGGATTTCAGGGCAGCTTGGATTTCAGCAGGAATTTCCCCATGGAAAGGGTGCTCAGGCCTTGCAATTCCTGGGAGGAGTTTGGAAACCCCAGGCATGGGAGGACTGCAGGGCAAGTTGGATATCAGCAGGAAATTCTCCATGGAAAGGGTGTTCAGGCCTTGGAATTCCCCAGGGAGATTTGGAAATATCAGGAATTGTCCCATGGAAAGGGTGGTCAGGCCTTGGAATTGCCCAGGGAAGTTTGGAAACCCCAGGCATGGGAGGACTGCAGGGCAAGTTGGATTTCAGCAGGAATTTCCCCATGGAAAGGGTGCTCAGGCCTTGGAATTGCCCAGAGAGATTTGGAATCCCCAGGCATGGGAGGACTGCAGGGCAAGTTGGACATCAGCAGGAATTATTCCATGCTCAGGCCTTGGAATTGCCCAGGGAGCTTTGGAAATATCAGGAATTTCTCCATGGAAAGGGTGCTCAGGCCTTGGAATTGCCCAGAGAAGTTTGGAAATATCAGGAATTTCTCCATGGAAAGGGTGCTCAGGCCTTGGAATTCCCTGGGGGAATTTGGAGTCCCCACAGCCCTGGAGGTGTCCATGGGCTGGGAGATGAGGTCGGGACTGGACTCTGAATCCTTCCCCAACCTGACCCATCCCGGGATCCTCCCACCCCACTCCTGCCCCGGCCCACTTTAACCCACCCCACACCAAACCCCGCACACACCCCCATCCCTCCTCAGCAATCCCCCGCCCCGCCACCCCTCCCAAATCCCACAAAAACCTTGGGAAAAAAAACCCCTCACCTGGGCCAGGTTCCACTGCAGCTGCTGTGCCGGCTGGACCCCGTACACGGCTGGGGGCACCGCGGCCACTCCGGCCACGTAGCCGGGCTGCTGGGCGCCCATCAGCCCGTTGGCGACGCCCAGCACGTTGCCCACGTATCCCGCCGGGATGGCCACGGGGGCCACCATGCCCGGGGCTCCAGGCTGGGCCAGCATCCCCACGGATGGGGCCACCATGCCCCCCAGCATGCTGCTGGAAGGGGGAACTCCCGGGAAGCCGGGGTAGGGAGGGGCGGGGTAGCCCAGCTGGGCCGGCGCCATGAACATCGCTCCTGGGAAAGGCAGGGAGGGGAGAGAAGGGGACAGGGAGGGGGAAAATTCCAGTCACAGCCTGGCTGGGATATCCGGGCCGAGCTGCTCCCTTGTGCTGCTTCACGGTTCTCAACGAAGCTGGAGAGGGAATTTGGGCAGGGATGTGCAGGAATGGATTCCACGTGCAGGGCATGGTTGGAGATTGGGAAGGAATTCCTGTTCCCTGATTCCCAGTGCAGGGTTGGATATTGGGAAGGAATTCATCCCTGATTCCCAGTGCAGGGTTGGATATTGGGAAGGAATTTCTCCTCCCTGATTCCCAGTGCCAGAAGACAGAGTTGGGATGGATATTGGGAAGGAATTCCTCTTCCCTGATTCCCAGTGCCCAAGGCCAGGGTTGGGATGGATATTGGGAAGGAATTCCTGCCTGTGAGGCTGGTGAGAGGCTGGAATGGATTCCCCACAGAACCTGCAGCTGCCCCATCCCTGGAAGCACCCGAGGCCAACCTGGAAAGGGCTTGGAGCACTCTGGGATAGTGCTGGAACGGGATGAGCTCCACATTCCCACCCCACCGTGGGATTCTCAGGGATCAGCAGCATTCCCGTTCCTCCGGGAAGTTTGTCAGCCCCAGGGACACCCCGGCCCCCCTGCCCTGGGGCTCCCCAGGGTTACCTTGTGCTGGCACCTGGGAGGTTTGGGAGCCGTACAGGGACAGGATGGAGTCTTTGGAGAGTTGCTTCTTCCCCACTTCCTCCCCTTTGCCTCCGGGCTCCGGGAACAGGTTCAGGTTTTCGGGAACGGAGCCGGCGCTCCCAGAGGTCGGCATGGAGCCAACGACCTGGGACACAGAGCCAGGATCAGGGCAGGATCCAGCATGGGGGGAAAAATGGGAATTATCCACCCACGTCCAGGGATGTGCCAGGGGGATGGCTTCAAGTAGGATTTTAGGATTTCACGAAGGGAAATTTAGATGGAGCAGGATGTAGGGCAGAGAGCTGTGTGCTAGGACAGTGGCACAGCATTCCCAAGTGGATTCCCCATCCCCTGGAAGTGTCCAAGGCCAGGCTGGAGCACCCTGGGAAAGTGGAAGACGTCCCTGCCCTTTAACATCCCTTCCATCCCAAATTCCCCTGTGGTTCCATGACCCAGCCTGGCTTTTCCAAGCGCCAGCATTCCCAGCTCACCTTCCTGGAGTCCGAGCTGGATCCCATGGATGCAAAGAGGTCCAGGTCCTTCTCCAGGCTGCAGGGCCGGCCGTTGGTGACGGGCGTTGTCACCGGGGCGTCTGCAGGGACACGGACCCCAAAATCACTGCAGAGCCCCCAAACCTGGGCTGGAATCCTGCCCCAAACCCCTCAAATTTGGGGTCAAATCTCCCCCCCCAGATAACACCCAACCCCCAAGTTTTGGGGTAAAATCTGGGGGCAAAGTTCCCCCCCTCAAATCACCGCAAAACCCGCAAATTCTGGGGTAAAACATCCCAAAAAAATCCCCAAGATCCCCAAATTCAGGAGCCTTCAAACCCCTGGGACTCCCAAATTTGAGCCAACCCCCCTCCCAAACCACCCCAGAACCTCAAAATTTGGGGTGAAACTTCCCCAAACCTCCCTAAAACCCCCCAATTTGGGATAAAATCCTGCGTGTCACCAGCCTCTGTGCCACCAGTGACCTGATCCCGACCTCCCTGATCCCTCTGGAGCTGGGAAGGGACTGGAGCAGGATTTGGGATGTGCCCCTGGATCCAGCTGCTGCTGGAACACCACAGGCCCCAGGAGAAAAGGAAAACACGTGGAAACCTCCTGGAATTCCACATCAGCAGGATGTTCCCAATCCTTGGGGATTTATTGCCTCCCTCTTCCATCCACACAAACCAAACAAGCTCCAAGAGGAAGAGGCAGGAAAACAGGAATTTAAACCACCCAAAACCACTCCAATCCCCAGAGCTCTGTGATCCTGCTTTTTTTCCCCCTTTTTTTCCCCTGGATAACCTGGAAATCAGCTCCAGAAGATTCCCTACAGCAAAAACCCACCCAGCACCTTCAAACCTCCTCAGTGCCGGGCAGGAATTCCCAAGCAGCACTGGAGAAGTTCAAGCTGAATATTCCTTGGAATTGTTCACCTGACAGGGAAAATCAGCCCTGAAACTCTTCCAATTCCCACCATTTCTACACCAATTTCTCTTACCCAGGCCCAGCAAGTCCATGACTGGCTCAGATTTGGGGGAACTTTTCCTGGATTGCTGCGTCTCATCTTTCTTTTGAGGCTGGGGGAAAAGAGACAACACAAATCTCGTGCAGCTTTTGGGGTTCACTCCGAAATATCAGAGGTTTTAATGAGATCAACCCTAAAAATCCCTTCTTTCCACTGGATTTAAGTCAAAAATAAAAGGAAAATTCTCTTTGCTCTTCCAAAAATGAGAATTTCAGAGTGAATGTTTCTCTGTTTTTTACTCTCCCAATAGGTTGAAAAACCCAAGCAGGCTCTAAACTAGGGAGAAGCAGCTGCTGGAGGTGGAAAAATCAGCAGGGAATAGCTGGATTCCAGCTCCACATCTGCTCAGTGTCTGGTGAGCAGAGCAAAACAAACTCCCACCAGTGACTCAAAGCACCCAGGGTGTGACAGAGGCCAGAAAAATGCTCCCAGGAGCAGCCTGGAATCCCTCTGCTCTGCCTCAGGGACGTCTCCACGACTGCTCCGTGATTTTCTTCCTCATCTTACCATTTTCACCTTCTCAAAGATGATGGGTTCCAGTTTCCTTTCCGACTCGTTGCTCTTTTTCCATTTGTCGTCCTTTTCTTTCTGTGAGGGGAAAAAAAAAATCACTGGCATGAGGGAAAAAGTTCCTGATTACACCAAGACAAAGCTCAAACCTGGTGCTGTTACTGATCTAAAATTGATCTACTGATCTGCTGATTCCCTCAGATCTCAAAACCCTCAGAAAGAGCTGATTTTGAGGTAAATTTTTGCACTTTTCCTGCTCTGAGTAAGGAATTGGACAAAACCCTTCCCAGATCCCCTCCAATCATTATCCCTGGAGCTTTATTGCCTCCCTCTTCCATCCACACAAATCAAACAGCTGGAAGAGGGCAGAAAACAGGAATTTCAACATTTTCGTCGTCCTTTTCTTTCCGTGAGGGGAAAAATCACTGGCATGAGGGAAAAAGTTTCTGATTACACCAAGACAAAGCTCAAACCTGGTGCTGTTACTGATCTAAAACCCCTCAGATCTCAAAACCCTCAGAAAGAGCTGAATTTGAGGTAAATTTTTTACACTTTTCCTGCTCTGAGCGAGGAATTGGATAAAACCCTTCCTAGATCCCCTCCAATCATTATCCCTGGAGATTTATTGCCTCCCTCTTCCATCCACACAAATCAAACAGCTCAAAGAGGGAAGAAAACAGGAATTTCAACAGTTTCGTTGTCCCTCTCTTTCCGTGAGGGAAAAAATCACTGACATGAGGGAAAAAGTTCCTGATTACACCAAGACAGAGCTCAAACCTGGAAAACCTGGTGCTGTTACTGATCTAAAATCTGTCAGATGTAAAAACGTACAAATAGCTGAATTTGAGGTAAATTTTTGCACTTTTCCTGCTCTGAGTAAGGAATTGGATAAAACCCTTCCTAGATCCCCTCCAATCATTATCCCTGGAGATTTATTGCCTCCCTCTTCCATCCACACAAATCAAACAGCTGGAAGAGGGAAGAAAACAGGAATTTCAACATTTTCGTTGTCCTTTTCTTTCTGTGAGGGGAAAAATCACTGGCATGAGGGAAGAAGTTCCTGATTACACCAAGAAAAAGCTCAAACCTGGTGCTGTTACTGATCTAAAACCCCTCAGATCTCAAAACCCTCAGAAAGAGCTGAATTTGAGGTAAATTTTTTGCACTTTTCCTGCTCTGAGCAAGGAATTGGATAAAACCCTTCCAAGACCTCCTCCGCTCATTATCCCTGGGGAAATCCATCCACACAAACCAATCAGCTGGATGAAGAAGAGGGAAGAAAACAGGAATTAAAACCTCTCCAAGCCCTGAGCTCTGCCATGTTCTGTGATCCTGCTTTTTTTCCTGGATAACCTGGAATCAGCTCCAGAAGATTCCCTACAGCCAAAACCCACCCAGGATCTTCAAACCTCCTCAGTGCTGGGCAGGGATTCACTCCATGAAGTGCAAACAATCCCGAAGGAAGGATTCCCCCTGACAAAAGGGAATATTTTGAAGTGCTTTCATCACAAATTTCGGGCCTCCAGACTCACCCTGAAGGCGTTGATGTCGATGCTTCTGTCCATGTATTTCTTCTTCTCATATTTATCCCGGATAAAACTCTCCACAGCTCTACAGCAGCTGGTTAAGGACAAAGGAATCCAGAATAGAAGCCTTATTTGACAGGGAGGAACAAGGTACAGGCTGTAACTAAATTAAATCATTGTTTAAAGAGCATTTCCAGCAGTAACTTTCTTAAAATAATTTACTGCTGGATCCCAACTCGCCTTTTTTTTTTTGCCCGTGGGTTATTCCAGGTTATTTCAGCGCTATAAAAAGGGAATTAAATCAGGATTTAGGCTATGGCTGTGTTTTCTCCACTGTTTTGTTTTGTTTTGTTTGCCCCAAGCATCCCCTCAGCACATTTGTGTCACCAGATCACAGCGGTCACAACAGGATCCTGCACCTCAAAAAAAGCACCTCAGGTACCAGATTAAATTAAAAAAATGATGGTTGAAAGGTGCTCTTGTGGGGTTTTTTAGGTTCACATCGTTATATCCTCAGTTTACTCAGCATTCCTGCAAGGTGGGAGTTACAGCTGAAGTTTTCAGGGGCATTGAAGAATTCCATCAGAGAATCCCAGCCTGGTTTGGGTTGGAAGGGACCTTAAAGCCCACGGCCAGGGGCACCTTCCACTATCCCAGGTTGCTCCAAGCTCCATCCAGCCTGGGGAACACTTCCAGGGACGGGGCAGCCACAAAATTTCTGGGAAATCCATCCCAGCCCCTCCTCACCCTCACAGGGAGGAAATTTCTTCCCAAAAATCCCACCTATCCCTGCCCTCTGGCAGTGCCAACCCACCCCCTTTATCCTGTCCTTTGTAAATCATCTCTCTGGCAGCTCCTTCAGGTCCTGGAAGGCCACAATGAGGTCTCCACAGAGCCTTTGGAACACTCAGCACTTTGGAAAACCCAAACCCTCCCCATTTCCCTCTCCCCAAGCTCCAAAAACCTGCAGCAGCTTCCCGTGGTGACATTGGTGTCCCAGTTCTCCACCCTCAGAGCTCTGCAGCAATTCCTTCATTCCCATTCCCTGCCCCAGGGAACTCCTCCTCCTCCAGGGAGGTTTAACCACACAGCTCCAGGATGGAAAAGCTCCAGTGTTTTTGGGTTTTTTTTCCAGGGAAAAAAGAAAAAAAAGGATGCTGGTCTGTCTGGGGCCTCCGGAAGTTCTCGGGCAGGTAGGCTTCGTAGAGACGATTGGCTTTGCCATTCCCCATCTCCTGCACGCACTGAAAGCCAGAAAAATTCCTTCAGTTTTTCCTTTCCCTGGATATTCAAACTCTCCCACAGCAGCCCAGGCTGCCAGGGAAGAGAAATGAAGGAAGGGAGATCCTGCTGAAAGCCACTCTTCACCTCCCCAGGGGATGCTGAGGCAGCTGCTCCAATCCCATCCCATTTGCCAACCCTAAGCAATATCCAGTCCAAGGCAGGATAAATATCCCATTAGCAATCCCAAATCCCTCTGGAAATCCCTGGGAAGCTCAAGGAGAGGTGGGAAGCACCTCCAGGCAGGGATTGGTAATTTAACAGAGCCTTGCAGCTCCTTCAGCTTCACCCTCTGCTCTTTGTCAGCCCCGCAATGAGGAATTCTTCCCTCCCAACCTATCCCAGCTGGAATTCTCCTTCCTCCTCCACTTCCCACATTTATTGGGCCATCCTGGCTTGGTTGAATTCCAGATTTACAAAGCTCCACTGCCAAAAAAAGCCCCAAAAACCTCTGATTGTGTTATCCCAGCCTTTACCTGGATCTGTTCCTGCGTCCACTGGTCGAGGTTGACGGATTTGACCCTGGATATGTGAACTCCCAGGTTCCTGTGGATCCCGGCACAGCGGATGCAGATGAACACCCCAATGTTCCACGATGCCCATCGTGGCCCTGGGAAGAGACAGCAAAGTGTTTCCCACCAATCCAAGCCCTTTTTTTAATTTTTTTTGTTTTTTTTTTTTTTTGGCCTGGAGCAACTGGGAAACTGCACCGAGTGAACTGGGATTGAGGCCTTTGGATTCTCACCCGGGCTGGAAGATGGAATTCCACATCAGCAGGATGTTCCCAATCCTTGGGGATTTATTGCCTCCCTCTTCCTTCCACACAAACCAAACAAGCTCCAAGAGGAAGAGGCAGGAAAACAGGAATTTAAACCACCCAAAACGCTCCAACCCCCAGAGCTCTGTGATCCTGCTTTTCTTCCTTTTTTTCCTGGATAACCTGAAAATCAGCTCCAGAAGATTCCCTACAGCAAAAACCCACCCAGCACCTTCAAAGCTCCTCAGTGCTGGGCAGGAATTCCCAGCTGAGCCAGGAGAGCCCAGGGTTTGGCCCCCCAAAAACCAATCCCAGCCCAAGGAACCATCAGTTCACTCCACAGTTCCCACAGCTCTGACGGAGATTCCCGGTTTTCATGCGGCTTGGACAGGCAGGACAGCTCCAAGGTGTGGATGGGAGATCATGCCAGGGATTAAAAAACCAAAAAAACCAAAAAATCACCCACAAGGGAAAGATTAACGAGCTCAGATGGACTTGGTGCACCCAGGAATCCCAGCAGGGCATTCCCAAGGGGATACAGAGATCCACAGGAATTCCCACCCCTGTCCCAGCCAGGCCAGACCCTCAAACCTGCTGAATATTTTAGGAATTGTTCAAAATTAAACTCCCTGCTCCCAGTCCAGCGTTCCAGCTCCCAGCACCAGACTGGTGTCCCAGTGCAGGGGAAACTGGGAAAACACAGAATTAGGGATCAAACAGCCCCCACCAGCCCCTTTTCCCCAGACATTATTCCGGATGATGAAGAGTTATCCTGCTTTTCTTGCCGCAGCTAAAATAGCAGAGCCTCAAGTTAATGAGAGGGAGGTGGGAGGGGGAAGAGGGGGGAAAGTGTAATTTTCGAAGCCCTAAAAAAGCAGTGCTGTATTGGAGATGCTGTTAACAGCTCCATCCCCAAAGCCTGGAGCATCCTGAGGGGTTTGGTGCTGATATTGTCATCAGGGACCCTTCCAGGGCACGGGTATCCAACCTCTCACAGGTAACTCCAGCATCTCTTCCAGGGAATTCACTTTCAAAAATGCCTTTTTTAAGTTTTCTGGCCTTTCCTGCCATTATTTGCTGCTTTTTTTCCCATCTCCAGGAGTGGCCTTTGGGAATGACATCGATTTAATGGAGCAGCCCTGCCTACACCTCAACCCCTTTATTACCTCCTTTATTATCAAAGCCAAACCCACAACTTCAGCACCACCAAAACACTGGGAATAAAAACTGTCAAAAAAAAAAAAAATAGGGAATAAAAACTGCCCCCCCCTCCAAAAAAATGGGAATAAAAACCCCCGAGGCAGGATCCTTCCTGCCATTTCTACACGGAATTCTCTCCCAGATCACCCCCCCAGGGCTCTAACGTGAGACTGCCGGCGGGATTATCATGAGATTCAAGGTTAGATTTTAAACTCCAGATAAATTTAGCCTTGATAGGACTAAAAGGATTAACAGGGGGCAGCTCCTGGAGTAATCAGCTCACTGGGTTTGTCACATGGACCAGCTCAAGCCACCACAACCTCCCACCAAAACATGACTCAGGGGTAGTGTCACACCCTCCTGGCTGGTCCCCTCGGGGGTCTGGGGTGACAAGGGAATCCCAGCTGGAATGTGCTGCAACTCCTAAATCCAACTTCTGGGAGAGCCATTAGGGAGCAGCTCCCAGTTCTATCGAAATTAAAATGAATATTTGAGGGCTTTTTGAAGCAATAAACACATTATACAACCAGGGGCGAGCTCTTCCCTGGGGAGATTCCAGCTGGGATTTGGGTGTCCTTGCACTGCCAGAAGGTGCTGCAGGGAATAGAAGGGTTGGGGGATGTGGGGTTGGTTTTATCCAGAGCCAGGGCACAGATTGTGACCCCAGCAGCTCAGGATTCTGCTCTGTGACAGGAGGGACTCCAGATTTTCCAGGGAGGAAATCTGGATTTTTCCAAAACGCTCCCCTGAGCCCGCAGCCGCAGCAAAGCCTGGAGGGGTCAGGTCGGATCCAACACCCTCCAACACCTCCTTAACCTTTAGCTCAACTAAACCGACATTTTAACCTTCGAATGCCTTCTAAAAACGTCTTTTTAAATGTCTCATAAAGCCCCGAGTTCGTGGGAGGGGGGAAGGGTTTGGTGCAGATGTAAACAACCTCCCACTTCCCTCTTCGGAGCAGCTCACACTGAAACACCTCCCACTAAAAATCTCCCTGCAAGTTGCCCAGCGGCTCAGATTTTGCTTTTTTAGGGCTTTTTGCAGGCATTTCCTCGGGGTTTCACAGCTCTTCTCAAGGTGACTTGACTCGAAAAAGCCCCAGGTGGCATCTCCAGATGTGACTTTCACCTCCTGCTGCTCCTCTTTACTTCCCCAACCCCAGCTCAGACTCTGCTGCAGCTCCAGTGATAAAAGGGAGAGAAACGCCTGGGATGGAGCTTAGGGTAAAATTTTTTTCGGAGAAAAATGGGTTTATATCAATAAATAACGACGGGGCAGTTTTAATCAGCACTGCTGAGCCACCTGGGAGAATTATCACCCCTCACAGAAATTGGGCACACCCTGATACCCACCACCAACTGAGGACAGGGAGCACCTCACCCTCCTGCCTCAGGGAATTAGGGATTTGTCTCCCAGAAGGTTGAGGACAAGGCCAACAGAAACATTCTGCTCCTTAAACCACTAAAAAAAAATAAATCACATTGTTCCTTGCATGAATCCTCTGGTTGATGTTATAAAATCAATTCTGAGCACCCTCAGAACCACCAGGCCGAAATGGGAACCCCAAAAACTGAGTTTGCTCCAGTGACCACCAGTGCCAGCCTTGCCTGGTGCTGCCACCACTTTTGTCTGAGCTTTATGGATAATTTTAACATTCGTGGAAAGCAAAGTCACCTGGCACCAACCCTGCCCTGCTCTGGTGAAGTTGGTGGCCTTGGGCTTCACCTCAGGCCTGCACAAACCCCTCCTGGATTGAAGGAAATGTCAATTTGGAGTATCCTGATGCCTTAAATTTTAGTTTTGATGTATTTCAGGTTCTGTGCTGCCCAGGGGGGCAGTTCTGAGCTCACAGTCAGTGTCACTCAGCTCTGCACAGAGCAGGGACACAAAACAAATCCTTCTCCTGCCCCACACCAAGGACAACGTTACAACTTTCAGGCCCAAAAGCGCAAACAAGGGTGGCTGAGGGGAGAAAACAAGGATGGGACTTTGTAATCTGAAACTGTAATTGGACAATTAAACCCCAATATGCAAATGGACCAAAACTTATAAAAGTGTGAGTCCTCATGACCATTTTGGGCCCATTTTGTGACCATTTTGGGTGTAGCCCTGGCCAGGCTCTTGTCCTGCCCAAGGTGGATCCTTAAAGGCCTTTCAATAAATCTCTACTTTATTCTCCAGCTCTGCCCACTCTCTGTCCCAGCTCAGCCTTCCCAAGGCATCAATCCCAGCATTTCTCAGAGCCTGGATGCCCACTCAGCCCTGGCACAGGATCTGGGTCAGCTCAGACCCCTCGGGGTGCGCTCCCAGCTGCAGGAGGACCACGACCCCCAAAGCATCTCCACTGCTCCAGGGAATTTTCCTTTCCAGCTTTCCTGAACACTGGAGTGCATTCCCAAGGGAGGATGCAGCACCCAGCAGGGAATTCAGGGCCCAGCCCCTGCTCCAGGAGACAATTCCAGAGCCTGTTTTACATCCCAGCCTGTCAAAATAAACTCTCACATACCAAGCTGCTCGTGCCAGCTCCAGTCCCCTTCTAAGCCCTGCTCATTAATGCCCCAAGGGCTGCTGAACAATCTGAATGACTGAAAAGGATCCTAATTCCCTTTAAAACCCCCAGCCTAATTCCCTTTTCAACAGCCCAGCCTGCTCCAAATGAGCTCCACTTGCTCCGAGTTCACACCCCGGAGTGGTTTTAATGGAGAAATCCCGAAGGGATTCACTCCTCACCCTTTACTCGGGCACCAAATTCTGGCCCAAGTTCCTGAGGCAACTTTTTGCAGTAATAACTCTGCAGAAAAGCGTTTAAAAATAAACCAGGAGCTGGCTGCAAAGCCACGGCATCCTTGGAAAAGGAGGAGCAGGGGAAAAAAAAAATAAAAAATAAAAGAGCTGCTTCCACGGACAGGATTGAGGGAGCATCACCAATCAGAAATATTCCCAGTGGAAAGGAGCTGTTCCTCATCCATGGATCCCAAAACTGCTCCATGTCTGTCTATGAAGAAAAGAAAAAGGNAAAAATATAAATGTAAAAATATAAATGTAAAAATATAAATGTAGAAATATAAATATACATTAAAAAAAAATCAGTCAATTCCACAATCCGACTTCCCGTGGCATCGTTTTTAACCAAAACCACGCGTCACTCGATCCCAGAAACTCCAGATTCCAAAGAGGCCTGAATTCCCATGAAATGCAAAATAAGAAAATAAAAATTAAGTGATAGGTGCACCTGCAAACAGAGCAGCAGGATGCAAGCTCTGCCATCACTAAATTGGCTTTTGATGCTGTAAATAGAATTTTGCTGCTTGGGGAGATATTTTTAATTCGTCACTTGGCGTTCAAAAATATTTCGACTCTGTTTCCCAATTTAATTTGAGCTGGGGATGTTTTAGAAGCCACCAAGTCCTTAAAAAAACTCCGAGCAGAGGAAGGACCTGGGTCAGTTTTTGATGGATTTGATGGATTGAGAATTATTTTTTTTTTTCAATATCTACAGCTAAACGTGGACTAACCCTTGAAATTCCTAGGGAAAGGCTCAGGAAGGAATGGCAAAAAAAAATACAGATAAACCAATTTATTAAGGCCCAGCTAAATCCAACCTCTTTACTCCCTGCTCCAAGACAAAGCTCTGATTTTGTCCCAGATTTCCCGGGACACAGGGAACAATCACTACCAGGGATCAACCTGAAGGAGCCACGAGCTATTCCTGAATTTATTTATTTTTTTGGGTTGGTTTCAAGACCTACTTTGCATTTGGGAGCACGAGCTCCCTTTGCACTGCAGCTGCCATTCCTTACGTAACTCCAGTTTCTATAGGAACAAACTTTACTCCAGCTGGGAAATCACGTGGAATTTTTTCTTTTTTTTTTAATTTTTTTTTGGAGAGGGGAACTTTCTCTTTACCCACCTCCACTCCTCAGGTGGGTCAGCACACAGAGGGAGCCCAGGTGCTGCTGCCCTGAGGATTATCCCTATTTCTGGCAGATGTAGGGCCAGGGATGCAAGTGTGACTCAGAGCTCTGCTTAAAAGGGATCTTCCCACAACTAATTCCACACTAAATCCCTGTTGGGAACACTGGATTCTTCTTTTTTTTTTTCCCCCCCCTTTTGCTTGAGTGGGAAGTTACAGCTCCAGGCAGGCTCAGGGTGGATGGAGCTGTTGTCCTCTCCCAGTTTTACCCTGCTGAGGTGAAGATCCCAGAGGGATAAAGTGAATTTCGGAGCATTTCCACTCCCTTCGTGCACAAACCTCTGGGATCTGGAGCGGGAAGAGGCAGAAAAAGCGGAATAATGGAAGATCCCAGAACATTGTGGCTGCAGCTGAGGATTCAAATGAACACACAACCCACATGCATCCCCCCTCTCCTCTGGCAAGATTCCCTTGCAGAAGGCTGAGCTTTCTCCTCATCCCAGATTTCCCAATCCAAGCTGGGCACTTCCAGCCCCACCACTTTGGGTTTTTTGAAGGCACAGGCTGCACCACTCCCCCTCCAGCAGCATTTCCATCCCTGATCCTCCTTCCTCCCATGCAGCTGTTCCAGCAGCTATTTAAAAAAAACAACAAAAAAACCCCAAAAAAAGTTCCTCTTGGAATCGCTCTGCCTGCAAAAGAAATTCAGCTGCAGCTCAAGAGGCTGCTGGAGGAGGAGGAGGGGTTGAGTCACGCAGATTTTCAGGGAATATTTGGTTTGGATTCAGAGGAGTTAGGCTGGACTAAAGCAGCTCCCCCATAAAATAATTCCCAAATTCCACTGGAAGTCAGCTTCTCCACACCACCTACTCCAGCCCATCCCATATTTAACCACCTCTGGGCTGGGATTTCCCTGATCCTACACCTTTTTTTTTTTCTTTTTTTGGTTTTGGTGAAGAATTAAACCTGGATTTGAGCAGGAGCCTGGATTTGTGCCGTGCTCGGCGGCACTTCTCCCATCTAATCCCCGGGATCAGATTTCGGCCTGGAACCAGTGGATCTCACAAGACAAAAAAACAAACAAACAAAAAAAAGGGATGAAGGGAAGATCCAGACAAACCAGGGAGGGGAGCAAGGGGCAACCTGAACCTCTGGGCAGCCACGGCAGCAGCAGCCTGGGGAGGAATCTCCTGCTCCGATGTCAGCGCCCTGGGATCCTGCTGGAGGCATGGATGGGACTGGAGAGCACAGGGAAGAGTTTGGGACAAGGAGAGAACCAAACAAAATTAGCTGAGGGGGCTGGAGAATCCAGTGTCGCTCCCTGGGAATTTTCCCAAATCCCAGCAGAGCCCGACGGGGAAGAATTTCATCACATCCCTCCCTCCCTCTGCCGTCCCAGCTCCAGGTTCTCGCTCCGAGCAGGGAATGTGCTGCTGGATGCTCAGCTCAGCCTTGTTCTCTCTCTCTCTCACACACACACAAGGAACAGCAGCACCACTGGAATGGCACTGGCAGGAAAAAAAAATCCCACCTGCTCTTTCCAGGTGTTTCCCCAAGCAAATCCCATGGCAAAAATGAGGATTTTAACTCAGCAGTGCCCACCCTGCCCTTCTGGGTGTTTCTCCAAGTGAATCCCACAGGAAAACTGAGGATTTTAACTCAGCAGTGCCCACCCTGCTCTTTCCAGGTGTTTCTCCAAGTGAATCCCACAGCAAAAATGAGGATTTTAACTCAACAGTGCCCACCCTGCTCTTTCCAGGTGTTTCTCCAAGTAAATCCCACAGCAAAAATGAGGATTTTAACTCAGCAGTGCCCACCCTGCCCTTCCAGGTGTTTCTCCAAGTGAATCCCACAGGAAAAGTGAAGATTTGAACTCAGCAGTGCCCACCCTGCCCTGGCTCAGCTCCCCCAAAGAAGAGGTTGGCAACAAAAAAGAGGAAGAAGCGGTGAAAAAAAAGAAGAGGAGTGAGAAGATTTCACCCCATTTCCTGCAAAACAAGAGCTCTGAGCAGGGTTTGCTGCTGCTGCAGCAACAAAACCACCCTGAGATCTCACAGAATCTCACACTGCCTCGGCTTGGAAGGACCTTACAGCTCATTTAATTGCATCAGCGCTGGGAGAGCCCCACGTTCACCAAAAATACCAAAACTGCCCCAAAACTGCAGCAATTCCTTGGAGCTTTAAGCAGAGACAGCTCCATTCACCAAAAATACCAAAAACTGCCCCAAAAGCTGCAGGAATTCCTTGGAACTCTGAGCTGAGACAGCTCCATTCACCAAAAATACCAAAACTGCCCCAAAACTGCAGCAATTCCTTGGAATTCCAGGCAGAGACAGCTCTGTGTTCACCAAAAATACCAAAAACTGCCCCAAAACTGCAGCAATTCCCTGGAGCTCTGAGCAGAGGCAGCTCCAGTGGCCACACATGCCCTGGAGGAGGAGATTTCCCACTTCCAGGAATCTCATTAGCGCAGGGGGTAATTAGTGGATGAGATAACTGGGGACAACCCCAGGCTGCTCTCCAGGACTGCTGCAATCCCCACACAGGAGCAGCCGCCAGCTTGGGGAAGGCTGAACTCCACATCACAACTTCATTATAATTATAATAATTAATTACATGGAATGATGAACTTTCCAGGACGTGCTGTGACCGGGAGAAGCTCCCCCACCCCATCACCACGAGCTGTGGGGTTGAATTTATTCCCGTTTTGGTGGAATTTGCTGTCTCAGGCCCAGGAAACAGAGATAAAGGAGTTATTTGTGCCCTCGGGGCTGGCAGGAGGTGCCAGGAGATAAAGGGTTGGCACGGGAGGGGAACATCCTGACCTCATCCCAAACATCCTGACCTCATCCCAAACATCCCGACCTCATCCCAAACATCCCGACCTCATCCCAAAGCCAGGTGGGCCTCCAGGCAGGTGGGAAGGAGGAGGCTGTTGTGGTTTCAGGGGTTTTTAGGGTGAAAAGAAATCCTCATTGTCTCATTCCTGACGCTGTTCAGGGGGGCTCTGTGGCCTCTGAGGTCACCCCGAGGTAACCAAGTCCTTTGTTTACAGATGGATTTGGCCGATCCCCGGCTCTAAGTTCACTTCCAGCAGCTCTTGGGAAACAGAGGCTCAAGTCCAGATCTCCAAGTGATTATGGCAGCTCATTAAAACGGGATTTTGGGCAACTTTTAACTCTTCTGCTGCAGGGAAACGAAGCAGCAACCACAGAGCAACACCAGGGGGCAAGGAACGGTTTTGCTCCTTTTGTTTTACCCTCTGGAATTCAAACATTTCCTCTCTCAGATAGATCAGGGTCACAGCAGGCGCTGGAATCAGAAAAACATGGAATGGTTTGGGTTGGGAGGGACCTTAAAGCTCCTCCCGTCCCTTTCACCATCCCACGTTGGCCTTGGACACCTTGCAGGGATGAGGCAGCCACAGATTCCTGTGCCAGGGCCTTTCCAGGGAAAATCCAAGAGGGAAAGGAAGCAGAGGACAAAAAAAAAAATAAAAAAAAAAATCTGGAATTCCTGGAGTGGTCCATGATGCCAGGGTGAGGTGACAGCTCCTTCCCTGTCCTTCCCACCGCTCACATTCCAGCCCCGGCTGACAGGATGTGACTCCCCAGCTGGAATTCCCTCAATTCCACAGCGCCGGCTTTTCCAGCTCCCTCTTCCTCCCCTTTCAGGAGAGGTCCCCACCCACCCTGGGGTGTTCCCCGGGATTCCCACCCGGAGATTTGGGGCCGTTCCCTCTTCATTTCTCCCCCCGCCGGCTTCCAGAGGCACCGGGAACTCCTCCAGCAGCTCCTCCCGGTGTGACTCGAACCGAGCCCAGCTGTGCCGCAGCCAGAACCTGCGGCTTTTCCCCTGAAAACCACCGTGGGCTTTCCCCCAAACCCACCCTGCTGTGGCCCCAAAACCATTCCGCTGTCTCGCCAAACCGCGGCGTTCTTTACCCCAAAACCATCCTGTTCTTGCCCCCAAAACCACTCGGTTCTCTCCCCCAAACCCATCCTGTTCTGCCTCCCAAACCACGGAGTTCTTTCCCCCAAAACCACCCTACTGTCGCCCCAGAAACCACCCTGCTCTCTACCCCAAACCCACCCCGCTCTCTGCCCCAAACCCATCGTTCCTGCCCCCAAACCCATCCCGCTCTCTGCCCCCAACTCATCGTTCTTGTCCCCAAACCCACCCCGTTCTGTGCCCCCAAACCCCGCGCTGGTTCAGCCGCTGCCCCCGCGCAACCCCCGTAACCGCCGGGGCAGCACCGTTGTCCCCCAGCGCTCCCCACCGGGCCCCTGGCCCCAACACCGACCCACCCGGGGGTGTCCGACCCTCGGGGGAGCGGCGACACCGGAGAGCACCGACAGTGGGGGGGCACCACGGGGGTGCATCCGGCGCGGCGCGGGCTCAGCAGGCCCCGCCGCCCATGCGCGCTACCTTTGGCCTGGCAGTCCGCGCAGAACTTGTTCTCGTCCTCGGCCAGCAGCCCGGCCAGCACCGCCTGGTAGCGCTCCACGTCCCGCACCGATTTTCCCGTCATGGCGCGGCCGGCGCTGCCCGCCCGCGGGTCACGGCCGGCCCGCCCGCTTCCTGCTTCCGCTATGGGCGGGGCTAAAGCCGGGGGAGGAGCCAATCAGCGCCGGCCTGGCGCGGGAACGCCTCCCACGCGCGCCGGCGGTGCTGGGCGATGATTGTTGGCGGCGCGCCGGCGGCGGCCAATGGGGAGAGAGGGGCGGGGCCACCGAGGTTATGAATGGGGAGGGTCANCAGGAGTACAGAGGTGCTGTGTGGGGGGTTTTGGGGGGCTCAGGGATGCTGGATGGGGGATTTTGGGGGACCCTGGGGTGCTGTCCCTTGGGCTGGAGGGGAACCTGGCGGTGCAGGGGGCTGTTGGCCGTGCTGAGGAGAGAACTCCAGGACCAGCAATACCCAAAAAACCGCGATAAAACGAGCAATGGCACCGACAGGAGACAAAAATCTGTCACTGAAGCGCTCAGAGAAACAGCCGGAATTACATCATCCTCCCGAAAGTGACACTCGTGTCCCAGAAAGGGACAGCGCGGGGACACACGGGCACGAGCAGGAGCATCCCAGCGCCTCCAGGAGGGAGAGATCCTGAAGGAGATGCTGGAGGAGGAGGAGGGAGAGGAAAAATCATCCCGCGTTCCCTGGAAATGGGGGGTGGCTGCCGGCGAAGACGGGAACTGGGAATGGGAATAGGAATAGGAATGGGAATAGGAATAGGAATAGGAATAGGAATAGGAAAGGGGGTGTGAGTGGGACATCCATCCCCTTACAGGAACTGCCCCTTTGGCCCTCCCTTCCCTCCCAGGGCCACTCTGGGGACACGGGGACATCCCCGAGGGGCTCTGCGGGGGTCACAGGGCAGGAATTGGGGCAGGAATCCCCCAGGAGCTTCCCTGGGATGGCAGGAGCTGGTTCCCAGTGGTTCCCAGTGGTTCCCAGTGCCGTCCCCACCTCAGGGCGTGGGGGAGCTGCAGCCACAACACACAGTGGCACTGGGGTGGCATCGGGATGGGGACACCACGGGGACCCCCTGGGGACATCCTGGCCGGGCTGTCCTCGCCAGCAGCTCCTGAGCTCATCCCTGTGCTGTCCCAGCCCCTCGTCTGTGCCAAATTCTGTCCCCACAGTGCCAAATTCTGTCCCAGTTCTACCAAATCCTGTCCCCACAGTGCCAAATCCCGGCCCCGCAGTGCCAAGTCCCATCCCCGCAGTGCCAAATCCTGTCCCCATAATTCCAAATCCTGTCCCAATTATAGCAAATTCTGTCCCCAGAGCGCCAAATCCTGTCCCCATAGTGCAAAATTCTGTCCTGATCGTGCCAAATCCTGTCCCCGTCGTGCCAAATTCCGTCCCCGCAGTGCCAAACCCTCTGTCCCCAGCCAGCCCACCCATCCAGCTCACCTGAGAGGGGCGGGGACCTGCTCTCCTCCCTCTGCTCCATATTAATGAGCCCCTTCCTCCTCCTCCTCCTCCTCCTCCTCCTCCTCCTCCTCCGCCGGCCCTCTCGGTGTCCCGGGGCGCTGCGATTCGGGGCCGCCGGCGCTCGGTGCCAGCCGCGCTCGGTGCCAGCCGCGCTCGGTGCCAGCCCGGCTCGCCATGGCCCGTGTCACCCTCGTGTCGCGGCTCTGGCTCCTGCTCCAAACCTCCTGCCTCTGCCTGGCCCAGCTCGTAAGTGCCGTGCCCGATCCCGGGCTGGGATGGGGATGGAGAAAAGGGATGGAGAAGGGACATTTCCCATGGAGAAAAGGGATGGAGAAGGGACATTCCCCATGGAGAAAAGGGATGGAGAAGGGACATTCCCCATGGAGAAAAGGGATGGAGAAAAAGGATGGAGAAGGGACATTCCCCGTGGAGAAAAGGGATGGAGAAGGGACATTCCGCACGGAGAAGGGACATTCCCCATCTCCTTCTCTGTGCCGAGCACTTTGGGTTTATTCCCCCGCACTTCTCCCCTTTGCCTTTCCCAGGAATTCCTCCCTTTTCCCTTTTCCCCGACCCTCCTCTGTGCGGGGAGCGCTGACTCGGAAATTCGGGAACTATTAAACAAATTTAGTTTGATCCCCCGCCCCGGGCTCGGTCTTTCCCGCTGGATTTTTTGGGAATTTGCTGCCCCTTTCCTGGGATGTGCCGCAGATCCGGACCCAGCAGGGCTGGGGGGGCTCGGGGTTGTCCCAGGGGGTCCCCCCGGACTCTCCAAACTCACCCAGGGACAGCAGAAAAATGGATCTGGAGAGAGGGAAGGTGAGCTCTGGAGAGGGGCAGGCAGTGGGATTCCACCTGGAAAAACTCTCCTTGCCTTACAACTGCAAAAACAATAATAAATAAATCAGATTTTCGAGGTTTTGGGGAATTTTTTTCCATGTGGCTCCTGAGCCGCCCGTTGGAAACTCGGGGATAACTCTTTCCTAAATTCCACCGCGGGATCCCCACGGGCTTGTGGGGGCAGGGGAGCGGAGCAAGGGGGATGTGGGAATTTCGGGAACAAGGAACCTTTTGGAATTCCTTCCCTGGGCAGGACAAAGGTGCCATTCAGGGGCGATCTCCGGGCTGGGGACTCGGATTGATCCAAGGTGGTGCTGGGGCTCTGCTGTTGTGTGCATGAACCTACCGATCTACATTTATTTCAATATTATTTTTAAAATTTATTTTTAATTAATCCTATTTCTTTTTCAAATTTAATATCGTATTAACTTTTGAAATTTTAAAATGAAGAATTTTAGAAGTAAGAATTATTTGACTATTTGCTTTATTTATACATTTATAAATAGTTACTTTAAATTTTTTTTAGTATTTATTTTAATTGATTTTAAATTTTTTATTTTTAAAAGAAAATTAATTTTTTTTTAAAATTTATATTTGAAAATATTTATTTTTTGAAATGGATCCAGCCTGGGAGGCTGGAGGAGCCACAGGAGCGCAGCCCATTTCCAGGAACACCAGGGCTTCAGTCTCCAGGACTGGAATCTCTTCCCCCCGAACTCCCTGTTAGGATAACAGAGGTTTCTTTGCAAACCTCAAAGCCAGGCCGGGGCTCCCGGAGCTTCCCTGAATGGAGCTTTTGTCCTGAGCCCGGGAGCGGAGCCAGCCCAGCCCGGGGAGGGCTCACACCGAGGGGCCGGGGGTCCCCACCTCGTCCCGGGGGTTTGGGCACCTCAATCCTGCCAGCGCTCCCAGAAATGCCACTCCGGGCTGAAAGGGACGTGCTGCTGTCACCCCACGGACACCCTGAGCTGGGACAGGAGCTCCGGGAGAGGCAGGGAAGGGGGAGACGGGGATGGGGTAGAAATTCTTGGAAATCCTGCTCCATCCAGGCAGGAACAGCGGGGAAAGAGGGAGCAGAGATGGGATCAAAACATCATTCCATGGAGATCCTTGATCCGTGGGGGCAAGAAGGCCATGGACACCAGGGAAAGAGGGAGCAGAGATGGGATCAAAATGTCATTCCACGGAGATCCTTGATCCGTGGGGGTAGAAAGCCATGGACACCAGGGAAAGAGGGAGCAGAAATGGGATCAAAATGTCATTCCATGGAGATCCTTGATCCGTGGGGGTAGAAGGCCATGGACACCAGGGAAAGAGGGAGCAGAGATGGGACAAAACCTCTGCCATCCCATGGAGATCAGACCCTTGGACACCAGGGTCCAGGGAAACCAGAAGGGAAAGAGGGTCAAAATGTCATTCCATGGAAATCCTTGATCCATGGGGGTAGAAGGCATGGACACCAGGGAAAGAGGGTCAAAATGTCATCCCATGGAGATCCCTGCTCCGTTGGGGCAGGAGGTCCTTGGATACCAGGGAAAGAGGAAAGAGGGGTAAAAACGCTGCCATCAGCCCATGGAGACCCTGCTCTGTTCCCCATGGACACCAGGGCAGGAGATGGGAGAAATGGGATAGAAAAAGGCTGGGAGTGAAGGGCTGGAGGTGCCAGCCTGAGGAAATATCCCGGATTTCCCCATCCATGCCCTGGCTGGGGGATCCACGGGAGAGGCAGAGCTCTGACCCCTCGGGCTGTTCTCCATCCCAGCTCCCTGGAGGTGAATTCCCAGCACATTCCCACACATCTCGGGGTCCCTCCTGACGTGGATCCCGTCCCTTTTTCCCTCAGCGAGGGCCTCCAGGAGAGCCTGGCCCACGAGGGCCCCCCGGTCCCCCAGGAGTGCCGGGAGCCGATGGCATCGACGTGAGTGACCTGCGGGGAGGGAGGGAGGGAGGGGACAGGCGGCACAAAAGGGACATTGTGAGGGGACAGGGGCTCCGTGCTGCTCCCACTCCTGGTTTAGGGCAGACAGAGCAGCCCCAGCCCTGCACAGGTGGCTGAACCCCAAATGCAGCTCCGTGCACAGCTCAGGAATTGGGGGTTGGAATTTGGGGAATGTGAACAGGGAGGTCCCAGCTCTTCACAGGAGGCTGAACCCCAAACACAGCTCTGTGCACAGCTCAGGAATTGGGGGCTGAGTTGGATTTTGGGGAATGTGAACAGGGAAATCCCAGCTCTGCACAGGAGGCTGAACCCCAAATCCAGCTCCGTGCACAGCTCAGGAATTGGGGGTTGGTTTTTGGGGAATGTGGGACAGGGAGGTTGGGGTGCAGTGGAGGATGTTCAGAGGGGTTGGGGCAGGGACCACCCCAGAAGTGCCCAGTGAAGGGGGGACAGTGACAGTGACATCCCTGTGGGGTTCCTGCAGAGGGATGTGGGAGGGACTGTGGCTCTGGATGCTCCAGGGGTTGTGGGATGGGGGCCCGAGCAGGGGGGAGCCCTGTGAAAGTGCCTTTTCTCCAGGACAGGGGGTTATTTTACTGCTGTTTATACACAGAGCAGCCACAGCGCTTTGGAAACCCCATCAAACCCTCACCAAACCCCATCAAACCCTCACAAAACCCATCAAACCCTCACCAAACCCCATCAAACCCTCACCAAACCCCATCAATCCCTCACCAAACCCCATCAAACCCTCACCAAACCCCATCAATCCCTCACCAAACCCCATCAAACCCTCAC
>VZDJ01000274.1:4620283-4637719 GCA_008694505.1 Cyanoderma ruficeps | reverse complement strand
CCCCAGCACAACCCTCGCAGAATCCCAGTTCAACCCTCACAGAATCCCAGTTCAACCCTCACAGAATCCCAGTTTAACCCTCACAGAATTCCAGCTCAACCCTCACAGAATCCCAGTTTAACCCTCACAGAATCCCAGTTTAACCCTCACAAAACCCCAGCACAACCCTCACAGAATCCCAGTTCAGCCCTCGCAGAATCCCAGTTCATCCCTCACAGAATCCCAGTTCATCCCTCACAGAATCCCAGTTCATCCCTCACAACACCCCAATAAAACCCAACCCGCTCTTCCCAACACCGGCCCCATCCTGCCCTGCCTGTGGGATCCCTCCTGTTTTAGGGTTGGGGCAGGGATCCCGATCCCCCAGGATCGTGTGTGGGGTGACTGATCCCTGTCCCACCCTGTCCCCTTTCCCCAGGGTGACAAAGGCCCTGCTGGAGCCCCCGGCTCCCCGGTGAGTACCCGTCCCTCCCTCGGTGACCCCAATCCTTCCACAGGGGCTCATCCCAAGCTGATCCCAACCTTTTTCCCTTTTCCAGGGTGTCAAGGGCGAGCCTGGAGCCCCTGGTCTGGACGGACCCCCGGGGAAGCCGGGCATTGATGTGAGAACTGACCCCTGTCCCCTCGGGGTGTCCCTGCCCGCGGGGTCACAGCAAACTGCTCCTGTCCCCACGGCCTGTCCCACCTCAAAACGGGCCCAAATCCCTTTGTGCAGGAGCCTTGGGAATCCCAAATGAGATCGGGAAGAGCTTTTGCCACCCTTCTCCACCTCTGGGATCCCAGCAGAACTTCTGCCACTCCCTTCCCACATTGGGATTCCCAAATGAGCTCAGGAAGAACTTTTGCCACCCTTTTCCACCTTTAGGATCCCATCAGAACTTCTGCCACCCCTTCCCACCTTGGGAATCCCGAAAGAGCTTGGGAATTTCTTCTTCCAGCCCTTCCCACCTTTGGAATCCCAAAAGAGCTTGGGAATTTCTTCTTCCAGCCCTTCCCACCTTTGGGATCCTTGGGAATTTCTTCTTCCAGCCCTTCCCACCTTCGGGATCCCAGCAGAGCTCCTCCTGGTTTCCCCCAGAGTGAACCTGAAGCAATTCCGTGTCCCCCCCTGTCCCCACTCCCTGGGCACCCCTGAGGTGGCACCGGTGACTGTGCCCCTGTCCCCTCCTTGGCACAGCCTGGCGGGAAGGGGACGGAGCTGCCACCTCCCCCCGCCTGTCCCCAGGTCCCCTGGGTGGGGTCTCGGGGGGGTTTGGGTGGGTTCCTGCCCCATTCCCGGGATCGGGGCTGGGTGGAGCTCCCGGTGTGTCCCTGCCGGGGCGGGAGGTGCCCAGGGTGGGAGGATCCCCGTGCTGGGAAATTCCACCCTTGGCTCCTCCTGACGGCTCAACCCAGCAGAAATCCCTGCCTGGAGAGCAGCGGGAATGGGAATAACTCCCCGTGTCTCTGCCCTTGCAGGGGCTGACGGGAGCCAAAGGGGAGCCAGGACCTGCCGGCGGGCCAGGGGTTAAAGTGAGTGAGGCTCCTGAATTCCCGGGTTCCCTCATTCCCAGGATCTCTCAGTCACAGGATGTCACCTCAGGATCACACCTTCCCAATTTCCCACCTTCCCAGGCTCCCAGATTCCTACATTCCCTCCTTTCCCAATTCCCACCACTCCAAGTTTCCACCTCCCCAATTTCCCACCTTCCCAGGGTCTCATCTCCTCAGGCTCCCACATTCCCAGGCTCCCACCTTCCCAAATTCCCTCCTTTCCAAGTTCCCACCTCCCCAAGCTCCCTCAATCCCATGCTCCCACCTTTCCAACTTCCCACCTTCCCAATTTCCCACCTTCCCAATTTCCCACCTTCTCAATTTCCCACCTTCCCAGGCTCCCACCTTCCCAAATTCCCTCCTTTCCAAGTTCCCAGCTCCCCAGATTCCCACCTTCCCAGGCTCCCTCATTCCCATCCTCCCACCTTCCCAATTTCCCACATTCCCAACTTTCCACCTTCCCAATTTCCCACCTTCTCAATTTCCCACCTTCCCAGGCTCCCACGATCCCACATTCCCTCCTTTCCAAGTTCCCACCTTCCCATGCTCCCATCTTCCCAATTTCCCACATTCTCAATTTCCCAAATTCCCAAATTCCCACCTTCCCAGGCTCCCCCCTTCCCCTCCCAGGCCCAGCCTGGGGCCATCCCCGTCCCTCTGGAAGGGCTCCCTGGATCCAGGAACCTCCCGATGGAGTTTTTGGCCCTGGGGCTGCACCCAGGGAGGGGGAATCCCGATCAGATCCTCCTTTTCCAGCTCCTGACTCTCCTCTTGTGTCCTGGCAGGGCCAGCCCGGACTCCCAGGGCCTCCAGGGCTCCCTGTGAGTATCTGCTGCTCCCAGGGGTGGGGTGGGCACCCCACAAACCCCACCTGGTGATGGGGTGGGAATCGCCCTCCTCGGGGCAGGAATTCTGGGGGATTTGAACCAATTCCAGCTTTTTTGTTGTTGTTGTTGTTGCAGGGTCCTTCACTGCCAGGACCCCCCGTAAGTGCTGGGATGGGTGGTCTGGGATCCTGCTGGGAATTGTGCGGGAGGAGCTCAAACCTCAGCAGCTCCAGAGGGGAGGAATCAGGACGGGACCTCTCTCATCCCACGGGTTTCTCTCCCTTCTCTCTAAGGGCCTTCCAGGCCAGGTTGGACTTCCCGGGGAGATGGGGGTGCTGGGACCCAAGGTGAGGAGGAAAACCCTCCCCTCCTTCCCCCAGGAGCTGCTCCCCGGCCCTGCAGGGCTCCTGGGATGATCCCAAAACGCGGGAACGGAGATTCCCCTGGTGCCATCACCCTGGGGACGTCCCCATTCCCGTTGGGACATCCTGACTCTCCACCTCCCCATCCCAAATTCTCCTTTCCCGGCCTTCTTTCCTTTCCTTAGGGTGACCCCGGACCCGACGGCCCCAGGGGTCCCCCAGGCCCTCCGGGGAAACCTGTGAGTATCTCCCGGCCACCTCCAGGAGGGAGAAGCTTCCCCCAGGCTCATCCCAAGGACTGGGGCTGGAATTCGGGCTCTGGCTCTCACCTCCCACCCCATTCCTCGCTCCCTGCTCCTGGAAAACCGCCCTGATGTGAAATGCTTTTCCACGGGAACGATCTCCAGGAAATCATGGATGGTTTCCTTCCCTGCAGGGTCTCCCGGGACACCTCCAAGGCCTGGAAGGCAGCGCTGATTTCCTGGTGAGAGCTGCCAGGACCTTGTCCCCTGTGTCCCCTGTGTCCCGCCTGGAGCAGGACCCTCCCTCCCTCTCTTCCCAGGCTTCTCCAGGTCATTCCCGACTCATCCTTGTCCTTCCTCTCCTCCCAGTGCCCCACCAGCTGCCCCCCGGGTCCCAAGGGCCCCCAGGGACTGCAGGGACTGAAGGTGAGGAACTCCTGGAGCATCCGTGGTGGAGGGGGGGGGAAAAATTGGGAATTGTCACCTCCAGGATGTGGTGGTGGAGCGAAGGATCCTTCTCTGGGATCTCTGGAGCACCGGGACAGGGAGGCCTGGAGGAAAAGGTGCTGTGGGAAAGGTTCCTTTGGGTCCTGGGGTGGCACCCCAACCCCAGCTCATGATGTCCCCTGTGGGATTCTGAACCCCCCCAATGTCCCCTGTGGGATTCTGAGCCCCCTCAATGTCCCCAGTGGGATTTTGGGTCCCCTCAATGTCCCCTGTGTGATTTTGAACCCCCTCAATGTCCCCAGTGGGATTCTGAACCCCCTCAATGTCCCCTGTGGGATTCTGAGCCCCCTCAATGTCCCCTGTGGGATTTTGGGTCCCCTCAATGTTCCCTGTGGGATTCTGAACCCCCCCAATGTCTCCTGTGGGATTTTGGGTCCCAGTGGGATTTTGGGTCCCCAGTGGGATTTTGGGTCCCCAGTGGGATTTTGGGTCCCCAGCGGGCCCCCTGGGGTGGGGTGTGGTGGCTCTGTGGGACGTGGGATGGTGCCACCACCCTGCGGCTCCCCCAGGTTTTGTCCTCTCCCCCCTCAGGGACACAGAGGCCGCCCCGGTGCCCTCGGAGAGCCCGGCAAGCAGGGGGAGACGGTGAGTGCGCCGGCAGGATCCCAAAGGGATCCCAGAGGGATCTCAACAGGATCCCAACAGGATCTCAGAAGGATCCCAGAAGGATCTCAGTAGGATCTCAACAGGATCCCGGCAGGATTCTAGCAGGGTCTCAATAGGATCTCAGCAGGATCCCAGCAGGATCTCAGCCAGATCCCATCACAATCCCAGCAGGATCAAAGCAGGATCCCAGTAGGATCCCAGTAGGATCTCAGCCAGATCGCAGTAGGATCCCAGCCAGATCCCAGTAGGATCTCAGCTGGATTCCAGCAGGATCAAAGCAGGATCCCAGCAGGATCCCATCACAATCCCAGCAGGATCCCAGCAGGATCCCATCACAATCCCAGTAGGATCCCAGCAGAATCCCAGTGTGGTGTCCCTGCAGGGCTGGACCCAGGGCAGGAATTTTGGGAAGGGAAGGGAAGGGAAAGGAAGATGGGAGGAAAGAGAAAACCAGGAAACGTGGGAATGGGAGCCCAGGGTGGCCTTCCCTTGGTGGCTTCCCGGGCCACCCGTCCCCGTCCCCTGCCGGGGGCTGGGTGAGGGCTGTGGTGTCCCTGTGGTGTCCCCAGGGCGCTTTGTCCCCTCCTCTCCCTCCAACATTCCCTTTTCTCTCCGTCCCCAGGGCCCCAAGGGGGACGTTGGTGCCTCTGGAGAACAAGGAGTCCCAGGCCCTCCGGTAAATCCTTCACTCCTCTTTCCCCCCGTCCCCCAAACGCTGCAGGAACCGGGGGGCGGCCTCTTTGTCCTTGTCCCCACACCCCAGGGAGGTGACACCGACCCTCCCAGCCCTGGCACTGAAGCAAAGCCTTCATCCCATCCCTCTCCTTCATCCCATCCCCTCCACCTCTCCCTCTGGGCTGTTCCCAGGGATAATTTGGGATAAATCCCCGCCTTGCCCCAGCGGGGGAATGAAAGCCCCTGGAATTCTCGGAGCACTTTGAAGATGAAAAGCAAATTAACCAAATTAACGGGGCTGAGCCCTCCCCAAAAGGGCAAGAACTGCTTTGAAGCCCAGAGCTCCGCACAGGGAAGCGGCTCCAGTTGGGAGTGATGGAACTGACAGCTGGAAAAGCACCCGGTGGGAGGCTCTGGAATTAAGGAGGGACTGGAATTCCTCATGTTCCATGGGATTTTGCTGTAATTGCTGCTCCTGAGGGGATTTTTTTTCCCCCCCCAGTTAATTGGCTGTGGTTTCCTTCCCTGCAGGGACCTCAGGGCCTCAGGGGGTACCCTGGCATGGCAGGACCCAAGGGTGAGACGGTGAGTGTGGGTGCCTGGGGGCTGCAGACCCCCGCGGAGAGCCCCCCCAGCAGCTCCAGGATGGATTGGGGTGGGATTTAACCCTTTCCCTGCTCTCCCTGCAGGGTCCTGCTGGCTACAAGGGCATGGTCGGGAGCATCGGAGCGGCCGGGAGGCCGGTGGGTGCCCCCCTCACCCCTGGGTGCCCCCCTCACCCCTGGGTGCTCTGGGATCCCGCTTTGTCCTGCTCAATCCTTGTTCTCCTCTCTCCTCCAGGGCAGGGAAGGCCCCAAGGGGCCACCTGGGGACGCTGGTGACAAGGGAGAGCTGGTAGGTGACACCCCGGTGCCGGTGTCCCCTTGTCCCCAGCCTGGCACCGTTCCCACATGGACAGGGCTCTGCCCGGGGTGCCCTGGAGGGACATCTCTGTCCCCCAGCTCTGTCCCCTGCACCAGCAGGACGCTGACACTCATCCCTTCCTGCTCTAGGGCGGCCGTGGCATCAGGGGACCCCAGGGTGACGTTGGCCCCAAGGGGGAGAACGTGAGTACAGCTGGTGGCACCTGTGCCCTGCCCAGACCTGGGACGTTCCTGTCCCTTCCCACGTTTTTGTGTCCCCACCGTGAGCCTTGGAGTCCCTTTGAGGTGTCACACGAGTGGCTCCTGTCCCTTTCCAGGGTCTCCCTGGCATCGACGGCAAGGATGGCACCCCAGGGATCCCCGGAGTGAAGGTGAGGGAGCTGCAGGTGCCGCCACAGGGAGTGACAGAGGGGATGGCATCCCGCCCACGGGGTCACTGTCCCCTCCTTGGGCAGGAGCCCCTCGCCCACCTCTGGGCCCCCCCACTGCTGGTGACACCCCCTCTGTCCCCTGCAGGGTGGCACGGGACAGGCCGGACGCCCGGGGACGCCGGGACACCGGGGACAAGCTGTGAGTGCAGGACCCCCAGCCTGTCCCCGAGGGGTGACACCCTGAGCCAGGGCCAGCACCCCGAGGGGACACTGAGCTGTGCCCAGGGTGACACCCTGTGCCAGGGCCAGCACCCCGAGGGGACACTGAGCTGTCCCTAGGGATCACACCCTGAGCCAGGGCCAGCACCCCATGGGGACACTGAGCTGTGCCCGGGGTGACACCCTGTGCCAGGGCCAGCACCCCGAGGGGACACTGAGCTGTGCCCAGGGGTGACACCCTGAGCCAGGGCCAGCACCCCGAGGGGACACTGAGCTGTCCCCAGGGGTTGATCCCGGCTTTGTTTCCTTTAGGGATTGCCGGGCCAGCCGGGGAGCAAAGGTGGCCCAGGTGACAAGGTGGGTGACACCCTGAGCTCTTGTCCCCTCCCTGTCCCCGTGTCCCCTCCCTGTCCCCCGTTACCTGCCTCTCTCTCCCGTCCCAGGGTGAAGCGGGTCCTCGGGGCCACCCCGGTGTCACCGGTGCCGCAGGGCAGCTTGTAAGTACCGAGCTGTCCCCGTGTCCCTCCCGGGGACAACCCGCCGCTGATTTCTCTCTTTTTTCCCCCTTTTCCTGCAAATCGGGCACTTTATTCCCTCCCGGGAATCCCCGGGGTCACCTCTCCTGTCCCCACCCTGCCGTGGCGACAAGGACAGGGCCACCCCTCCCTGGGGGAAGGAGGAGCGCCCCACGCCGCCGAATCCCAAACTTTGTGGGGTTTTTCTTTCCCGTTTGTAGGGCGAGCCCGGGCCGCGGGGTGAGGCGGGCCCGCAGGGTGTCCCCGGGCCGAAGGTGAGCTGGGGACACCGCGGGGGTTGGTGGCCGTGCCAGGGGGGCTGGCCCTGACCCCGCTGCTCTCCGCAGGGTGACAGGGGCGAGCGCGGCCTCGTGGGTCCCCCCGGGGAGCAGGGCAGAGCGGTGAGTTGTCCCCAACGCTGGTGAGTTGTCCCCAGAGCTGGGCTGGGACACGGGGAATGCTCTGAACTGTCCCCAGAGCCACTATGGGACACGGGGAATGCTCTGAACTGTCCCCAAAGCCGGGCTGGGACACAGGGAATGCTCTGAACTGTCCCCAGAGCCGGGCTGGGACACGGGGAATGCTCTGAGTTGTCCCCAAAGCTGCACAGAAACATGGGGCAGGCTCTGAATTGTCCCCAGAGCTGGGCTGGGACACGGGGAATGCTCTGAACTGTCCCCAGAGCTGCACAGGGCCACGGGACATGCTCTGAGTTGTCCCCAAATCCAGGCTGGGCCCTGGGGGACGCTGAGCCCGGATCCCGGCCCGGCAGGGCACTGCCCGCCCTCCCCCTTTGCTCCGGGTCAATCCCGTGCCTGTCCTGCTGCTGAGGGATTAGGGAACAGCTCGGGGATTAACGGGACCCCAGCCGGGACAGGAATTTCCTCCCGGGACAGGAATTTCCTCCCTCTCGTCCCAGGGGAGGCCCAGCCCCTCTCCAGAGCTTTCCTGGGCTGGAAAAAACAGCCAAAAAAAAGGATTTTTGGTGCTTTTCCCGAGGACAGGAATCCATCCCTGCGGGATTAAAGCTCCCGGAGTGGCTTCTCCATGGTTTTGTGCCCTGTCCCCCCCTCAGAGCCGGGATTTGGGATCAGCTGGAGGATGGGGAAGCTGCTCGTGCCCCTCATCGCCTTGGGGAGAATTCCCTGATGGGAAAAGCCTTTTCCATTTCCTCTCCTCACTCCTTTTCCCGTATTCCTTGGATTCCCAGGGGCCAAAGGGCGAGCAGGGCCCAGCAGGGATCCCAGGACCCCAAGGCTTGCCTGGAGTCAAAGGAGACAAGGTGACAGCTCTGGGGACAGCGTGGTGGCCTCTCAGGGACTCTGCTCTGAGCTGCCCTCATCCCGCTTTTCCCTTTTTTCCCTTTTTCCCTTTTTCCCAGGGCTCTCCAGGGAAAACCGGCCCCAAAGGCAGCGTGGTGAGTACAGGCTGTGGGAGGGGTTTGACAGAGCTGGGTTTGACAGAGCTGGGTTTGACAGAGCTGGGTTTGACAGAGCCGGGTTTGACAGAGCTGGGTTTGACTGAGCTGGGTTTGACTGAGCTGGGTTTGACTGAGCTGGGTTTGACAGAGCTGGGTTTGACAGAGCTGGGTTTAACTGAGCTGGGTTTAACTGAGCTGGGTTTAACTGAGCTCCAGGCACCTTCTCCGTGAGCTCCCCCCTCATCCCAGAGAATGGGGGTGACTTTGGGATCGTTCCCATCTCTCCTTCCCTTTAGGGAGACCCCGGTGTCCACGGCCTGGCAGGGCTCAAGGGAGAGAAGGTGAGTGCTTCCAGATGATTCCTGGGAATGCTGCGGGATCCTGGCCTCAAATCCCAGCTCCATCCCATAATTCCATCCCTAAATTCCCGTGTCCTCTGTCCCCAGGGGGAATCGGGAGAGCCGGGACCCAAGGGACAGGTGAGTGATGGGGATTTGGGACCGAGGGGGCCCCAAAACTTGGGAAGGATTTGTGGGATCCTGCTGGTGATCCCTGGAGCTCAGGGAATGTTTTCCCTGGAGATGGGGCCAGTGGCCACAGTCAGCCCTGGGTTCGGGATCAGCTCCTCTTTGGGGTTAAATCCTGGATTCGGGCTCAGCCCAAATTGTTGGGATCCAGCCCTGGATTCAGCCCCAGACAATTTGGGGATCTAGCCCTGGATTCAGCCCCAGATCCAATTTTTGGGATCCAGTCCTGGATTCAGGCTCAGCACCAATTTTTGGAATCTGGCCCTGGATTCATCCCCAGCCCAAATTTTTGGGATCTAGCCCTGGATTCAGGCTCATCCCCATTTTGGGATCCAGCCCTGGATTCAGCCCCGGCCCCGTTTGGGATCCATCCCTGCCTGTGTTTTTTGGGAGGTTTGGGGCTCTCTGTGCACAGCCTGAGCCCCTCACGGCCCTGTCTGTCCGTCCCTCCTCCAGCCAGGCATCCCGGGGGACCTCGGCTTCCCCGGGCCCTCGGGGGACGCGGGAGCGCCGGGAATTCGGGGCTATCCCGGCCCGCCCGGCCCGCGGGGGCTGGTGGGGGAGCGCGGAGTGCCGGGAATGCCGGGCCCGAGGGGCACAGCCGTGAGTATCCGCATCCCACAGCCTGATCCCACAGCCTGATCCCACAGCCCCGTCCCACAGCCCCATCCCACAGCCTGATCCCACAGCCTGATCCCACACCCTGATGCTACAGCCTGATCCCGCAGCCTGATCCTGCATCCTGATCCCACAGCCTGATCCCATACCCTGATGCCACATCCCCATCCCACATCCCCATCCCACATCCCTCCCCGCCCTCCCTGCGCCCTCGGCTGCTCCGGCTCTGCAGGAATTCCCTCTCCTTCCCACCCAACCCCTTGGGAAGGAGCTGCTGTTCCTCTCAGGGGCTGGCAGGGCTGGGATCCCGCTCTCCTGGGCGGGAATTCCCTTTCCCACCCTGTGTGGCATCCATAATCCATCCCCGTGTAAACCAGGGGTTTGCAGGGTTGGGATTCCATAATCCATCCCCGTGTAAACCAGGGGTTTGCAGGGTTGGGATTCCATAATCCATCCCCGTATGAACCAGGGATTTGCAGGGTTGGGATTTTTCCCGAAAAACCTCACTCGGGAGCCCAATGCCACGAGCTGAGCGTGGAGCACTGCACTGGGAAGGAGCGGGGAGGAGCGGGGTGGGAAGGCGACCTGGGATGCCGGGAGGGGAGTGGGATTTGGGATTTGGGCTGGGAATGGCTCCGGGAGGGGACGGAAGGAGGGAAATTCCCTTTCCTGGCAGGGCCGGGACGCTGGGGACCAGCACATCGTGGACGTGGTGCTGAAGATGCTGCAAGGTGAGGGCTGAGCAGGGCCACCGCATCCCATGGATCCCATCCCATGGATCCCATGGATCCCATCCCATGGATCCCATCCCATGGATCCTGTGGATCCCATCCCATGGATCCCATGGATCCCATCCCATGAATTCCACGGGTCCCATCAGTCCCATTCCATGGATCCTGCAGATCCTATCGCATGGATCCCATCCTGTGAATCCCATCCTGTGAATCCCATCCTGTGAATCCCATGGATCCCATGGATCCCATCCCATGGATCCCATCCCATGCCATGAATTCCATGGTTTCCATCCTGTGGATCCTATAGAGCCTGTCCCATGGATCCCATGGGTTCCACCCCATGGATCTCATGGGTTCCATCAATCCCGTCCCATAGATCTCATTAATCCCATCCCATGGATCTCATTAATCCCATCCCATGGATTCTGTGGATCCCATCCTGTGGGTTCCATGGGTCCCATCAATTCCATCCCATGTATCCCATGGGTCCCATCCTGTGTATCCCATGGGTCCCATCAATTCCATCCCATGGATCCCATGGGTCCCATCCTGTGTATCCCATGGATCCCATCCCATGGGTCCCATGGATCCCATCCTGCGGATCCCATGGATCCCATCCCGGCCCCTCTGTGCCCCACAGAGCAGCTGGCAGAGGTGGCCGTGAGCGCCAGGAGAGCCGCCCTGGGCGGGGTCGGGGCCGTGGGACCCCCCGGCCCCCCCGGGCCCCCCGGCCCCCCCGGTGAGCAGGGACCCCACGGCCCCATGGGACCCCGAGGGGCCCCCGGAATCCTGGGAGCCGCCGGGCAGGTCGGGAATGTCGGACCCAAAGGTGGGTGACGGTGGCACGGTGACACCCTCTGGGGTGGCACTGCCACACTTGTCCCCGTCCCCGAGCGGGGCAGAGCCCTCCTGGCCCATCTGGGGGTTCCCATGGATTCCTTCCCGCTGTTTTATCCCCACAGGGAAGAGAGGAGAGAAGGGGGAGCGGGGAGAAGTTGGCCGTGGCCACCCGGGAATGCCGGGCCCTCCGGGGATCCCAGGTGAGAGCAGCTGTCCCCACACACGGCCCCGTGGCCTTTGTCACCTCGGGGTGACAAGCACAGCGGTGGCTGGGGACCTTATGATCCATCCCACAGAACCTGCTCACATTTATCCCACAAAACCTGTCTCAGGCTCATCCCACAAACCCAGCCAGGTTTATCCTGTAAATCTGCTCACGTTTATCCCACAAAACCTTGTCAGGCTCATCCCACAAAACTCACCCAGGTTCACCCTACAAAACCCGCCCGGGTTCATCCTGTGAATCTGTTCACGTTTATCCCACAAAACCTTCTCAGGCTCATCCCACGAAATTTGCACAGGTTCATCCTGTAAATCTGCCCAGGTTCATCCCACAAAACCTGAACAGTCTCATCCCACAAACCCAGCCAGGTTCATCCCATAAAACCTCAGGTTCATCCCACAGGTTTACCCAGGTTCATCCCACAAAACCCGCCCATGTTCATCCTGTAAATTTTCCCAGATTCATCCCACAAAACCTGAACAGTCTCATCCCACAAAACCCGCCCAGGTTCATCCTGTAAATGTTTCCAGACTCATCCCACAAAACCTGAACTGTCTCATCCCACAAAACCCGCCCAGGTTCATCCTGTAAATGTTCCCAGGCTCATCCCACAAAACCTGCCTAGGGCTCATCCCACAAACCTCCCACCTGGACCATCCTCCCCTTCCATCCCCCCCACCTCTGCCGCCTTTCCCACTCTCTGGAATCACTCCGCCCACCCTCTCCAGCATCATTCCCAAACCCCAATCCCTATTTCCCTCTCTCTCTAAAAAAAACCCCCAAAAAAATCCCATTCCCCATGGCAGGTCTGCCGGGCATTCCCGGCCACGCCGTGGATGGCAAAGCGGGCGAGCGGGGCGTGCCGGGCTCTCCGGGAGAGGCTGGAAAACCGGGATTGCCGGGCCCCGCGGGATTCCCGGGATTCTGCGAGCCGGCCGCTTGCCTGGGAGCCTCGGCGTACGCGGCCGCGCGTCTCACCGAGCCCGGCAGCGTCAAGGGACCCCTCTACTGAGCGATTCCCAAAAAAAACCCATAAAAATCCATCCCCAAAGCGGCCACAACGCTGCGATTCCATAGGGAGCGGCGGCNTAAATCTTTGTAAAATAGGGATAAAAAAATAGGAATATTTTATACCTGTGAGGAGGAAAACACCAACTTTTGGGAAAAAAACAAAACTGGACAATAAAACCAAGCTGGATTGTTAATAACTGGAACGACGTGTGGGATTTCTTTGGATCAAGAGCCGGGGGGGGATGCAGATTTTTGGGAGCTGAAGTTGCAGATTTTTGGGAGCTGAAGTTGCAGATTTTTGGGAGCTGAAGTTGCTTCATCCCATGAGGAAACGGCTTGGCTGCCATTCCTGAGAGACTGAAACCCAAATGTGCAGCTGGAACAGCTGGAAAATGCCCAACCCTATCCCGGATCCCAAAAATCCCTGCTGGGAGAGAAGGAACAGCCTGGCTGAGCCTCCCTTTACGAGGAGATTCATCCCGATCCTTCTCCCTGGAATTCCCGTGCAATTCCCGAGGAATTCCCGCTGTCCAACGCCTGGGATCCCGCTCCAGCTGTGCCGCACATCTGGGGCACATCCCGGCTCGTCCCGGTTTTGTTTTCCCCACGAGAGGGAGCTGCCAGCCCGTGGAATTCGCTCTTCCAGCCGGGGATATTCCCGGGAAACGCGCGTTTCCTTCTGGAAGGGGCTGGAGCGTCATCCCCCGGGACTGGGCTCAGCTCCTGGGGGGAAAAAGGGAGAAATTCCCTTCCTTTGAGCCCTTCCCACTTTTGGGATGGACGTGGAAGGGCTGGAAGGGGCTGGGGGCTGAGTTTTGGTCCTGGAGCAGGAAAAAGGAACTTCCAGGTGGGATCAGGAGCTGAACTTTAGTCCTGATACAGGAAAAGGCATTTCCAGGTGGGATCAGGAGCTGCATTTTGGTCCTGGAGCACGAAAAAAGAACTTCCAGGTGGGATCAGGAGCTGAGTTTTGGTCCTGGAGCAGGAAAAGGCATTTCCAGGAGGGATCAGGAGCTGAATTTTAGTCCTGGAGGAGGAAAAGGCATTTCCAAATGGGATCAGGAGCTGAGTTTTGGTCCTGGAGCAGGAAAAAGGAACTTCCAGGAGGGAATAGGAGCTGAGCAGGGAAAAGCCACTTCCCAGGACGGAGCCTGGAAAAGCTCGGCTGTGCCTGTGGAGCATCCTGGGCAGCCACGGGGATTCAGGAATTCCTCGGGAGCTCCTCGGTCCCGCCCTCAGCACATCCCGGGATGGGATGGGGTGGGATGGGATGGGGTGGGATGGGATGGATGAGCTCCAGCACACCCCGGGACGCTGCTCCAGCTGCTCCCGCTGCTCCCAGAGCCAGCACAGCTTCCCAAAAAGCGCTGAGGGAGCTCTGCCTCGGCCAGAGGCAGCTTTGACCTTCCTGCTCCACGCCGGGAGCTGGGAATCCGGAGCCTGGCAAAGCCGGCGTCTGGGAAGGCTAAAAAAAAAATCGGGAATTAATTAAAATTCCGGGAAGCAGCCGTCTGGAGCTCCTGCCTGTCTCTCTCTCCCACCTGCTCGTGCCTCATGGATCCTCCTGGGAGCCAGCCCAGCCCGTGTCGCCTCAGCTGATCCCTGTTCCCAGACAGGATCCAAACCAGGCCCGCGCTCGGCTTCTTTTCCAACCAAAACCAGCTGGGATCTTTCCAGATTATTCCCAAGATTTTAAAATTCGGCTCCTGCAGCCCCGAAATGGCCGGGAATACCGAGGGGTGGAGCCCAGTCCTGCCCGCCTGCGGCGGGATGGGAAAGGGGAAAAGGGAATCGAGGGATCCCTTTGGGATGGCGCCGATTCCTGAGACCCCCCGCCGGAGTTTTCCTTTTCTCCCCAGCTCCTCGGAAAGCTGCGGGAAAAGAGGAGAGGAAGAATCGGGATAAAGGATAGCCTGGGATAATTAAATTAAACGGGCAGGGCCACGTTTCACTCTTCCAGATTGTTCCAGCTTGGCCTTGGACATTTCAGGGATGTGGCAGCCACGGTTTTCCTGGGAAATCCCATCCCGGCTCCGTCCCACCCTCCCAGGGAGGAATTTTTTCCCCCAAAATCCCATTTAAAGCACCTTTTTCCCCAAAAGGCACCGTGTCCCTCTCGCTCATCCACGGTCACCCACCGGGACCGTCCTGAAATCGCATTCCCGTGGCCATGAATAATTCAGGAATAGCGGGAAAGTTTTCCCGGAGCTGCCGCATTGATGAGCCCAAATCACCTGGAGGGGGGTGAAGATGAGCTAATCACCGTTTGTTCTCTCTCGATAGCTGATTAACCGCTAATTAGAATATTAAACAAGGGCTGAAATGCGTAAATGAGCAGCTGAGGACGGGAGGTGCCATAAAATTCCTGATTTTTTTTATCCTTGGATTATTGTTTGATGGGGACGGGGTTTTTTTTGTGTCCTAAAAAGAGGGATTCGGTTTTTTAAAGTGGTTTGTTCTGCTGGAATATTGGATAAATGAATCCCAAACTCCATCAAAACGCCGGGAATGGCGCTCCCGGCCCCAAAGTTCAGGAAGCTGATCCTGCTTTTCCAGAAAAAAAAGAAAAAAAAGGCAAATTTTGGATGCTCTGCCCATAATAGCTCAAAGATCCCGCAGAGCGGGAATGGGGAGCCACAGGGAATTGATTTCCATCCATTTCCATGGAATTGGCTGCGGGAATGAGGCCGGGAAATGGTGAAAACCCGAATTAAAGGTGGGGAAGAGCAGGACGGGGCTGGCAGGGACAGAGGGGACAGCGGTGTCACACACGGGGGTGGCACCCGGGCAGGGAACGGGGATGGAAACACGGGAATCACGGAATGCTGAAGGTTGGAAAAGACCTCCCAGATCATCAAATCCAACCTTCCCACAGCCGCCCTTGCATGGAGCCCGTGGACCAGGATGCTGCTGGTGGGATGAGGGCTGGGAAAACCTTTGGAATGTGGGATCCAGCCCCTCTGGATCCCCTCTGGATCCCCATCCCAGGTGTCCCTGCAGGACAATTCCTGGCACAATCCTCCCCGTACGGGAAGCAGGGAACAGCTGCCTCCTGTCCGTAAATGAAATAATATTAATTAGGCCTCTTAATGAGCATTTGTTGTGGTGTTAATTAACCCCCAGGCCTTGGCAGAGGCTGGGGGGGTTCAGCCCCAGCGGTTCCGAGGAATTCCCGAGATTCCTGCTGTCATTTTTCCTGAAATCCCAGCAGCTCCGGTCACCTCTGCGGGCTGCCAAAAATTCGGGATGTGATCTCCTGGAACCTCTCCCTGCTGCCAACACCGTTTTGTTCCCGTCTGTTTTCCAAAGGGTTTTGGGTTTTTTTCCAAAGGAGCTCAGCCCAGCCCGGCTTGGCAGCGCCATCCCTGCTCCCAAACTCAATTCCTTTGGAGCAGCATCGTTGGAATCCCGGAATTCCAGAGGGGTTTGGGATGGAGGGGACCTTAAGGATCATCATCCTGCTGTGGGATACGTTCCGCTATCCCAAGTTTTTCCATCTTGGCCTTGGATGATTCCAGGGATTTGGCAGCCAGAAAATTGGGAATATTCCCTTGGAGTCGCACTGGGATTTGTGTCCCACAGCTGGGAAGGACAGACACCATCCCAACCCCTGGTGGGGCAGGAGCAGAGCAGGAGTTTGGGATCATTTTGGAGGAGATTCCAGGGCTGGGACTTGGTGGCAAGAAATGCTTTGGGAAATGAGGAATTCTCTCCTCAGGAACACCCCGAAAGCTGAGCCTGGCTCAGGGATTAAATCCCAAATACAGAGGGAAACCTTGGGAATTGGAATCCTGGAATGTTTTGGGTTGTAAAGGACTTTGAGGATCATCCCAATCCACCCAATTCCATGGGCAGGGACATCTCCCACTATCCCAGACTGATCCAAGCTGGGACATTTCCAGGGATGGGGCAGCCCCAATTCCTGCGGGAAGCTCCGTGGACTCTTTGATCCTCTTCCCTCGCTCAGAATCCATCGGGAATCCGGCAGGATCCGTTTCTGCTGCCCCCAAAATCCCCTGGAACGCCCCGCCCCAGGCTCATCCTGCCAGGAATCGGCGACACCAAACATCCCAAAAAACCCCCTCAGCTCCCTCCTGCCGCCTTTCCCCACCCTTACCTGGGATAAACCCAACCAAGGGGGGGATGAATCCAGGGATGAATCCAAGGATGAATCCAAGGATGAATCCAAGGATGAATCCAAGGATGAATCCAAGGAAAACCCAAGGATGAACCCAAGGATGAATCCAAGGATGAATCCAAGGATAAACCCAAGGATGAATCCAAGGATAAACCCAAGGATGAATCCAAGGATGAATCCAAGGATGAATCCAAGGATGAATCCAAGGATGAATCCAAGGATAAATCAAAGGATAAAGGGTCTGGGAGTGGGAAAAGCCAAATAAAAAGCCAACGGGACATCCAAGACCCCATCAGGGCCTTTTTCATCCCAAATTTCCTCATCCCGAGTTAATTCCTGCCAATCATCAGCCACAGGGAGAGGGGAGGCGTCGGGTTCCTAATTAAAACCTCATTAAGGCAAATTGGGGCTCCCGGAGCAGGAATGTGGGGGTTGGGAAGTGGGAAGGATCCCGTGGGATATCCCTGAGGAAATCCTGCTGGAAAAGTCAAATCCATCCATCCAAATCCATCCAAATCCATCCAAATCCATCCAAACCCATCCAAACCCATCCAAATCCATCCAAACCCATCCAAACCCATCCAAACCCATCCAAATCCATCCAAATCCATCCAAATCCATCCAAACCCATCCAAATCCATCCAAACCCATCCAAATCCATCCAATCCGTCAGAATTTCTCCTGAAAATCGGGAAATTTCCCAGCAGCTGGGAAAATCAGGAATCTCCATCCCTGCACGAGCGGAGTGTGCACATCCAGAAAATCCCGGGAGAAATCTTTGGGAATTCACACACACACACACAGAGAGAGAGTGAAAAAAAAAAACAAAATTAAAGCAAGAAATAAAGCCAGAAGCACCAGGGGGCTGTAAGAAAAAGCGATGCAAAAATCGAGATTTTTTTTATTATTTCGGAAATTCCAAAATCGAAAATAAGCTTTGAAATTCCGCAGGGGGAACGCCGGGAACACACGGGGGAAAAAAAGCCTCATATACAGAGACAGATAAATTAACTGGGAATTCTGCAGACAAGCCAGGGGGGCATGGAGAGATTCCATATGTACATTTTTATGGAAACCATTTATACACTTTATTACATTTACAAAAAGAAAAAAAAAAAAGCTGATTTTTTTTGTTTTTTTTTTTT
>VZDJ01000274.1:4587404-4617867 GCA_008694505.1 Cyanoderma ruficeps | reverse complement strand
GGTGTCCGGCACTGACCGGGGCGGGCGCTATACGGCCGTGCAGACGGTGCTGACGGTGAACTCGGCCTCTCCCGCCATGATGTCCGAGGGCTGCAGGTTGCGGTCGTACATGGGGTTCTCGAAGGTGCCCCTCACGTTGGTGTTCTCGTGGCCGGCGTAGCCGTTGAAAGGGACTTTGGGTCTCCTCCTGTGGGGAGACAAAACCCTCACGAGGGTGATGAGGCCTTTGTGTATTTCGGGTTCTGTGTCACCCAGTGTCACCCGGCTCTCTTCACAGGCCAGGGATGTGAACCTGATATTTTCTGAGCCTGAGCTCTTCCCAAGGGAAACTTTTCAACAGTTTTTCCTTTTTCCCAAAACAGCCCTGTGTGAACAATGTTCCTTTCCCATGACAACAGGTGTCACTGTCACTGAGCCCATGGAGAGGTGTCAGCCCTATGGACCAATAACTTGATGACTTTAAGCACAGCGTGTTATAAAAGGGCTGAAAGAATTGTAAATAAACCTTCTGATTTCTACTGCCTCTGACTGGGGTCAAACATCTTTATTTCGTGTCCTATTGTGACACAGGGACACAAAACAAATCCTTTTCCTGCCCAGAACCAAGGACAACTTTCTGTCCAACAGCACAAACCAAGATGGGCTGAAGGGAGGGACAAGAAGGATGGGACCTCACAACCTGAAGCTGTAACTGGACAATTAAACCCCAATATGCAAATGAACCCAAACTTATAAAAACCCTCTTTGCTCTCCTCTCCCAAACCCTCGTCCTTTGTTGTCCCACCTCCTGAATTAAACCAGCTCTAAAGGGAGGATTTTAAGCCCAGCTCACTGATATTTCTCTCAAATCCCTGAATTTAAGGGATTTTTAAGCCCAGCTCACTGATATTTCTCTCAAATCCCTGAATTTAAGGTATTTTTAAGCCCAGCTCACTGATATTTCTCTCAAATCCCTGAATTTCTTCCACCTTTTGGAATTATTCCCCCTGTCACCCAAACCCTCCTTGTTGCTGTCCCACCTCCTGAATTAAACCAGCTCTAAAGGCGGGATTTTCAGCCCAGCTCACCGCTATTCCTCTCAAATCCCTGAATTTCTTTTTCACCTTCGGGAATTCCTGCCCCAAACCCACCTGTGTTTGTAGAGATAAAGCACAAACCCTGCAATAATCAGGGCGATGAAAGGCACAAGGATGGCGGCTGCCACGGAGCTGCTGTTGGATGCAAAGTGGTGGCCTATGGATTCGGGATCGTTTTCCATCATGCTGATGTCTGAAAGCAGAAAGGAAACACATTTCCCACATTATTTCCCACATTTCCAAGCCCTGGCTGGATAGAAAAGGGGCTTGGCTCGAGGTACAGGTGGCACCAGCAGCAAAATGAGTGGAGTGGTGCTGGAAAAAAGGGAATTTAAAAATGGATGTGGCAAGGATAGAGATCCAGCCTGGCTTAGGCCTCATCATTTATTTAGAGCTGCAATTAAAGAGAGGAGGAAATTGATTTATTTTGCCCAAAAGGTCCAACTTGGATGCATAAAGCTGGGCTTTAAGGAGGCTGAAACGCTGCATTAATGAGTATCCATAAAGGTGATGAGATTCCAGCAATCCTGAGGGATTAAAGAGCTCAAACCACGCTTTAAGAGGTATTTAGGAGCTTAAACTTCGGGTGGTTTAAGCTCCCAAGAGCCTCTGTGATTTCTGATGGAGACACTTTCCGTGCTGGGAATGGGATTTGGGCTTGGCAGGGATCTGGGAATTTGGAAAAAAAAAAAAACAACCCACGTCCAGGTGTTGTTTGTGCTTCCAAAGTCTCCCTGCCCTTGGACAGCGGCCTGGTTATCCCTCATTTTATAAGTTTATAATTTAAATTATGAATTTTATCGTCGCGCTGTTTGTTCCGTGCCGGAGAGCGCGGAAAATTCAACCCGGGGATCGGAGAAACATTCCCTGCCTGGAAACCCCCAGCGGGCCAAGATGGAGCTTTTGGAATCGAGGGGAAAAGTGCAAATCCAAGGAATTTTACCGAGTCTCTGGAGGCCAAACTGCCCGAAGCCTTTGCCACGCACAAAGCCCTGGTAGACGAAGGTGCCGCTCGAGGACTCTGACGAGACCTGCCCAGAGTGGAAATCAACAGATTTATCCAACACTTCCCTGGATTTAACACCCAGCTCATCCCAGCCCCTTCCAAGTGCAGTAATTTCATACAATTCCCCAAAAAATCCTGGCTTTTTTAAAGGAGTTTCACTGCTCAACAGCTGAAAATTTTCCCATCTTAAAGGAAGGGAAGCCAAAGAAAAAATCTTGTTTGCGATAAACCGGAGAGGACTTGGCTGATTCCAGAGGGACAGGGAAAAAGTGGCCATGGACCAGTGTCAGATCCACATTTTTTCCAAGCTCCAGTGGATCCCTAAAGGGGAAAACTCCCAGACACAGGCAGAGGGTGAGGAGTTGGCTCCATTAGGGAAAATCGGCTTTTCCAGCTGAGATGTTGCACGGATATAAAATATCCCCACGGAATGAATCCCGTTGGTTTCTCCTCCAGCATTACCTGGGAGACGATGGATTCCAAACCCCAGGGCAATAAAAACCAACCCCCAGCTGCAGGAGGAGCTGTCACCTGCTGGGACAGTGCCACATGTCCCCTCCCAGCAGTGCAGCAGCCTCAAACTGCTCCCAACTCCAGGAATTATCCCTCAGCTCCAGGGAAGGGAAATCCAGGCTGGGATGTCCACAGGAGGGTGGATTTTGTGCACTCACGTGTCCATCCAGAGCCCATTTGTCGTTCCTGAACTTGTTGGCAAAGATCTCCAGTGGCCCCATGATCTGGTACACCTGGAGCAGCAGGTGCACGTCTTCCTTCTTGTAAATCCCTGGAAAAGAAAGGATTTTGTCAGCTCTGGATCCCTCTGGCTTGAAATAATTTGAGTGGGAGGGCAGGGAAACCACGTCAGGATCTGAGTGGACACCAGCCCTGGGACTGACTGGGAAACACAGCCCAGGATATTGAAGATATTTTCCACATGGGAAAGGACTCAGCTTAATATTTAATTAATATTCAGGTTCTGCTGGCAGATCAGGGAGAGCCAGGAGGGCAGGGACATGGAGCACTCACAGGATCGTGAGCTGGAAGAGATCACCCAAGTCCAACTCAGATAATTTCATGGTTTTTTTGCCAAAAGCTCCGAGTCCTACCCTGGACACCTCCAGGGATGGGCACTCCAAACCTCTCTGGGCAGTTCCAAGGCCTGAGCACCTTTTCCATGCAGGAATTTTCTCTAAAATCCAACCTGGCACAGAGTGAGGCTGTCTCCTCTCATCCTGGGAGCACAGCCCAGCCCACCCTGGCTGTCCCCTCCTGGCAGGGAATTGTGCAGAGCCAGAAATTCTCCCTGAGCCTCCTTTTCTCCAGGCTGAGCCCCTTTCCCAGCTCCCTCAGCCTCTCCTGGGGCTCCAGCCCCTTCCCAGCTCCATTCCCTGCCCTGGACACGCTCCAGCCCCTCCATGTCCCAAATGGAGGAGCCCAGAACTGGACACAGCACTGGAGATGCCCCAACCCCACCACAATCCCTTCCCTGACCCAGGCCAGGTGTCACACCTGGCTCACATCCAGCTGCTGTCCCTCAGCACCCCCAGGTCCCTCTCTGCCTTCCAGCCACTGTCCCCAGGCTGTCCTGCCTTTCCCTCTGCCCCAATTCCAAGTGTCCGTGGTGACTCCAGGAGAGCCACATGTCTCCATCTCAATGGATCAGGACACGTTCCTCATCCAAGAACCCTGGGGCAGGTAAAATGTGGAGGAGATAAACAATTTCTGTCTCGTGCAGGCGATCCTAGACCCAAAAATCTCCCCAGAAGATCCCCAGCTGACTCTTGAGGGAAAGACTGGAGGTGGCACTTGAGTGTTGGGTCCCAGGTTGGACTTGATGGCCTCAAAGGCCTTTTCCAACCTAATTCTGGGATTCTGCTGTGGACACTGTCCCACCAAGCGAACAATTTCTGTCCCATGCAGGTGCTTCTAGACCCAAAATCAACCTCCCCGGGTGTCCCAGCACGGGGACTTTCCCTGCTCTCACCGGACACCTGCAGCTCCACCCCGCTGTGGTGTTGACCTTTTCCAACCTAATTCTGAGATTCTGCTGTGAACACCCTCCCACCAAGTGAACAGGTTCTTCTAGACCCAAACCCAACCTCCCCAGGGGATCCCCCGGGTGTCCCAGCATAGGGACTGTCCCCGCTCTCACCGGACACCTGCAGCTCCACCCCGCTGTGGTCAATCAAGGTGGTGTTGACCTTTTCCAACCTAATTCTGGGATTCTGCTGTGAACACCATCCCACCAAGCGAATGATTTTTGTCCCATGCAGGTTCTTCTAGACCCAAACCCAACCTCCCCAGAGGATTCCCTGGTGTTCCAGCACAGGGACAGTGCCCGCTCTCACCGGACACCTGCAGCTCCACCCCGCTGTGGTCAATCAAGGTGGCGTTGACCTTGCTGGTGGCAGGGTCAAAGCTGGTGACAGAGAGCATGGCCGGCTGCTTCTTCCCCATGTACTCGTAGGAGCCTTTCCACAGGGAATTCCTGGCGAACACATCCGCGGGCACTGGAATTACAGCAGTGGGAGATGGGAAAAAAAAACCACCCAAACAAAACCAGGAGCAGTTCTGTTTCTCAGGGGGAAGAAAAAAACCAACAGAGTGGGATTTCTGTCTTTGAGTTTTCCGACAAAAATTAAATTTTAAATGTTAAGTTCTTTGAATTCACTGAAAATAATTAAATTGTTTTAAGTGTTCAATATTTTGGGAATATTTTGTGTTTTAATTGCATTTTAAATTCTCTGAATTCACCAACAATAATTAAATTCTTTTAAGTGTTCAATATTACAGGAATATTTTGTGTTTTAGATACATTTTAAATTTTAAATAATTCTTTGAATTCACCAACAATAATTAAATTGTTTTAAGGGTTCAATATTTTGGGAATATTTAGTATTTAAAATACATTTTAAATTTTAAGTTCTTTGAATTCACCAACAATAATTAAATTGTTTTAAGGGTTCAATATTATGGGAATATTTAGTATTTAAAATACATTTTAAATTTTAAATAATTCTTTGAATTCACCGACAATAATTAAATTGTTTTAAGGGTTCAATATTTTGGGAATATTTAGTATTTAAAATACATTTTAAATTTTAAGTTCTTTGAATCCACCGACAATAATTAAATTGTTTTAAGTGTTAAATATTTCAAAAATATTTTGTGTTTTAATTACATTTTAAATTTGAAATTCTTTGAATTCACTGACAATAATTAAATTAAGTGTTGAATATTTTGTGTTTTAACTACATTTTAAATTTGAAAGAATTCTTTGAATTCACTGACAATAATTAAATTGTTTTAAGTGTTTAATATTTCAAAAATATTTTGTGTCTCAAATGGCTTAAATCCCACCCACTCTGTACCATCACCATGGGGGACAAAGCCAAACCCAGCGATTTTAATTTGGCTGTTGGGACTAAAAATGCGAAGAAAGCTTTAAAAATGAACCAACCCCCAAAATCATTTAGTAGGAAAAGTTAAAACAAAAAAAAAAGGTCAAATGTGGGAAAGCCTGGAAGGGCTGGAATGGTCTGGGGAGGGCAGGGACGTGAGGATGCTGGAATGATCCTGTTTGTTTTCCAAGGAAAAGGATGGGGCGTGTGGCAGCTTCCAGAGGGCCAAGGGATTTGGGAAGGTGGACTGGATGAGGTGCAGGGATGTCAAAAAAATGAGCAGGGATGCCAAAAAAATGAGCAGGAATGCCAAAAAAATGAGCAGGGATGCCAAAAACTGTGTCCACGGGGATGAGGCCCCCAGACCCCCTCACCTGAGGCCTTGGCGAGCGGCGGCTCCCGCGCCGTGCCCACAGGCCGCCCGCTAGGCCGGACATCAGCTGGGACAGGGGGAAAAGCACGGCTGGTCAGTACTGTGGGCTCTGGAAGTGTCCATCCCAAAATTCCTGAGGCTGGAAAAGCCCTCCAAGGTGACAGAGTCCAAAGCTGTGCCCGATGCCCAGTTTGTCACCCAGCCCAGAGCGCTGAGTGCCACGTCCAGGCTTTCCATGGGAACTCCAAAACTCTCTGGGCAGCCCCTGCCAAGGCCTGAGCACCTTTTCCAGGCAGGAATTTTCTCTAAAATCCAACCCCAAACTCCCCTGGTGCAGCTTGAGGCTGTTCCCTCTCCTCCTGTCCCTGTTCCCTGTCCCACCCTGGCTGTCCCCTCCTGGCAGGGAGTTGTGCTGAGTCAGAAATTCCCCCTGAGCCTCCTTTTCTCCAGCCCGAGACCCCTCAGCTCCATCAGGAATTCTCCAGCTCCATTCCCAGCTCCATTCCCTGCCCTGGACACGCTCCAGCCCCTCCATGTCCCAAATGGAGGAGCCCAGAACTGGACACAGCACTGGAGATGTCCCAACCCCACCACAATCCCTTCCCTGACCCAGGCCAGGTGCCACACCTGGCTCACATCCAGCTGCTGTCCCTCAGCACCCCCAGGTCCCTCTCTGCCTTCCAGCCACTGTCCCCAGGCTGTCCTGCCTTTCCCTCTGCCCCAATCCCAAGTCTCCGTGGAGGAGATAAACAATTTCTGTCTCGTGCAGGCGATCCTAGACCCAAAAATCTCCCCAGAAGATCCCCAGGTGACTCCTGAGGGAAAGACTGGAGGTGGCACTTGAGTGTTGGGTCCCAGGTTGGACTTGATGGCCTCAAAGGCCATTTCCAACCTAATTCTGGGATTCTGCTGTGGACACCAACAGTGAACACCCTCCCACCAAGTGAGAACCAGGCTGGGCCATCCCACAGCTCCCAAGGGAAAAGTCAGGGCTGAATACACCCCCCTCTTTCCTTGCAGCTCTGACCCCACAGCTGAATCTTGAGTTTATCTGCAGGTTAAAAACCACCTTTGAAGGACCTCAAGGGCCAGGATCTCTACATAGAGACCCAGGGGAGGGGTCTCAGAGCCCTGCTGGTGCCCCCAGCCCCTCACCCAGGCAGATGGGGGGTTTCCCTGTCCAGCTGCCGTCGGCTTTGCAGGTGCGGTGCTCGGAGCCCCCGGTGAGGTAGAAGCCGCTCTGGCAGGAGTAGATCAAGGTGTAGCCCAGGGAGGGCAGGTCCAGGGCACCCACGTTGGCGTGGGATGGGGTCTCGGGCTGCTTGCAGTGGTGGGCTGGAGGGGACAGGGAAAACAGGTGAGAGAAACCACCCAAGTGGGCACAGGGAGGGTGAAAAGTGACCCCGTGACGTCAACAGGGGACAGAAAGCTCCTGGGAGAGTTTCTACACCACAGCTCACAGGGCTAAGACTGGAATTCTCCCGGCTGGATGAATTAATGAGGAGCTTCCCATGCTGGGTTTCACTTCCTGGCTAAAGCTGAACCTGGCTCCAGCTGGAAGAGCTGAAAATCAGGATTGGCCACCCCCATTTTTAAGGGCAAAAGGCAAAACCAAAGGACGCTGAAGCACCTCTGAGCCCAGAGCTGAGCGCCAGGTGTGGGTGCAGACTAAAACCTGCCTTTGCAATCCCCGATTCTCCCTAAAAATCCAATGCATTTCCTCCAAGAATCCCTTTCCCAGAGGCTGCCTGAGGGCCCCAGCTCCCGGTGGCATTCCCAGGACTCACGGACGCAGTCGGGCTGGACGCCGCTCCAGGTCAGGTTGGGCAGGCAGGTCCTGGTGGTGGAGCCCTGCAGGAGATATCCCTTCTGGCACCTGAAGAACAGGATGCTTCCCACCTGTGCCAACGGGAGACCATCGCTCAGCTTCCCAGGGATTCCCAGGTCTTCATTCCGTGTGCTTCCAAAGGGGCCATTCCCTTGTCACCACCTCACCCCTCACTGGAGCAGCTCCGCTCCCAGGGAAGCTCCCAACTGAGCAAAAAAATCCCACTTATGGTGTCTCCGAATTAATTAAATCTAAAATTAATTCATTAAACCCTAAGATTAAGGTAACTAATTAGCAGGAAAACAGAAGGATCCATTCTGGCATCCACTATCCAAGCTGGGAATGGGTGGGAATGGAGCCCCCCCAGGGAGTCACTGTGGGATTTTTGTCCCCATTCCAAAGGTTTCCTGCTGGATGAGAGCTGGGATCAGCAAAAGCACCGGCAGGATTTGGCCTGAAAATTAATTAGGAATTACTGTGAATAGCAGCAGCTATTAATTAGCACTGTCATTAATTTCAGATACAATGCACTGCTAATTAATGCTGTGCAAACACACTCGGAGGGCTAATGGAGCACGTTGGGGTGTCCTGCTCCCAGGAGGAGACAGGAATCCATGGAAGGACACGAGAATCCATGGGATGAGACATTAATCCACGAGGGAAGACATTAACTTATGGGAGGAGACAAAGACCCATGGAAAGACACAAGAATCCATGGAAGAAGGACACATGAATCCATGAGGGGAGACACGAATCCAAAAGAGAACACATGAATCCATGGGATAAGGTGTGAATCCATGGGAGGAAACATTAATCCACGGGAAAACACAAGAATCCATGGGAGGGCATATGAATCCCATGGGAGAACATGTGAATCCATGGGATAATATGTGAATCCATGGGATAACAAGTAAATCTATGGGATGACAAGTGAATCCGTGGGAGGAGACATTAATCCATGAGAAGACACAAGAAACCATAGGAGGACACATGAATCTCATGGGAGGACACAGAAATCCATGGAATAACACAGGAATCCATGGGATAACACAGGAATCCATGGGAAAACACAGGAATCCATGGGAAAACACAGGAATCCATGGGATAACACAGGAATCCATGGTAGAACGTGAATCCATGGGACAACATGTGAATCCATGGGATAAGACAGGAATTCATGGGATAAGACAGGAATCCATGGGAGGAGATGTGAGTCCGTGGGAGGACACGTGGATCCAGGCCAAGGACGGAGCAGGGCTGGCTTTGTGGCCCACCCCTCTTCCATGGCCATACCTGGTATCCCTGGGAATTGTTCTGCATCCCAAAAAGAGGCACTCCAGGATCCGCACACGTGGTGAGGCTGGGATCTGTTAAAAACAGGGACGGGGATTTACGGGAGAGCTCAGAGCCCTCAGGGCACACAGATCCTGCTGGATCCTCTGGAACAGAGTAGGATTTGGCTCTGAAGGGATGCACAGTGACAAGGAAAACCACATGGATCTTCCCGTTCCTTAAATCCCTGCCTGCTGCAGCAGGAAATCACCAGAGGCACTTCACCCCTCAGGGGAAAAACTGGGAACACACGCCTTGGATCAGCACAGGCGTCCTGCCCTCCGCTCCCACGGGCCATCCTGACCTCCAAGGACCCCGGGGTTGGGATGGGAAGTGAGGTGAGCCCCCAGACCCCACGGCAGCCCCCCAGGGTCCCCCCTCACCGATGCAGCTGGGCTGGGTCCCGCTCCAGGTGCCGTCGGACTGGCAGAACCTCCGCGCCGACCCCACGAGCACCAGCGGGGCCAGGCAGGAGAAGGACACGGACGAGCGGTAGGTGAAGCCTCTGTCCTCCCTCCTGCCCTGGGCTGGGGTCCCTGGGTCCCCACAGAACACGGCTGCAACAGCAAAACGACAAGGACGTGGCCACGGACCCCTCCAGGAATGTCACATCCCATCCGGGTCTGTCACAGCTCCATGATTAATTCGGGAATCAGAGCGGTGCTGGCTGCATTCCTTGTAATTCTCTCCTTTTGTCAATGGCTGTTAATTAACTTCCACCTTCTCCCCCGGATTTGCCTTTCACCCCCCCAACCTTCTTTTTTCTCCCCTAATTGCACGGTGTCACTTTGTTCCTTGGCTCTGTGTCACACGGAAAGCCCACTAATTATCCCAGTTCCAGGGAAAAGGTGCGAGGAACGCTGAGGGCTTTGCGGGATTTAATAGGAAAATGGATATTGTGCAGCTGGGAAAGCAACTCAGAGCTGCCTTTAGCATCAGGAGACGTTTAATTCCCTTTTTTTTTGCTGTTCACTGTTGTATTAAACCCTCCCAGCCTTCACAAAACATTCCCAACTTCTGCTGCAACACGGTGCCCTTTGCCAAAAGAATTCCTGGCACTTCCAGGAGTCCTGATGGCAGAGGATTCGGCCACTGAGGGCAAACAGCCAGCCTTGAGGACGTTTTGTAGACAGGAACATGCAAAATGCCCGGATTCATCCCAAATGTGGCCTCAGCCCTCTGTCACAGAGGTGGAGTGACCACCTGTGACCATGGAGTGACCAACAGTGTCCATGGAGTGACCAACAGCGTCCATGGAGTGACCTACAGTGTCCCTGGAGTGACCAACAGCGTCCTTGGAGTGACCAACAGCATCCATGGAGTGACCAACAGCATCCATGGAGTGACCAACATTATCCATGGAGTGACCAACAGCATCCATGGAGTGACCACCTGTGACCATGGAGTGACCAACAGTGTGTCCATGGAGTGACCAACAGTGTCCATGGAGTGACCACCTGTGTCCATGGAGTGACCACCTCTGTCCCTCCCTCCTCCTTCCAGGTGCCAAACCAACTCTCCCAAAAAAACCAAGCCATGTGGGAGGTGTGAGAGCATCCAGCCTTTGGCTCCAGTCTCCTGAAACATCCCCAAAACACCAAAAATTCCCACTCCAGCTGATGGAGAACATCATTTAGGAACGGGGCGGGAAGCGCCGCCCTCCTGAACCCTGAGCTGCCAAACCAGTGACACAGAGCCTGGAAAAGCCCCAAAAAACCCCTGGAATTTTATCAGAACCCTGCTGAGGGCTGGTGGGAAAGCGGGAAGCTGGTGACTCACGGAAGCACTGCGGGATCTCCCCGCTCCAGGAGCCGTTGCCCTCGCAGGTGAGCACGGCGGGCAGGGACAGCTGGTAACCCTCCAGGCAGGCGTAGCTCACGCTGGAGCCCCAGCTGAAATCCGAGCCCACCACCTTCCCGTTGGGAATGGCCTGGGGAGCTCGGCAGGTGATGGCTGCAGGGAAAGGAGGAAAAAAAGGAGGAAAACAAGGAGAAAACGAGGAGAAGAAAAGGAGAAGAAAAGGAGAAGAAAAGGAGAAGAAAAGGAGAAGAAAAGGAGAAGAAAAGGAGAAGAAAAGGAGGAAAAAAGGAGGAAAAAAGGAGAAGGGAAAAAAGAGAAAGAGAAGGAGAAGGAGAGGGAGATGGAGATAGAGAAGGACATGGAGAAGGAGGAAGAGGGAAAGGAAGATAAAAGGAAAGGAAAAGGAGGAAGAGGAAGATAAAAGGAAACAGAAGAGGAAGGGGGAAAGGAAAAAAGGAAAAGCAGGGTCAGGTCTCTCCACTTCTTAATTATTTCCATGAACAAGCAAATTCCACGTTGGAGCAAAGTCACCTCCTGCTCTCCAAGAGCATCTCCTGGGATTGCCACAAAACGGGGTCAAACCCTTTGAAATTTGGAGTTAAATCCCAAATCATAAAATACCCTGTGGGAAAGGATCCATGAGGATCATCCAGTCAACCCCTGACCCTGCACAGACACCCCAAAATCCCGCCCTGTGCATCCCTGAGAGCCTTGTCCAAATATTTCTTGAGCTCCCGGGGCCGTGGCCATTCCCTGGGGAGGCTGTTCAGCGCCCCACCACCCTCTGGGGGATGTTTTTCCTAAACATCTCCACAAATCCGATTTTGGAGTCAATGCTCTCTCTCAGCTGAAGGTAAAAATCCGCCCTGACGTGGCCTGAAAACTCAGCCCAGATTTCCCCAAAGATTTGCACATTTTGGACAACCTGGCTGAGGCTCAGATGAGCAGTTGAAGCCACAACCTGTCGGGTTTTCACCCACCCTGGGCTGTTTTGAGATGACATTTTTGCAGCATTCTGCTGTTCAGCTGAGAGCAGCTAAACCCGTGCCTCCAAATCTCAGACTCTTTGTCACGTTCTGGATCATTCCTGCAGCATTTGCTCAGTACACAGAATGAAAAAGGAGAGGAAGAATTGCTCTCTGAAGGAGCTGGAGTGCATTTCAGAGTTTTTATGTGGCCTGTGTTTATATCAGAGCCGTGACAGGTGAATTTTCCAGATTTTTAAAGGAGTGCAGAGATGCTGCCACACATCTTATCTGCACTGGGGTGTGAGCAAAAGAGATCCAGCCTGCCCAGCCACTGCTTTCTTATTTCCCTTTTCTATCTCTGAACCCCAGGAGCCGTCTCAGAATAATGAAAAGACTCGCAGGGAACATTTTTTCAGCTGTTTCTGGGTGATGCCAGCAAAGCGTCTGCTGGAAAAACACAATATTTCATCCCAGTTTGATCCGAGTTTTTTGTGCAAAATCACTTTACTCCCCGGGCTTTGCTCCCTCTCTAACACAAGGAGAAGAGCAATTCCCTCCCTCCCTCCCAGGCACAGATTGATAGCCCTGAAGACAGCAAGGTGTTGCTGCTCCCTGAAAAAAAAAACAAACTTTGGATGGAACGAGGGAGGGGAGAACACCCAGCCGGGCTCCCGGGGAAACTTTTGGTGGACGAAACTTGTCTCCTGCAGCATTCCTACCCTTGCAGACGGGTTTGGTGCCGTTCCAGGTGCGGTCTTTGGTGCAGGTGAGGGCAGCTGCCCTGTCTGACTCCATCATGAAGCCGGGAGTGCACTGGAACACCACGGATTTGTTGTAGGTGAAGTCGCTGCCCAGCCTCAGCCCGTTGGCCGGCACGCCGGGGTCGCCACAGTTGATCACTGCCGAGGGAGGGGGAAAAAAAAGAGAATTTCTGGCAGCTGGAACCACGCCCGTGATGGTCCTGAGTGATTTTCCAGGTGGGATTTAAACAGTGAAATATGGAGCAGGTTTGTGTTCCTGAGCGTTTTTCCAGGCGGGATTTAAGCAGTGAAATATGGAGCAGGTTTGTGGTCCTGAGCATTTTTCTAGGTGGGATTTAACCAGTGAAATGTGGAGCAGGTTTGTGACCCTGAGTGTTTTTCTAGGTGGGATTTAAGCAGTTAAATGTGAAGCAGGTTTGTGACCCTGAGTGCTTTTCTAGGTGGGATTTAACCAGTTAAACGTGCAGCAGGTTTGTGCTCCTGAGCGTTTTTCCAGGCGGGATTTAGCCAGTTAAATGTGCAGCAGGTTTGTAGCAGGGCGGATGTGGCTCGGATGTGGATCGGGCTGGAGTTCAATGGCTCATTAAGGCCTTGCAAGGAGCCGGATTAACACTCATTAAACATTAAAGCAAACTCGGGTCAAACCCGGGTGAAGGGAAGGCGGTTTGCCCACAGCACTCCCCACTCAGCCCCGTTCCTGCCTCCGGTTAAATCCACCTTTGTCACCACCCCCGGTGCTGAGCTCATCCCTGTCCCCACAATGTCACACTCGGGAGCAGCCCTGGAGAGCCCCTCCAGCTCAGCCAACATCCACTCCCAAAATCATTCCAGAGCTCCCTACATCCAGCTGGAGAAACACAACCCTAAAGCAAGATTTTTCCATCAGGTCCCAGCAGAATTCCCAGGCTGAGCTGCTGCTGGTGCCAGGGTTTAGCAGTTTCTCAGGGTGACACTCATGTGTTGGTGCTTTAGGATTTTTAGCTTTTATATTTTTCATATGTTTCTAACCCTGCAATTCTTTAGTGTGTAACTCTGAACTCCACACACAGTGTGAGCTGCTGCTTCCCCATTTTGGTCAGACACAACAATTCCTCTCCGGGCCTGGGGATCAAGGACACCTCAGACCCCAAGAGATGGAAATAAAAGTGAGTTGGGGGAGCAAACTTGGGGTAAATTACTTCATTACAGTTAATATTCCAGTTACATTGGAGCTGTAATTGCAAGATTAACCCCAAATATGCAAATGGCCCAAACTTATAAAAGTGTGAAAACCATTGTCCATTTTTGGGTGCAGCCCCTGGATGGGTTTGATCTGCCCTAAACACACCTGAAGGCCCTTTGATAAACAGAACTGTTTTTTATCCTCTTAATTTTGTCTGGCCACTGCTTTTAGGTGCCCAAAAAACTGCATTATGTGTGCAGAGCTGTGCCTGGCAGCTGATCCTCCCCCTGTCCCCGTGCCAGGATTCCATCCCAGTGCTCACCAGTGCACTCGGGGCTGGTCCCAGTCCAGGTGCCGTTGACGGTGCAGTGCCTGCTCAGCACCCCCGTGGAATAAAACCCTTCCCTGCACTGGTAGATGATGGAGCTGGAGAACACCAGGCCGTCGTTGAAGATCACCCTGGCGTTGCTGGGCGTGCCGGGATTCCCACACGAGATCACTGGGAAAGGAAACGGGGTAAAATTCNACAAACAAACTGCAAACTCTGTGAAGAGTTTCCTCCTGCATTGCCTGTCCTCAGTAAAGGCAAGTTCTGGGGACATGAGAACACTTCTGGGGATATTGAGGCAACTCTGGGGACACCGGGGCAGTTCTGGGGACATTGAGGCAACTCTGGGGACACTGTCCTAGGGACATCAAGGCAGCTCTGGGGACACCAGAACAGCTCTGGGGACACTGAGACAGTTCTGGGAATGCTGGGGCAGTTCTGGGGACACTGGGGCAGTCCTGGGAACATTGAGGCAGCTCTGGGGACATCAGAACAGCTCTGGGGATAGTAGGGCAGTTCTGGGGACACCAGGGCAGTCCTGGGGACATCGAGGCAGCTCTGGGGACACTGAAGGAGCTCTGGGGACACTGCAGGAGCTCTGGGGACATCAAGGCAGCTCTGGGGACACTGGAGGAGCCCTGGGGACATTGAGGCAGCCCTGGGGACACTGCAGGAGCTCTGGGGACATTGAGGCAGCTCTGGGGACCCCGTGGCAGCCCTGGGGACCCGAGGCACAGGCCGTACCTTCGCACTCGGGCTGTGTCCCGCTCCAGGAGCCGTTGGAGTGGCAGGTCCTCTCGGAGGAGCCGCGCAGGCTGTAGCCGGGCTCGCAGCTGAACCTCACCACGCTGCCCACGTCGAAGGCGTCCCCCAGGCCGATCCCGTGGGAAGGGATCCCGGGATCACCGCACACGCCCTGGCTGCCCCCTGCCCACGGAGAGCACAGGGTCACCACAGCCACCACGCGACGGTGGCTCCGGTCCCTTGTCGCCCTCCCCGGGAATTCCACCCCCAGCAGAGCAGTGGAATTCCAGATTGAACATTCCCCCCCTTCCAGGAGCCCCCCGGGTTCTGAGCTGGATGGAAACACGGCCACAGCTCTGGAATGTCAGGGTGGAGTCTCCAGCACCAGCCCAGGGGTGCTTCCCATCCAGGAAGGGATTTCCACGTACTCCTGTTGTACCCAGGAACAAGGAGGGATTGGAGAATGGGAGGAATGGAAGAGAAGGGAAAAGGGAAAAAGGAAAAGACTGGGGGAAAGGGAAGGTTGGGGAAAGGGAAGGGTTGGGGAAAAGAAAGGGTTGGGGAAAGGAAAGGGGAAGGGGAAGAGTCCAGGAGGCCCCTTAAGGCACAAGGAATGGGTGAGGATGGGTGGGAGATGATGATGACGGGTGGGTGACCATGGCTGGGTGACCATGAACAGGTGACCACGGATGGGTGACCACAGCTGAGTGACCATGGATGGGTGATCATGGATAGGTGACCACGGCTGGGTGACTACAGCTGGGTGACCACAAATGGGTGACCATGAATGGGAGACCGTGAATGAGTGACCATGAATGGATGACCACAGCTGGGTGACCATGACTGGCTGACCATGAATGGGTGACCATGAATGGATGACCATGGCTGGGTGACCATGAATGAGTGACCATGAATGGATGACCACAGCTGGGTGACCATGAATGAGTGACCATGAATGGATGACCATGGCTGGGTGACCATGAATGAGTGACCATGGCTGGGTGACCATGAATGAGTGACCATGAATGGATGACCATGGCTGGGTCACCATGAATGGATGACCATGGCTGGGTGACCATGGATGGATGACCACAGCCGGGTGACCATGAATAGACGACCATGAAGGGGTGACCACGAACGGGTGCCCACGGCCGTGTGCCCACGGCGTGCCCGTCCCGCGGCCCCTCACCCGAGCAGTGTGGCAGGGAGCCGCTCCAGCGCCCGTCCAGCTGGCACATCCGTGTGGCGTTGCCCACCAGCGTGCGCCGGCCCAGGCAGCTGTACCTGACCACCGAGCCCACCGTGTGCTTGTCCCCCGAGATCTGGGAGTGGGGAGGGGACCCGGGGTGGCCACACGACACCACTGCAAGAGAGGCACGGCGTCAGCCCCCGGGAATTCCAGAATTCCAGCTTGGGGGGACATTAAACACCAATTAATTCCAACCCTTTCCGTGGGCCTGAGAAAATTTTAGCCTGCTTGGAGTAGCCCTGGTTTCGTGCCTGAAACGTTTTGATTTTCTAAAATTCTTTTCCCAGGGGATTTTCTGTAAACAGGAGAAATGTTTTTGTAACTGTGCTATGTTACTCATTCCTTTTCCTAGGAGAGACTTCATGATGTCCCTCTGGTCTGACCAATGTGAATAAAAAAGTTTGCCTTTGTGTCACCGATCAAATTAGTCTGTGTAAAATAATATGTAAAAAAACCCCCACATCCCAAAAATAAAAAAAAATCATTTTCAACCTTCTAAAGCTCAAAGTGTGTGCTGTTATAGCATAAAACAACATCAGCTTAGCAGCTGCTAACATTTCCTAAGGAAAAGTTTCTCAGGAAAGCTTTTTCTCAAAACGATCTTGGCAAACAACTCTCCTTTCTCAGAACAATCTTTCTCCAGGTGATGTTTTGCTGTTTCTCTGGTTTAACCCATGGGGTTAGAGAGGTGTCGTTCCTGTTCACCAACCGTGTTAATCCTGTATCAGAACACCTTATAAAAGGTAGTAAGAATTAAACAATAAAAAGCCCTTTTTTTGTTTTCTATACTTTCGCCTTCTGAATTTTTTGGGAGTCTTTTGTGTCCTGCAGCGACAGGCAGAGACACTTTTCCCTATCCCAGGTTGCTCCAAGCCCTGTCCAGCCTGGCTTTGGACACTTGCAGGGATTGGGACACCTCCAGCTTCTCTGGGCCCCCTGTGCCAAGGCTTCTCCACCCTCACAGGGAAGTTCAACATAAGGGAAACAAAAATCATGAGAAAATCTCCTTTTTTATAAACTTTTAACCCCAGGAATCCAAGGAATCAGTGGTAAAACTGACCTGGGTTTCCAAACACCCCCAAATCCTCCAAATCCCCACATTTTAAGGAAGGAGATCCCTGGTACTCAAGGAGCCTGAGGGATTGGGGTATGAACAGGAATTCCCTCCTGGCTGTGGGAACATGGATCATCACTCCCCAATTCCCCAGGATCCATGCAAGGGGTGAGGACAGGACAAAAGGAAAGGAAAATGTGCCCAAAACTGCTTGGTAGGGTTTGGTGTGGAGGGATAAACGTGGGAAAAAACAAAAGGAACAATCCCAGCTTTGGAACAGCTCGAGCCAATTGGGATTTCCAGAGTTCTGAGGCCGTTCCCAAGGGCAGGGAATGGGATTGCAGCTGGTTTAGTGCCCAAAGGGACAAACTGGTCATGCTGGGGGTGGGGCTGCTGCTGCCTGCACCTCCCTAAGGCAGCCAAAATCCACTCGGGATCCCCAATTCCCAGGGTAAGACTGGGACTCACTCAGCTGAGTCCTTACTCGGGTGTGTCCTCACTCAGGTGAGCTCCCCCTCCCTCAGGTGAGCCCTCCCTGTGCTCCAGAGCTGCTCTTGCCCTCTCCACATGCACCATCCCAGCTGGATCCTCTCCTCAAACCCCCAAATCCATCAGGATTCCACCTGGAATCCCCCAAATCCACTGGGATATGCCTGTCCTTACACAGAGAATCCCCTCCAGCAAGATCCTCTCCTCAAACCCTAAAATCCATCAGGAATTCACCCAGAACCCCTAAAATCCATTGGGATCCACCTGTCCTTACAAAGAGAACCCCCTCCAGCAGGATCCCTCTCCTCAAACTCCAAAATCCATTGGGATCCCCCAAATCCATCTGTTCCTTACACAGAGAACCCCCTCCAGCAGGATCTTCTCCTCAAACCCCAAAATCCATCGGGATCCCACCCAGAATCCCCCAAATTCCATCAGGATCTGCTTATCCCTACGCAGAGAACCCCCTCCAGCAGCATCCCTCTCCTCAAACCCCAAAATCCATCTTTTCCTCACACAGATCCTTCTCCTCAAACCCCAAAATCCATCTTTTCCTCACACAGCTCCCTCTCCTCAAACCCCAAACCCCTTCCCTGGGAAGCTCCTGAAACCACTGGGATCATTCCCACATCCTTTTTTAAATTTTTTTTGGGATTTTCCCTCGTGAATACCACTAAACACCCCATGGGATGGACAGGGAGGTTTGGGGCCACTTACAAAGGCACTGGGGGAGGGCTCTGTCCCACGTGCCATCGCCCTGGCACGTCAGGACGTGCGTCCCCAAGAGATAAAATCCGTGGATGCACTGATAGGACACGGTGGTGCCGAAGCTGAACCTGTGGGGGCCGCTCGGCTGCACTTGCCGGACGCTGTTTTCCAGGTGCCCGGGGTCAGAACAGTTCACAACTGCAAACAAACAACAGAACAACACCCCAAAAATAACAGGAAGTGAAGGGTGAGGCAGAAAACACAGGGTTCTCCAAAAAAAACCAAAAAAAAAGCAGGAAAAAAATGGTGAAATTGAAGGTTTTATGCTGTGGTTTAAGTTTGGTTGGTGTGTTGGTCGTTTTTTTTTCCCCCTGTTTTTTTTGAGGGTGGGAGTGGAAAAATTCCTCGTGAAAAAGGGGGAAAAAAGGGATTCCGGGCAATCCTGCAGATTCTCAGCCAGCAGCACAGCGTGGATCTCCAGCCCCAAATTGGGATGTAGATTATCCAGCTGGGAATAGCTGATCCCAAACTGGGATTTCCATCCTGCAGCAGGGAATAACTGATAATCCAGCGTGGCCAGAGATCCTGGATTAGGGGAATGCAGAGGGAAGGAGTGCAGGGAGGGGGTTTGGGAAGTGAACCTGAGTGCTGATCCCACGAGAAAAAGTGAAAAGGGCTCTGCACAAAGCTGTGGTGGAGGAAAAACTGCTCCAGGGGGGGGTCTGATCCCAAATTCCCTTGAGTTCCCTCCACTTCCAACACACTCCAGCACCTCGGAGGCCGCAGCGAGGCGAGAAAATCCCGAGGTTTGATCCATGGGATTTACCCTGGGATTTCCAACATCCCCTGGGTGGTTTTCAAGGGATTTCTGGCTTGGGAAGACGGAGAAAAATCCCAGACTGACCTCGGCAGGAGGGCAGGGTGCTGCTCCACTGGCCGTTGGCCAGGCACTGGGATTGGGAAGCTCCCTCCAGGCGGAAGCCGGGGTTGCACTGGAATTTGGCCACGTCGTTGAGGTTGAACTGGGAGCCCTGGGTGAGGCCGTTGGGGGGGTTGCCGGGGTGGCCACAGGTGATGGCTGCAAGGACAAAATGGAAATGTCACTTGGTTGAGTCACTGGGGAAAAGTTCTGGAGGAAGGAGAGGGTAAAAACCCCACGTCAATCCCAAAACCCCGAAGATCTGCGGCCGGCTCTGCGGAGAGAACAGGGTTTTTGTAGGTTTTTCTGGCACCAGGAATTCCCGGCGTCCAGGAATTCCCTGCATCCTTCTCCAGGCAGCTGAGTGCCAGGATCCCTCTGATTTACACCACACATCCCTCTTCAAAAATCCCGGCTCCTGCTCTTCATCCCACACCACCCTGGGCACCCCAAACCCTTGTTGTTCCCTCCCTCTCTCCCCTGGGCCAGCCCTGGCTGTAGGGAAAAGTTACATCTGGAAGCAGAGGGAAAATAGGAGGAAAATCAGAATTCCAGCACAGGGCCTGAGGAGATGAAATCTGCCCAAGTGGGAGAAACTTTGTGGGAAAATTTTACTTCCAAACCCCTGAAGTGAGGATTTTTCTGGAGTTTCTTTTCCCCTGAAGTCGGTGTTGGCTCGGGATGAGGTGAAGGGCACAGGAGCTGCCCTGGCAACTCCCAGGGAAGCAAAGGCAATTCCAGCATCCCAAATCCTTCTGGGAACACTCTGCTGTCACCTCAGCAGGTGACACAGGGAGGGCACAGCCCCGCTGCTGGCAGAGCCTTTGATTCCAGCCAGTTCCAGGGCACAAAAGGAAACTCGGGATGAGCCAGCAGGAGATTCTTGGCTGCCTAAGGAATGTGACATCCTGGGACAGCTGAGGACAAAGCTTTGTTGATCACTGTCACACGGAACGTCCTGGTTTGTCCATCAGGACAAATCTGGTTTTCCTGGACAGCTGCCAGCACCAGGAGATTGAAGGGAAGATGAAATTCCCACAGAAGATCCGTAAGAAATCTGACTGCCCAGGCTGGGCTGGAGCTCGGGGATGGAGATTTATTCCTGACCCAAGCTGGTGACAGGGATAAATGAGAAATGTGGAATGCTGCAGGAAGCAGGGCCAGGTTTGGGATATCAGGTTTGGAAATGGGAGGGATTCTGTCCCAAGGGAAAAAAAAAACAACTTCCCACAGTTGCATGGAGCAAACAGAGGAGGTGAGTGCAGCAGGTTGGGAGGGGAAATGCCAGGAGAACTGGGAATGGTGCTGTGCCCTGAGAGGGGTCAAGAAACCCCTGAGGTTTGCAGAGCCCACCCGAGCTGGGATGGACAATCCCAAATTTCTGTTACCCTCAAGGCGCCTGATAACTCAGAAAAATTCCAGAAATGTTTGGGAGGGAAAGGAGTTTAAAGCCCATCCCATTCCAGCCCCTGCCATGGGCATGAGAGTGAATTCCACCCTTCCCAACCATTCTTTTCCCAAGAATCTCCAGCAGGATCTCGGACACCCCCGAATTTTGGAGTCACTGCTAATTTTGCCAACTTAATCCTGATTTTTTTTTGTTTTCAGGCTGGATTCTGCCAGGTCATTCCCTCCTTCCCATCTTGTTCTTGTTGTGCCCCAGCACAGGAAGCTCCAAACCAGACGGGGGAGATGGGAACAAACAACTGGAGCACCACGATATGAAATCCACGGATTGTGCTGCCCGTTGATAAGAAGATGCTTCAACTTATCAACACCTGAGAGCTGCAGGGAGTTGGTTAATTGGGTAATTTCCTGGGAAGATAAACGAGGAGGATGGACAAGGTGATCTGGGGGGGAGCAGAGGAGAGATCCTGATTTCCCACGGACACAGAGCACGGTTTTCAAGGACTGTGACCATTAGGGTGAGGTTGTAGGGCTGTGCCTGCCTTTAACACCCTCTGACCCCAAAAAAGCCTCCTCTCCTCTGACCCCGCACCTTCAGCTGGCCTTGGGGAGGACAGATTCGGTGGAACTTTCGAACCACAAAGGATCTTCTCTTGGATACACCCAGGGATGATCCTGCACAACACTCCGAGTGCGCACACACGGCCACCCCGCGCCCTGGGGGGGTGACCTCTGTGGATTTCCTCCCAAAATCTGCACCAAACCATCCCAATGGACCCAAACCTGGGGACTGGAACAGGGAGTAGAATGGAACTGATGAAGGAGCCTGGTACTGCTGGAGCAGAAACCACGGGAGAGACACAGATAAAGGATCCCTGGGGTGGGAGCGACCAAGAAAGGTGCTGTGAAGGTTTGCAATGATTACCAAGTAACTGATGTCACGAAAAACGTGTAACCAATGAGAAACTGTCACCAAAAATAGAACCCTACGGAAGTGCCAGACAAGAGAGACCCAATATAAACCTTATAAACCTACATAAACCCAATATAAACCCAATATAAACCCTATATAAACCCACATCAACCTATATAAACCTGATATCAACCCGATATAAATCTATATAAATGCCTTGTATGTTAAATAAATTTGGCTTCTGACCAGAACTTGGAATGTCCCCTCTCTCAGTTTCTGCTACACAGAGGCCACCATCTCCTTGGTGTTCCAGTCACCCAAAGGCCACCATCTCCTTGGTGATCCAGTCACCCAAAGGCCACCATCCCTTTGGTGTTCCAGTCACCCAAAGGCCACCATCTCCTTAGTTCTTCACAGTCACACAAAACCCACCATCTCCTTGGTGTTCCAGTCACCCAAAGGCCACCATCTCCTTGGTGATCCACAGTCACCCAAAGGCCACCATCTCCTTGGTGTTCCAGTCGCCCAAAGGCCACCATCCCCTTGGTTCCTCCCATTCACCCACCACCACCACCAGGCACAGTCTTTACCAGGACAATCAGGACACATCCCCAAAGGACAACACGAGAAGACAAGCTGGGATGGGATGAGACCCGAAGAAACACACCCAACCCTTCCCACCAGCCCTTCCACCCCCTCCCGGCCGGCATTCCCGGGGCAGGGCTGAAGGAATGACAAGTACTTACGCACACAGACAGGCGTTTTCCCGGACCAGCGGTGGTCCTGCTGGCAGATGCGCACGGACATGCCGATGAGGCGGAAGCCGGGCTGGCACTGGTACACCACGCTGCCCCGGTAGTTGTAGTTCTCCCCGTTGATCTGCCCGTTCACGATGGGGCTGGGCACGCCGCAGTGCCCGGCTGGACGGGGGAGAACAGCGGGAATCACCCCGGGATCCTGTTAAAGGGGTTCCCCCCAAAAAGGGCAACGCCGGCGCCCCGGATCTCTGCGGGGTTGGGGTGAGGAGAAGCCCGGACTGGGTTGGGTTGGAAAGGAACGCAAGGGGTGCTCAAAGGGACGCCTTCCAAGGCCTGTCCAACCTCTCCTTGGACACTTCCAGGGATGGGGTCACGGCTTCTCTGGGCGTGGATGGGGTTTGGAGATGCCCAGGCTGGTTTGGGTCGTAAGGGAACATAAGGACTGTCCACAGAGACACCTTCCACCATCCCAGGTCACTCCAAGCCCTGTCCAGCCTCTCCTTGGACACTCCAGGGATGGGGTCACAGCTTCTCTGAGCATGGATGGGTTTGCAGATGCCCAGACTGGGATGGGTTGGAAAGGAATGTAACGATTGTCCAAAGGGACACCTTCCACCATCCCAGGTCGCTCCAAGCTCTGTCCAACCTCTCTGGACTCTTCCAGGGATGGGGCAGCCCCAGCTCCTCTGGGCAATCCATGCCCTTTGTTTATAGGGAAGAATTCCACCCCAATATCCCACCCAAACCCGTCCTCTTCCAGCTCCGGGCCGTCTCCTCAAGACTCTGCTGCCATAAACAAACTTCCCCACCCCAAAGCCCTCCCGACACCTCACGCCTCATTGAGGAGGCAAGAATCAAACTCTGCCTCCCTTCTGCATCCCCATAAAACCCCACAGCGTGGATCCCTCCCCTGATCAGCCCCTAAAACACCCTGAGGTGCCTCCAGGAGGCCTTCCCACGTCCCATGGATGCCAGGAGGAGATTCCCAAGGGATACCTACCCAGGCAGCGGACCTCAGCCCCGCTCCAGAGCCCGTTGGCCATGCACTCCCTGACCCGGGAGCCCACCAGGGTGTAGCCAGTGTTGCAGGAGAAGATGGCAGTGGCCCCATAGCTGGTGAGGGTCCCGATCTTGTTCCCGTTGGGAGGGGTGGGCAGCTCCCCGCAGGAGATAACTAGGACAGATCCCAAAGGACAGTGAGAAGACAGGCTGGGAGGGGATGGGTTTGGAAGGAATGGATTCAGGCACATGCCCAGGAGTTATTGCTGGAGTGGGGAAGTTCATTAAGTAATTCCAGGAATTGTAATAATTCCAGAGCCGTGTTAGATGAGGTGACAAAAATAAGAGCTGTTAATATTTATGCTTCGGGACACGAGGGAAGCACTAAAGACAGGCTGGGAAGGGACCAAAGGAGTTTTTCACACCAGAACTTCCTCACACAGGAATATTTTTCTGTCATTAACCCGTTGCTGGGTGCAGCAGGAAGCCTGATTCCCAGAAAACCCACAGAGTCATGGAATGGGGTAGGCTGGAAGGCACCTTAAAGGCCATGAGTGGGGACATCTCCCACTAGACCAGGCTGCTCCAAGCCCTGTCCAACCTGACCTTGGAATTGCACAAAGTTTCCAATTCAAAGTCACACCCAGCTTTCCCCCACAAGCTGAAATCCCGGGATCTGCAGATCCCAGCTGGGTTTGTGGGATGCAGCAGCCCCTGCAAACCCAACTCCCCACCCCTCAGAACTCCAGCTCTCTATTTTATCTTCATTTTCTCTGCCTTCAAGCTCTGCCAACCCTCCGGAGCCCCCGCCGGGTGCTCCTGACCTCGGGGCGCTGCCAAGATCCTGTCACTTGGATTTAGGTGGCAATAAGGCTGAGGGAACAAAAGGAGGTCAGGCTCCTGCTCCCAGATCCAGAGGAAGAGCTGGCAGGGGGAAAGGTACATCTGTCACCCAGGCCGGCAGTCACAGCTCCACAAACAAAGGCAGGCAGCAGGGAGGGAGAGGTTTTGCTGTCTGTGTCTGCACTGGGAGAGAAAAACCCTCCACCTCTGACAAAAGGAGAGATCCAAAGCGCAGCAGTGGTGTCAGAACAACTGAGAGCTGCTGCTGGGCCCCGTTGGGTTTGATTTGCAGGTGACACTGTTACCCTTGTAAAGCTGGTGGTGGTGTGAGAGATGAGGCTTGGCAGCAGAATTCTTTCTTTTTCCCTCCTCAAAAGCCACGACTTCAGAGCAGCTGTGACAGCCAAGCTGCTGGGACCCCACAGCAACAGCTGAGCTGAAGGGCTGCAGATCCCTGAGAGGAGCTGGGATTAAACCAGGAATCAGATCCAGACGTCTCCCTGCATCCCAGCTCCCTTGCAGCAGCTCTGCTGTCTCCACCTCAGCTGCTGCCACGAGTTATTAAGTCCCACCCCATAGCAGGGACACATTTCATTATCCCACGTGGCTCCAACACGGCCTGGGATACTTCCAGGGATGGAGCAGCCACAGCTGCCCTGGGAAATCAACCCCAGCCTCTCCCTGCCCTCACAGGGAAGGATTTCTCCCCCAAAACCTGCACTGAACCATCTCACAAATGCCCAAAGTACCAAACCACGCTCCACAGCTCCACCTCAGCTACTGCCAGGGGTAGTTAAATCCCACACAGCAGCAGGGACACCTTCCACATTCCACAGTGATACATCCTCCCAAAATCTGCACCAAACCATCCCAAGGTACCCAAATCTGGGGACTGGAACAGGGAGTAGAATGGAACTGATGAAGGAGCCTGGTGCCTTGGGCCTGCTGGAGCAGAAACCACGGGAGAGACACAGATAAAGGATCCCTGGGGTGGGAGTGACCAAGGAACGTGCTGTGAAGGTTTGCAATGATTACCAAGTAAGTGATGTCACGAAAAACGTGTAACCAATGAGAAACTGTCACCAAAAATAGAACCCTATGGAAATGCCAGACATGAAAATCTCTTAAAAACCCGATATAAACGCCTTGAATGCTCAATAAATTTGGCTTCTGACCCCAACTTGGAACGTCCCCACTCTGAAGCTCTGCCACCCAAAGGCCACCAGCTCCTTGGTTATGCAGCCACCCACCAACAGGGTTGACCAACAGAGACCCCAGAAACTCGCATCCCTTTTTTTACCTCATATTCCTTTTCTCCCCCTCCCAAACAAGGAATTCACACGCACTTTCCTGCTTCTCCATTACTTTTTTCCAAATTTTACACGCTTCTTTGGTTCTTTCAGCCTTAATCTGTGACACCACCACAACTGCCTGTAAGTCAGTCCCCTTTTCCATTATCTTTTGGCATTTTTCACCCATTATTCCATTTCTTTTCAGTGTATTTCACTTTGTAGTTAAGGGCAACACCATTATTGGTGTTTATTCCCTTGTTGGCTTCAGCTACCAGCCAACTCCTCCCTTCACATGGCTTCACCTACCAGCCAACCCCTCTTTCCACACCACGAGTGATGCCCACTTTAACATCAGGAATTCGCTGAAATCACATCAGGAAACATCAGAAACCCCCCAAGGCTGGGATTTACCGACCCCAAACGCCAAACCCAGCCCACGGAACCACCCCGGGGCGTCCCTGCTCTTACTTTTACAGGTGGGCACGGGCTCCCCGATGCTCCAGGTGCCGTTGGCCTGGCAGCTGATGACCCTCTGGCCCGTGTAGTAGTAGCCAGGGTCGCAGATGAGCATCAGCTGGGCGTTGTAGTGGTACTGCACCTCGTAGGTGAGGCGCCAGCGGCCGTGCTCCACCGCGATGCTGCTCACGTCGGGGCACGTCACAGCTGAGGGAGAGAGGGGGGCAAAAACGGCACAGAGACTTGGTTAGTTCTCAGTTTTCTGATTCCTTGCTGAGATTCAAGGTTGTTAAAAGTCCCCGGCCCTCTAAAAGCCCCGAGCCGTGTCTCAAGAAAGAAGTGGAGTCCATCAGCTGCTAAAAGTTTTCTACCTTAATAGTTTTCTACCTCAATGGTTTTTCACCTTCCAAGGATTGTTTTGATTCCTCCTTACAATTTCCCAGGTGACAGTGGGAGTGTTCTATACTTGGCTTTCCCACAGGCTTCAAGCCACTGCCTGGAGCCTAAAAATCTCTTTTCTGACCACTGTCAGTTCCCAAACCTTAATTTTGTCCGGCCTGTGTTTTTTTTAGGAAGCCCCCAAAAGCATCAGTGCTGTCTGGACACCCCAAATCCCCACTCACCCACGCACAGAGGGGGCTGGGACACCCCAAATCCCCACTCACCCACGCACAGAGGAGGCTGGGACACCCCAAATCCTCACTCACCCACGCACAGAGGGGGCTGGTTCCCGTTGCTCCAGACTCCCTCCTGCAGGCACTCTGTGCTGGGCTCAGCCCCTGGCTGCAGCTGGAAGCCCTGGTTGCACTGGTACACGGCCTTGGTGCCCACCGTGTACTCCTTCCCAAAGACAACCCCGTTCCTCGGGGCTCTGGGAACTCCACAGGAGAGAGCTGGGAAGAAAAAAGCACCAAAAAAAGAAAAAAAAAGTAATCGGGGAGCTGCTGGTTTTTATCCCAAACTGAAATCTCGGATCCCCAAGTTTCCTACTGACAAACCCCACACGCTGTGAGGAGGGCCCACCCCTCATAAAGGACCAGATTTTGCAACAGCAAAGCCAATCCTGAATCTCAGTTTCACATAATCACAAGCCTGGCTCTGGGGAAGAGGAAGATCCACATCTCTCCTGTCTGGACAGGGTGGGAGGCCAAGGGAAGAGCAGCCAAAACCTGGGAAGCTCCACTGGGAAACTCCTAAAGGCTCTGTGGGGTTGGGAGAGCAGCAGAACCTCCCAGGAGACACAACCCTAACCCCTGACCCCAACATCTGCCTGTGCTTCCAGACAAACCTGTTCCCTCCTGCAGCACCCCCAGCTCAGCTCCCGACACATTCACCCTCCTGCTGCTCCCTGTGCACAAAGGCAGGGCTGGAAAAGCAGGAAAATTCACTTTTTTGGCGACGTGGAGCCCAAACTTCACGTGTGCAGCAGCAGCAGCAGCAGAGCCCTGGGTCTGTCCCTGGGCTTTTACCCCAGCACGGAGCAGGATCCCAGAGCAGGTGCTGGAATCCTGAGGGGTGTGAGCAATTCCAGAGGCAGGATCAGGGCCTGGCAGCACTGCTGGTGACAGCAGTGTCACTGCAGCCAGCTCAGGGCTGGCCAATCCCTCTCCAAGGCCTGGTGTCTAGACAGGCTGCCAGCCTGAATACCAATGGCCCTCCCAGGGAAAACAGGGCACCTGGAAATTCCAACCTTTTCCCTGCAACCTCTGCTGTTCCTTTTTTCCTGGAGAGTTGGGGGGAAGCTGAGCCCTTCCCATCCTCACCAAGGCCTGCTCCCTTCTGCTTTTCATTCCCTTAAATGCTTCCCCAAAAATTTGTCCCTTTTATTTATTCCCAGGAAACTGAGGCACAGGGAGGGACAGGAGCTCCGAGCCAGCGGGGCTGAGCTGCCTCTTGCCTTCATTCCACATGGGGACAGAAAAATGTGGAATTTGATGTGGCTGAAGGGAGCAGGAGAGGAGCCAGCCCAGGCCTGGGGGTGGAGCTGCTCTGCCAGGAATTGTCCTCCTGAAAATCCCCCAATCCTGCATCCAGCCCAAGGCGCCGGAGAGCCACGGGCCAGCCTCAGGATTCCTGACAGGAACACGAGGAAACTGAGGGGAAAAGTGACTCTTTCCACCTCAGCATGTGACGTGAGCAGCGAGTTCTCCCAGCTGTGGTTGTCTGGCTGTTCCACAGGGACATCCAGCTGCAAGATCCTGACCTTTATTTCCCCTCATCCCAGGTCCTTCCCTCTTTTCCCAACCCCAGTTACTCCCTTCCCTCTTTGCCACCTATTCCCAAAATCTTGGAAAGGAGGATCACTCCTCAGTGCTCCCAGCCTGCTCTCAAGATGGAATTAGCAGAATTGCAACAGAAATGTCTTCACAGGGATGCTTTAATTCCTCCGACGCCAACTTCCCTCTTTTCCCTCTCCCAGTCATTCCCTTCCCTCTTTGCCACCTATTCCCAAAGCCTTGGAGAGGAGGATCACTCCTTGGTGCTCCCAGCCTGTTCTCAACACGGAATTATCACAATTCCAATGGAAGTATCTTCACAGGGAAGCTTTATTTCCTCCCAAACTCCCTCTCTTCCCCCTCCCAGTCATTCCCTTCCCTCTTTGCCACCTATTCCCAGAGCCTTGGAGAGGAGGATCACTCCTCAGAGCTCCCAGACTGTTCCCAACACGGAATTACCACAATTCCAACCAAAGTTGCTTTATTTCCTCCCAAACTCCCTCTCTTCCCCCTCCCAGTCATTCCCTTCCCTCTTCACCACCTATTAAAGCCTCGTAGCCGAGGATCACCCCTCGGCGTTCTCAACACGGAACTGCCACAACTCCAATATCGGGCTGGGGTTTGTTTTTTTTTTCCCCACCTCTTCCCCGGGAACTCCTGGAAGCGGATCCCAAGCCGGTGCTGCCCTCACCTTGGCACAGGGGGATGGCCTCCCTCCAGTGGAAGTGTCCCTGGGGGTGCTGGCTGCAGGTGCTGGTGCCGTGTCCCACCAGGCGGTAGCCGGCGTCGCAGCCGAAGCGCACGGAGCTGCCGGGGCGCAGCCCGGAGTGGCTCAGGATCATCCCGTGAGCTGGGGGCTGCGGGAGGCTGCAGTAGGGGGCTGCCAAGGAGGGGAGAGAAAAGGCAAACCGGTCACAGCGGGGTCGTTCCCTTCCCACTGCCAGGAGTTCTCCAAAAACGGGGAGTTGGAGGGGGATAAACACAGAGTGGAAGCGGGGCTCTCCTGAGCATCACCCAGCTCCAGGAATAAGGAGTTGCTGATAATTAAATATTCCTTAATTCATTTGCTGAGCAAAGTGTGGACAGGCTTTTCCAGTGCCTGACCACCTCCTGAGGGTGATGAAACCTCAAAGGTTTGTGCTTTCATCCCAAAACCTTTCCCAATATCCAATCCCCGGCATCAATGACTCTCCACATCAGGCTCCTGATTCTGAAGAGTGCTTGGAAAATGAGCCAAAGCTCCAAGGTTTCTCCCTGGAGGAATTTCTCCTGATTGTGATCCCACAATGCTGGTCCTGACTGTTACAGAGTGGCTGAGACACGAGCCAAAGCTCCAAGGTTTCTCCTGGACAGCCTCTGCCTTCCCCAGCCTCCCCAGTGCCCGGCTTTGTGCCTCCCCCGCCTTGGCAGCTCCTGCCCTCCCAGCTGGATCTCTGCAGGAATTCCACGGATTCTCCTGGCTCTGGAGCTGCTCCTGCTCCTGGCAGAGGCAGCTGGGACTTACCCCAGTAGCGGATTTTGAAGCCTTTCCTGTTGTAGGCGTGGTCGGAGGACCAGCGCAGGAAGACGCTGCTCCCACTGCTGGTGACGGTCAGGGGGGAAGAGTAATTCCCACTGAGGGACAGGAGCAGGGGGCTCTGCCCAGAGGGACCTGCAAGGAAGGAGGGGACAGGGAAAAGGGAAAAACTGCTGTTGATGTTTCCTTTCCTTTCCTTTCCTTTCCTTTCCTTTCCTTTCCTTTCCTTTCCTTTCCTTTCCTTTCCTTTCCTTTCCTTTCCTTTCCTTTCCTTTCCTTTCCTTTCCTTTCCTTTCCTTTCCTTTCCTTTCCTTTCCTTTCCTTTCCTTTCCTTTCCTTTCCTTTCCTTTCCTTTCCTTTCCTTTCCTTTCCTTTCCTTTCCTTTCCTTTCCTTTCCTTTCCTTTCCTTTCCTTTCCTTTCCTTTCCTTTCCTTTCCTTTCCTTTCCTTTCCTTTCCTTTCCTTTCCTTTCCTTTCCTTTCCTTTCCTTTCCTTTCCTTTCCTTTCCTTTCCTTTCCTTTCCTTTCCTTTCCTTTCCTTTCCTTTCCTTTCCTTTCCTTTCCTTTCCTTTCCTTTCCTTTCCTTTCCTTTCCTTTCCTTTCCTTTCCTTTCCTTTCCTTTCCTTTCCTTTCCTTTCCTTTCCTTTCCTTTCCTTTCCTTTCCTTTCCTTTCCTTTCCTTTCCTTTCCTTTCCTTTCCTTTCCTTTCCTTTCCTTTCCTTTCCTTTCCTTTCCTTTCCTTTCCTTTCCTTTCCTTTCCTTTCCTTTCCTTTCCTTTCCTTTCCTTTCCTTTCCTTTCCTTTCCTTTCCTTTCCTTTCCTTTCCTTTCCTTTCCTTTCCTTTCCTTTCCTTTCCTTTCCTTTCCTTT
>VZDJ01000274.1:4546080-4586055 GCA_008694505.1 Cyanoderma ruficeps | reverse complement strand
AAAGGGGGAATAAAAGGGGGAATAAAAGGGGGAATAAAAGGGGGAATAAAAGGGGGAATAAAAGGGGGAATTGCAGAGATAAAAAGAAGAATAGAGGAATAAAAGGGGAAAACAGAGAGATAAAAGTGGGAAATGCAGGAATAAAAGGGGAAATTATGGGATAAAGGGGGAATAGAGGGATAAATGGGGGAATTGCAGAGATAAAAGGGGGAACAGAGGGATAAAAGGGAGAAATAGAGGGATAAAAGTGGGAAATGCAGGGATAAAAGGGGGAATTGCAGAGATAAAAGGAGGAAATGCACAGATGAAAGGGGGAAACACAGAATAAAGGGGTAAATACGGGAATAAAAGGAGGAAATGCAGAAACACAGGCTGAGAACACCCAGATGCTGCGTTTGATGTGGAGCTCCCATGGAAAAAATCTCCTGGAAGTCTGGATTTTTTGGGGACAACAGCATTCCCAGGAGCTGGAGAGGTGGGGATGAGGAGGAGGAGGAGGAGGGGAGGTTTTACCGATGTTGAACTCCTCGTTCTCCGTGATGATCTCGGCGTTGGGAACGATGGTGGGAGGCTGGCAGCGGAAAAGCTGGAAGGCTGGGGGAGCAAGGGGAGAGCAGCACGTCCCGAGGGCAGCCACGATGGAATCTGGGAAATTCCTCCCCTTCCACAAGGAAAATCCCACCTCTCCATAAGGAAAATCCTCCCTCTCCACAAGGAAAATCCCACCTCTCCACAAGGAAAATCCTCCCTCTCTCCACAAGGAAATTTCTCCCCTCTCCACAAGGAAAATCCTCCTTCTCCACAAGGAAAATCCTCTCTCTCCACAAGGAAAATCCTCTCTCTCCACAAGGAAAATCCCACCTCTCCACAAGGAAAATCCTCTCTCTCCACAAGGAAATTTCTCCCCCTCAAGGAAATTCCTCCCTCTCCACAAGGAAATTCCTCCTTCTCTACAAGAAAATTTCTCCCTCTCCACAAAGAAAATCCTCCCCCTCTACAAGGAAATTTCTCCCCTTCCAAAAGGAAATTCCTCCTTCTCCACAAGGAAAATCCTCCTTCTCCACAAAGAAATTCCTCCCTCCCATAAAGAAAATCCTCCCTCTCCACAAGGAAATTCCTCCCTCTCCACCAGGAAATTCCTCCCTCTCCACAAGGAAATTCCTCCCCTTCCACGAGGAAATGGAATCGGCGAAACCCAACCAGGCCCTTTCCCCCCCCCCAAATCCCACAGAGGTGAATTTGCGGGAATTCTCATCCTGACGTTGCTCCCATCCCAACAGGAAGAATTTTGGGAGTTCCTGGACAGTGTTTTTCCTTCGGGAATGTCACCAGCACTTTTTGGGATGCTGAGAAAGGATCTTGGTGCCCTCAGTGGAATTTAGTCACTCACCCAGCAGGGAGAGTCTCAGGCTGCTCCAGCACCTCAAAAATGAAATTATCCAGGGAATTCCATCCCTCAAAACTCACTGATTTTTATTTTTTTTTTGACTCAGAATTAATGATTTCTTCCACAAAGAATTCCAGGAGTGAGAATGTTTCCACCTGCAAATCCTTGGAGTTCTCAGAGTTACCTGAGTAAGGTCCAAGTCAGTGCTCAAGGAAGGTGAAAAAAGGCAAAATGTGCAAAACTTTGTGGAAAACTTAGTGGAAAAATCTGGGCTGGAAAACTTCCTGCAAAAAAAAACTGGACTGAAAAAATGAACGGGTTTGAAAAATTTTGTGGCAAAAATTGGGCTGGAAAACTTCCCGGAAAAGAACTGGTTTGAAAACTCTGGGGGGAAAAAAAAAAACCTGAAAATCTTCCTGGAAGAAACTGGCCTGAAAAAATTCATTGAAAAAACTGGGCTGGAAAACTTCCTGGAAAAAAACTGGTTTGAAAAACTTCCTGGAAGAAACTGGGCTGGAAAACTTCCTGGAAAAGAAATGGTTGGAAAAACTTTATGGAAAAAAACTGGTTTGAAAAACTTTGTGGGGAAAAAACTGGGCTGAAAAAAATTCCTGGGAAAACCAGGCCTGAAAAACTTCATTGAGAAACCTGGGCTGAAAAACTGAAGAAACTGGGCTGGAAAATTTCCCGAAATAAAAAATGGTTGGAAAAACTTTATGGGAAAAAAAACCTGGGTTGAAAAACTTCCTGGAACAAAACCGAAAACTCTGTGGAAAAAAAACCTGGCCTGAAAAAATTCATTGAAAAAACTGGACTGAAAAACTTCCTGGAAGAAACTGGGCTGGAAAACTTTCCAGGAAAAAAAAACTGGTTGGAAAAACTCTGTGGAAAAAAAACTGGGTTGAAAAACTTCCTGGAATAAAACCGAAAAACTTGGTGGAATAAAAACCTGGCCTGAAAAAATTCATTGAAAAAATGGGCTGGAAAACTTCCCAGAAAAAAAATGGTTGGAAAAACTTTATGGGAAAAAAACTGGGCTGAAAAACTTCTGGAGGAAACTGGGCTGGAAAACTTTCCAGAAAAAAAACGTTTGGAAAAACTTTATGGAAAAACCTGGGCTGAAAAACTTCCTGGAACAAAACCGAAAAACTCTGTGGAAAAAACCTGGCCTGAAAAAACTCATTGAAAAAACTGGACTGAAAAACTTCCTGGAAGAAACTGGGCTACAAAACTTCCTGGAAAAAAAAATGGTTGGAAAAACTTCATGGAAAAAAAACTGGGTTGAAAAACTTCCTGGAACAAAACCAAAAAACTTTGCGGAATAAAAACCTGGCCTGAAAAATTTCATTGTAAAACCCAGGCTGAAAACTCGAGGTAAAAGCATATTTTTTTTACATTTTCCCAGAATTCTTCCCCGATATTCCCAGCATTTCCCCCATCCCAGGGATCCGTGCCGACCGTAGAAGTAAATGGCGAAGATTCCCCCGTTGGCGCCGTCGCTGTGGAATTTCAGCAGCACCTGGTTGGAGGAGCTCTGGGCGGATTTCTTGGCAGAATTGCCTGTGAACACCCCCAGCTGAGGGGCTGTTTGCTGGGGCCCATCCCTGAGGGCAGGGAACACAAGGAAAAAGGATTTTTCCAAGGATTTTCCCAAGGATTGAACCCCACCACCCCCTGCCCGGCGTGCCCAGAGAATCTTCCCTTCCTTATCCTCCCTTTCCCACATCCACATTTCAGAATCCCCACAACCTCTGCTGGCTCCCAGTGCTCACCCAGCTGACAATTAGAAACACAAATTCCACTTTTAAACCCAGAAATTTAGGAATTAAGACCTGTTTCCCTAAGGAATTTCCCTCCCTGCCCCACCTCCTCCTGCCCTTCATGCCCAGGGACTCCTCCTCCCTTCCTTATCCTCCCTTCCTTATCCTCCCTTTCCCACATCCACATTTCAGAACCTCTGCAACCTCTGCTGGCTCCCAGTGCTCGCCCAGCTGAAAATTAGAAACAAATTCCACTTTTTACCCCAGAAATTGAGGAATTAGGACCTGTTTCCCCAAGAAATTTCTGTCCCTGCCCTTCGTGCCCAGGGACTCCTCCTCCCTTCCTTATCCTCCCTTCCTCATCCTCCCTTTCCCACATCCACATTTCAGAACCTCTACAACCTCTGCTGGCTCCCAGTGCTCGCCCAGCTGACAATTAGAAACACAAATTCCACTTTTAACCCCAGAAATTGAGGAATTAGGACCTGTTTCCCCAAGGAATTTCCCTCCCTGTTTGCCCAGCAGACACGGGGATATTCTGAAGGTCAGACATCGAGTCCTACAAGCTCAAAATTTGGTCCCCAACTCTTTAATCAGAGCTCCCCTGGCTGCCTGAAGCTGATCATCTCCATTATTATGCACTAATAATATTTTTATTAATTCACATCAAAATAAAACTCAAAAAAAAAATCGTAACTTCCCTTCTCCAAACCACCAGGAAGCTCCCAGCCTGCAAAGGGGATCCCAAGGGTCCCATTCCCAGTTTAAAAACCAGGAGTTATTTCCCAAAATGAGTCCTTGGGGTGAGTCCTGAGCCTGTGTACCCACCAGACGGTGATGAAGTCGTTGTAGGGCTCTGTCTGCAGCAGGGTGAAGTTCAGGTGGATCCCGTATCCCACGGGCACTGTCAGGAGCCAGGAGCAATCCTGGGAATTCGGGTACTGGTTGGGGAAGCCGGGAGAGTAAACTGTCCCATTCTGGGCAGTGACATTGCCCCCACAAGGCACTGCAGAGGAGCAGAGAGGAACACAAACCCCGTGAGGAAATACCCCTTAAACACCCTGAAATCCCAGTCTTATAACATCCTGAAATCCCAGTTTTATAACATCCTGAAATCCCAGTTTTATAACATCCTGAAATCCCAGTCTTATAACATCCTGAAATCCCTTTTTTACTCCTTTCTTTTTTTTTTTTTTGGATACAAAGGTAACAATTCTGGATACAGGAAGATCCAGATCTTGGCCCGACTTGCCTCAAGTAATTCCTCTCTGCTACAAGCACGTCCCACATTTTCAGCTTCATTCCATCACAATAAAATTGTGGATCCCTTCAGGGTGACTGCCTGTTCTGTCCAGATGTGGCTTTTATCCAGCTGTGCACAGAAACTCCTCTCCCACTCCCACTGAGAGTCCCTGAGCTTCTCCAGCTCATGGAAAACAGCTTGGGATGGGATCACAATGGGGAAAATGAGGATTGGTGGCAGCAAAATGAGGATTCTTGTGGCAGGAAATTGAGGGTTGATGTGGCAGGGAAATGAGGGTTGGTGTGGCAGAGAATTGAGGATTTGTGGCAAGGAAATGAGAATTCTTGTGGCGGGGAAATGAGGATTCTTGTGGCAGGGAAATGAGGATTTGTGGCAGGGAATTGAGGATTCTTGTGGCAGGGAAATGAGGATTCCTGTGGCAGAGAAATGAGGGTTTGTGGCAGGGAATTGAGGATTCCTGTGGCAGGGAAATGGTCTCCCTCTCACTAATTCAGGTTTAACACCCAAAACCATCCTTCCTGTGCAGGAGCAGCTCCATAAATCCCTCCCTGCTGATCCAGGTGTGAGGCTGGAGCCCAGCTCCAGCTCTCCCCAGTCTGGCTCTGTTCCCCAGTGGGTTCAAATAACCCCAAACCCCAAAAATCCTGAGGGGCCAAGTCCCTCCCTGCTCTGCCCAGCAGCAGCCAGGCTGCTGATCCCAGGGAAAACTCCCTGGAAAGCTGGAAAAGCTGAGCCCTTGTGCCTTGATTGCACAATTACAGCTTCTCTTTTAATTAAAGGAGCTCTCAGCGCTGACCTGAGAGGGTGAGGGGTTCAGCCTAAGGCAAAAAGGTCAAATTTGGGGGGAAAAAAAGCAAGAAAAGACAAGTCCTACACTCCTTTAGCAGCAGGAGGAGCCCAGATGTGCCCAGAGACCAGCAGCAAACGGCCAAAACCTTCCCAACCCTCACCCCTCTATTTGCAGAGCCAGAAAGCGTCTTAAAAACACAAAACCAGGGCAGGAATGGTGGTTGGCAGGTGGCAGAGCTGATGCCTGAGGGAGGAGAGGGTTTAATCCCACTCCCAGTATCCCCAGTATCCCCAGAATCCAGCTGGGCACAGGACTGGCTCCCCTGAGGCAGCACTGAAAGAACAGCTGAGGATTCAGATCTTTGTGTTCTCTGGGGTTCAAGGACTTAAAAGAGGGCAAATATCACCCCTCTCCTTCCTTCCACAGCTCCTGCAGAGCCGGGGCTGGGATAAAGGTCAGTGCTCCTGGGAAATCTTCCATAAGAAGGTCTGAACTTCTTAAAGGTTCACCTGGAACCCTTCTGGAAGTAAATCCCAGAGAATTCCGGCCAGCAGCCCCAGGGGTGAAAGGCTGGAACAGCCATGAGGGGGTTGGAGAAGAGAATTTGTGTGAGTTTGGACGCCTGGGATGGTAAATCTTCAGTCTGCAGAGTCGTCTGAGCAGAGTTTTCAGAAAAAAAAAACCCAAAAAAACGAAACACCTCAGAAGATTCCTGAGGATCTCCCAGCTGGATCATGTGGAGACCAGACAGGGACACACCGGGAGCCCTCAGAGCTGCAAGGCTCTTTTTTATTTATCAGAGCTGAATCGATGGAAGCTGGGTGTTGTTGAAGCAGCCAGGAATTCTCAGCCCAAGGATTGTGGCACACAGGAATAACAGCTCCAGCAGCGAGGTGAGAGACAGAGATCCTCCCCAGCCACACCCCAAGACTCAAACCCCCCTCAGAAACTGCCCTTTGGTTCTGAAACACCCCAAATATTCACCAAAATACCTCATGGAGGTAAAATAACAAAATTCCTCATGGAGATCCCATTCCAGCTGAGGCTTCACTCCAAGATAACAATTGTGGATAAAACAAGATCCAGACCTTGGCCTGATTTGCCTCAAGTAATTCCTCTCTGCTACCAGCACATCCTACATTTTCAGCTCCATTCCCTGACAATTCAGCTAATGCAGAACCACCACAACAGCCCTGTTCCCAGGCAAGGAGCTGAAATGCTGTGCCCAGGTGAGCCCAGGTGAGCCCAGGCCATATCCAGTGAGCCCAGGTGAGTCTAGGCTGTGCCCATGTGGGTCCAGGTGAGCTCAGGTGAGCCCAGGCCATATCCAGGCCATGCCCAGGTGAGCCCTGGCCATATCCAGTGAGCCCAGGTGAGCCCAGGCTGTGCCCAGGTGAACTCAGGTGGGCCCAGGCTGTATCCAGGTGAGCCCATGCCGAGCCCAGCTGAGCCTAGGTCATGCCCAGGTGAGCCCTGGCCATGCCCAGGCTGAGCCCAGACCATACCCAGCTAAGCCCAGGCCATACCCAGGTGAGCCCAGGTGAGCCCAGGCTGTGCCCAGGTGAGCCCAGGCCATACCCAGGTGAGTCCAGGTGAGCCCAGGCCATACCCAGGTGAGCCCAGGCCATACCCAGGTGAGCCCAGGCCATACCCAGGCCATACCCAGCTGAGCCCAGGCCATACCCAGGTGAGCCCAGGTGAGCCCAGGCTGTGCCCAGGTGAGCCCAGGCCATACCCAGGTGAGTCCAGGTGAGCCCAGGCCATACCCAGGTGAGCCCAGGCCATACCCAGGTGAGCCCAGGCCATACCCAGGCCATACCCAGCTGAGCCCAGGCCATACCCAGGTGAGCCCAGGTGAGCCCAGGCTGTGCCCAGGTGAGCCCAGGCCATACCCAGGTGAGTCCAGGTGAGCCCAGGCCATACCCAGGTGAGCCCAGGCCATACCCAGGTGAGCCCAGGCCATACCCAGGCCATACCCAGCTGAGCCCAGGCCATACCCAGGTGAGCCCAGGTGAGCCCAGGCTGTGCCCAGGTGAGCCCAGGCCATACCCAGGTGAGCCCAGGTGAGCCCAGGCCGTACCCAGGTGAGCCCAGGCCATACCCAGGTGAGCCCAGCTGAGCCCAGGCCGTACCCAGGTGAGCCCAGGCGAGCCCAGGCTGTGCCCAGGTGAGCCCAGCTGAGCCCAGGCTGTACCCAGGTGAGCCCAGGCGAGCCCAGGCTGTGCCCAGGTGAGCCCAGGTGAACCCAGGCCGTGCCCAGGTGAGCCCAGGCCGTACCTTCACACCTGGGCAGGGGGTGGTCCCAGTTCCTGTTGGTGCCGTGCTGGCAGGTGAGCACGGGGTGGCCGGTGAGGCGGTAGCCGGGCAGGCACTCGAAGGAGATGGACTGGCCCACGTTGTAACCTGCTCCTCTGACCACCCCGTTGGCAAAGGGCTCCGGGTCAGGGCACTCCTGCAGCTCGTAGGCTGGGGAAACACAAGGAGGAACCTTCTGGGCTCCATTTCCCAGGGAAAGAAGGGATGGGATAAGGGGAAAAGGCGTCAAGCTGCGCCAGGGGAGGGCTGGGTTGGACATCAGGAGGAATTTCTCCATGGAAAGGGTTGGAAAGGGCTGCCCAGGGAGGTTTGGAGTCCCTGTTCCTGGAGGTGTCCAAGGAAGGGCTGGGTGTGGCACTCAGTGAGGTGGGGATTGGCCACAGGTTGGGTTCTGTTGCCTCTGAGGGCTTTTCCAACCTCAGGGATCCTGGGATTCTGTTCACCCACACGTACTCGAGGACTCCAGGTGGGGAAAACACACCTCCATCCCACATCAGGATTGTCCCTCCTCCCCAGGGCAGGATTGTCCCCCCTCACCCTGGTATCCCCCAGGGCAGGATTGTCCCTCCTCACCTTGGTATCCCCAGGGCAGGATTGTCCCTCCTCACCTTGGTATCCCCAGGACAGGATTGTCCCTCCTCACCTTGGTATCCCCCAGGGCAGGATTGTCCCTGTTCCCCAGGGCAGGATTGTCTCTCCTCCCCAGGACAGGATTGTCCCTCCTCACCCTGGTATCCCCCAGGGCAGGATTGTCCCTCCTCCCCAGGGCAGGATTGTCCCTCCTCACCTTGGTACTCCAGCTTGAAGCCGGGTTTGTTCTGGGAGTGGTCGCTGTGGAAGTAGACGGTGGTCTCGTGGGAGGTGGACAGCAGGGAGCCGGGCAGCTCGGCGCCGCTGAAGCGCCCGATGACGCCGCTGGTGTCGTAGGGCCCGTTCCTGATCTCCACAAAGTCGTGGTTGGGCTCCGTGGAGAAGTTCAGGAACTGGATGTGGGCACCTGGAGAGGGGGAACGGAGGAGTTTGGCTCTAAAAGTGCAGCTGAGCTTTTGTACCAGCACCAGCAGCAACCCCAGAGCACCAACATCAGCTCCAGCTCCAATTCCAGCTCCAACTCCAACCTCAGCACCAATATCAACTCCAACATCAGCTCCAACCCAGCTCCAACTCCAGCTCCAATATCAACTCCAACATCAGCTCCAACCCAGCTCCAGCTCCAACCTCAGCACCAATATCAACTCCAACTCCAGCTCCAGCTCCAACTCCAGCTCCAATATCAACTCCAACATCAGCACCAACTCCAGCTCCAACTCCAACCCCAGCACCAATATCGACTCCAACATCAGCACCAACTCCAGTTCCAACCCCAGCTCCAACCCAGCATCAACGCAGCTCCATCACCAACCCCAATCCCAGCTCCAACCCCAATCCCAACGCCAGCAGTGCCCTCCCGCAGAGTCCAGGACAGCCTGGGCACTCCGCAGGACTGTCAATGCCCCGGGGACACAGAGTGCCTGCAGAGTGCCCAGAGGAGCTTTGGAGTGGAGATCAGGAAGGAATTCTCCCCTGTGAGTGTGGGGAGGTCCTGGCTGAGGTGTCCCACACAGGCTGGATGAGGTTTGGAGCACCCTGGCATAGTTTCCCCTGGCAGGGGGTGGAACGAGATGATCTTTGAGGTTCCTCCCAACCCAAACCAGTGAGGGATTCTCTGATTTTTCACACCCTTCTCTGTGACAGCACCAACCCAAAGGCAGCTCTCTCACCAAACCCCACTGGCAGCAGGATCCTCCACGTGCAGTCCAGGTTGCTGGGATAATTTCCTGGGAAGCCTGGGCTCAGGAGAACTCCTTCCATCTCTTCTGCTGTTCCTCCACACTGGGCTGGGAAAACAACAGGGTTCATGGGCAGGATCCAGTCACAGGATCCCTGCCAGGATCCCTGAGGGGTCTGCCTGGAGCAGGCCCATGGGAAATCAAGGAATTAAAGACTCAGCTGAGGAAAAGGAACCAGCACCAAGTTCCAGGCACTGCATGGCCACACCAGGAATGGATGTGCCTCTCTCCTGCCCTGTGGAGATGAAGGCTGAGCCCAGGGATCCAGTTTGGGCCATCGCAGAGGGAGAGCCAGATCTGAGCAGTGGGAGAGGGGATGGACACCTGCTCTGCCCACAGACATCGCATCAAATCAGGCACCAGCACTTGCCTGAAACCTCAACCAGCTCAAAAAACGCCTGTGAAGGAGCTGAGTGATCTTATTCTGACTCCAGTCACAGCCTCCTCCTTTTCCTGCCCCACCTGCCAATCCCTGGGCACTCACTGATAAACCCACCACAGGGTTTGCCCACTGCCCGCAGCCCACTGCCAGCCACAACAGCCCCAAAATATGTTTACAAAAAGCATCACGTGAAATTTAAACACTGACAGCACCTCCTCGTGCTTATCTGGATGATCTCCTCCTGGCCCCAGCAGCACCACCCAGCTGAATCCAGCCAGGTGCTCTCCTAACACACCCTGACAGCCAGGCACAGGCTCTTTGTCCAAAATCTCATTACCCCGGACTTGCTCCGTAACGAGGTTTCTCCCAGAAGATTTCTCTTTCTTTTTCCTCCTAATGGCTCTTTAATAGAACTGCCTCTGAATTATTTAGAGGCCCAGCAGCTGGAGGAAGTAGACCAGGAGAAAATCAGAGCACTTGTGCTTGGAGCAGGAGCTGTGGTGGACACGGGGCAGAGAACCCCAGCACTGTCACACCCACAGAGGTGACTCCTGGCTCCAGAGGTGGAGCTGTTTGTGTTTAGGGATCTCCTGGGAAAGTGGTGCCAGCAGACTGACCGTGACGTTTTCCTCATGAAATAATCCAAACTAAAATCAGTAGTTACTGGATTCGGATTTCCTTCCTCTCCCTGCAGTTTGGAACAGTCATAAATGTTGGTCTGTGGGACGATATATGAGGCGTGGTCTGCCACTGTTGGTCCCCTGAAAGCCTTTTCTGGGATAAACTGAGCATTGTCTCATATCCCAGCACAGTCAACATGTTTCACAGCCAGCAACGTTTCAGTTTATCATTTATCTACTTTTTACCATGGTGCTTTAGGTCATAAAATATTCTGTGACACTTGGTTAACATCAGTAAAGAGTATTATTGAGCATTAATTCAATGGAACTCTCTCTGCTATGCGTGTTTTGAGACATGCTGATTTCAAACTTGGAAGTTCCCAGAGTATGTCACCCATTTTCTGCTCCTGCCCCCTCCACCTTTTAGAAAACTCCTTTTAGAAACCAGCCTGGAGTTTTAAATATATGAAAAAAAGACTTGTGAGGGGTTTTTTTTTTCCTACCTACAAGATCAATTTATTTGAAAAGCAATATCCTTCTGGGACAATGTTCTAAAGTAGTATCGTTGTAGGACAACGTTCTGAAGCAGTTTGGGAACGGGGAGAAATACTTTTCTTTCCCCTGACTGATTCCAACTGTTTCTGCCTCCCTGCAGCTGCCTGACCTTTCCCAGGGATGTGAAAGGACAGGCACAGCCCAAGCAGCCAAAATCCTGCTGGACTGGGAGGCTGGTGCTGACCCAAAGAACCAAACTGGTGCTTTGCCAGATTTTGGGATCCTCCTCCACGCTGGGATCTCCCAGCTGAGCCCCAGGGCTTCTGCTTCCACTCAGAGCAGCTCCCAAGGGAACGGGGTCCTTTAGCTCAGTCATTCTCCTGGAAATGTCTCTCTATTTATTCTTGGCCCACAGATCATCAGATAAAAGAACTGTTGGCTCTTATAATTACTTTAAAGCCAAATGATGTAAGCTGGAACAGCAGGAGCCCCAAATAGCTGTTAACTAAAGCTATTAAATGCATAAATGTCTCTCTCAGAGCTGCAAAATGTGCAATATGAATATTAAACATCTACATTAGCTAAAAGCAAATGACTGAAAATAATTTTTAAAAAAAAAAAACAACCCTCCTGCAAGTTCTTTTCACCTCCAGGCCTCTTGTCCTCGGGAATCTTTCACAGGGAAAATGGAATGCCCAATCTTTTCTAGTCCTGAACATCTGCACAGATCTGAGGGTGAACCTGCACAAATGACCTGTGGTCACCTGCTGGCCACCAGAGTGGCCACAGCAAGTTGGGATGCTGGGAGACACCAGGCCCAGTGAAGGCAGCAGCTTTGGTGGTATCATCAGACACATTCCATAAAAATAAACCACGTTTCAGATGGGGGGAAAAAAACACCTCGACCCATAAAACCAACCCGCTTCCAGCACGAGGAAATTTTAGGTTTTCCCTTCTGAACTGTTTTGTGTTGGGGGGGATAATCCTGTGTGCCACATTCTGTGCTGCAGCCACGTCTCCACCATCCAAAACAAATCACTCCAGGCAGCCCACGGGGACTTCTCGGGCACAATTTCCCTGGCAACAAATGAAGATTTTTTTTTTTCCCCCCACACACTCTCTCACACTTGCAGAACCAACCTGAATTTCTCTAAATCGGCTCTTTACCCTTGTTTTTTTTTTGTTGTTTTTCTTTTCAGGGGAGTGCTATAAATATCAGGCAGGTAGAAAGAAGTGGAATCCTACCGATGCAGAGGGGTGGAGGGTAATTCCAGCGGCGAACCGTGCCAGGCATGCAGGAGATGTGGGAGTGGCCCTGCAGGCATGGAAAACAAAACAAAAAAACCCAGGAGGTTTGTGGGGTGGATGGAAAACAAGGAGGGGAAGCTTGTCCCTGTCCTGGCAGGAAAGAATTCCTTGCAAGATGACCCAAAGGGAGGCTGCCAGGTCCTTTGTCCTATCTGAGGTGCCAGAAAAAAGTGATTCTTTAAAGAATTTAGCAATAAAACAACACTCTTTGGAGATAGTATTAGTGTGGGAGGTAATCTAAAGGCTGGTTTTTATTGGAGGATTTCAAGGGAAGACATGGGAAAATGTCCATAAAATGCCCACCCCTGCAAGGGGGGGGTGAATACAGTTCTACAAATTCAGCTAATTACCAGAATTGACAAAAATCACCAATCAGAGGCATAAACAGTGAGGGAATTCAACCATCTCTGAATCCTTCAGACAGGGACTAAACTTTGTTGATGAAAATGTGTCTCCAAGAGCTGGTTTCAGCCTTGGCTCTCAGGAAGGACCAGGACAGGACAGGAACCTCAGACCCCCAGCTTGGAGCTCTGGAATGTGTTTTGTCTTTCTGCCCCAGGAAAAGGCAGGGAAAAGTACTGGGACTGGCCAGGAATACAACAGAATATAGAAAAGCAGGAATCCTTCTGGTGATGCCTCAAGAGGTGACCTGGAACAGAGGCTGGGCAGAGTTAAAGAATAAAGCAAATATTTATTAAAAGGCCTTTAAAGGATATGCCTTGGGCAGGACAAGAGCCTGGCCAGGGCTACACCCAAGGTGGGCCCAAAATGGTCACAAAATGAACCCAAAATGGTCACAAAATGGACCCAAAATGGTCACAAAATGGACAGTGGGTTACAAGTTTTCACACTTCTATAAGTTTTGGTCCATTTCCATATTGGGGTTAATATGCAATTACGTAGATGAAGCAATTACAGGTGATGAAGTCCCATCCTCCCCTCAATTCGCCGCTTTTCACATTTTTGGGCCCGAAGCTGCAACGGTGCCCTTGGGCTGGAAAAGGATTCTTCTGACTAAACTGTGAGGAGAACTCTACATGAAATTGAGAGTTACACACTAAGGATGTACAAAATGTGGCAGATGTGGGAGCTGGAGCTGCGGGCGGCCCTGGCAGTGTGGTACCTGCAGGGCGTAGCCGGGCTCGCACTGGAAGGACACCACGTCGTTCACCAGGTAACGCTCGCCCACCTTCAGCCCGTTCCCAGGGACCGGCGGCTCCGGGCAGCTGGAGAGTCCCACGGCTGTGGAGGGAAGGGAGGTGGAAGCTCAGGGAACAGGGATGGGGCTGTGCCGAGGGTTGGAGGGATGGGAACACGGTTTTCGTTTTGCCGACCGCCACCGCAGGCTCTGGGTGGAGAAATCTGGCTTCCTTTGGGTTCTCCAAGGGCAGCCCATTTCCATTCCCACATTTCCACTGGGAATATCCTGCTGCAAACCCAGTAACAACCTGTGACACCTCGTGTGGGGTGATGGCTTTCCTTTCCTTTCCTTTCCTTTCCTTTCCTTTCCTTTCCTTTCCTTTCCTTTCCTTTCCTTTCCTTTCCTTTCCTTTCCTTTCCTTTCCTTTCCTTNTCCCCTCTCCTTTCCCAATCTCTCCTCTCCATTCACCTCCCCTCTCCTTCCCCCATCTCCCTCTCTCTTTCCCACGTCTCCCTCTTCCCTCTGCACACCCCGGGGAGAGAAGAGGGACCCTGCAGGCCCCTCACACCCTGCACTGGCAGCTGCCACTCCAAGATAACCTCCTGCATCCTTTCGAGGGCTCCTGCTCTGCTCCAACCCCACAGAGCCCCAGGCAGGGGGAAAACAAAAGAGAAAAGGAGCGAGGAGAGGCTGAGCCTCCTCCCAAAGCCCAGTCACGCTTCCCAGCGTGTTCCCTCCCCGCTCCTGGATGTGCTGCTTGACCTTCAGAGAGGCAGGAGGGAAAACGGCTTTAAATAACTTCCCCTTCACATCAGCGGCTCTCACTCAGTCCCAAATTGTTCCTGGCTTTGGAAGAGCTCAGCCCGAGTAACCCGGTGTGGGAGAAAGCAGAGTTTTCCTCCTCTGGTTTAGCTCATCTCTCCCAGTTTCCTCTCGGAAGGGAGACGGAAAAAAACCCAAACCTGGAGCTCAGGGCTGGGAGATTCCAATTGTACAAACAGAGCAGAAATCACATTATTTCCAGCTGCCCTGAAAATCAACACCTATTAATTTCCTCAGCCAAGGGAACAGACAGGGCTGATAATCCCCAGGCTCATGAAAAAATCTGGCCATGACTTTTTGCAGGAAGGTGCTCAAAGGATTGATTGATTGGAATAGAGGTGGAGAAGAAACAGAGTCACAGCAAGAGGATTCCTGCAGCTCCCAGAGCACAGGGCTGGGATATTTTTTCTCTCTCAATCCTGTGGTGGCTGTAACCCTGCTGGATTCAATCAGGGACAAGGTTTCAGTGTGTAAAGGCAGCAAGTCCTGGGAGGTTCAGTGCTCTAAAGCACAGTCCCAGCTGTGCCACCGCAGATCTCACACTGCTTTGGGTGGGAAGGGTCCTGAATCAGCCAATTCCCCCCTCCCACCATCCCAGGCTGCTCCGAGCTGGCCTTGGACACTTCCAAGGATGTGGCAGCCACAGCTCCTCGGGCACCGTTCCTGTGGCCACTTTACACAATGAGCTGCACCGGCCAAAAATCCATTTGCAGCCTTGGAAGGAACCCAAAGCAGCAGAAGGTGGCTGGGCTCCAGAGACCAGAGCCGTGCTCAGAACCAGCCAGCAGCCCCAGAGCCCAGCAGGAAACAGCCCTGCAGTGCCCTGAGGATTGGGGACACAGACTGGGGACACAGACAGGGCTGTCCCCATGGGAAGCAGTCCTGCAGTGCCCTGAAGAGGATTGGGGACACAGACTAGGGACACAGACAGGGCTGTCCCCATGTGTCCCAGCAGCTCAGCATTCCCTGTTCTGCTGTGGGACACAGCCAGGCCAGCCTGGGATGAGCCAGGGAGCTGCAGGAGCTCCAGGCTGGCTCCCAGCCCTGCCCCACAGGGATCCTCAGCACGGGGCAGGTGCAGGGAGCTGCCCCTGGATGTGCTGGGCAGAGCTGGCAGTGCCCTCCTGCCCCCCCTCACTGCTGCTGGGCTCCAATTCCAACCTCACACAGCCCCAGAGCTGAGAAAATCATGGAATACCCTGAGCTGGGACCTGCAAAGATCATCCAGCCAACTCCTGGCTCTGTAGGATAACACCAAAATGTTTCGGTTGGATTTAGGGAGAGGTTCTTCCCCCAGAGGGTGCTGGGCACTGCCCAGGCTCCCCAGGGAATGGGAACATTCCCAAGGCTGCCAGAGCTCCAGGAACATCTGCACAGGGTGGGATTATTGGGGTGTCTGTGCAGGGCCAGGGTTGGACTGGATGATCCTGGTGGATGTTTCCGGCTCAGGATATTCCACGATTCTGTGCCAGTGTTATCCCAGCCCTGCTGGCACAGGGAATAACAAATCCCCCCTGCGACTGGGCTGCTGCTCCTCTCCTGATCAGACACCAGGAATCACACCCAGACCTGGGGGAGAAGGAATTCTCCTCATCCCCATCCACACCTGACAGCCCTTTCCCAAAGGATTCTCCTCCCTGCCTCGTCTCCCAGCCTCAGCCAGGTCTGTTCTCTCCCCACTGGGGATTTCTTCCTGAAAACACTTTCTCTGTCTAGAACCATGCTTAACCACATCCTGGGGTCTGTATTCCCAAAAAAAACCTGCCATGAGGCCTGCTGGGAGCAAAGTGCTGCTATTCCATGGAGTGTTGGGATCATCCCTAACCAGGAACCCACTGAGGTGCTCCACACCACCACAGAATTTGGGTTGGAGGGGACCTTTCAAGACCTTTTTAAAGTGTTTTTAACCTTTAATTGAAAGGAGTGGATGCTCTCATCACCTCAGAGCTTCCACAGGTTGTGCCTCCCTCAGCTGGAGGCTGGGAAAGGAGGATGGATCAACCACCTTGGAAACGATCCTGTGCAGGGCCTGGACACCTCTGAGCACAAAGCACAGAAATTCCTGGATCCGGGAGCCTGCCCAGGGCAGCTCAGAGTGCCTGGGGCTGTGGGGACAGGAGCACATCCCCAACACCCACCAGGCAGTGCCAAAAACACTGCAGCACCCCAGAGCACAAACCCCACACTGATAACAACACTGATACCATCCAGCCCTCAGCTTGTGAGAAGAAGCTGCTCAAGGTGTTGTTGGTGCAGCCCCTGCGGTTTTTTTCCAAGTTAAATGTGCATTAAAATGTGCAAATCGTAGTTTGATCTCCGTTCTGACCCTGCTTCCCTCAGCAGGTCCCACTAAATGACCTCTGAGGGCCCTTCCAGCCAGGATTTTTGGGATGAGGACGTGTCCAGGCCTGCCTGGTGTTTCCAGCAGGGAATGCCAAGAGCTGGGAGCCTCTGCCAGCCCCTGGCAAGCAGCAGATCCCAGCCCTACACCCCCGGATTGTTTTAATCCCTTTGTGCCACCACACGGACCCAAAAAAGTGCCACCAAGAGCACAACGAGGGCCGTCCCACCCCTCTGCTCCATCTTTCCTCAATTCCTCCCTCCCTCCCTGAGTGCAGGGAGCCACAGCAGCTCCTTCTCCCGCTCCTCCGAGGCCGTGGCACCTCCCCATCCGCCGGGGAGCCGCGGGATCAAGGCTGGGACCGCTCTTACTTTTGTATTCCAGGTGAAAGCCGGCGGCGGAGACGCTGATGTCGGAATAGAAATGCAGATAGAGCTGGTTTGAAGTGCTGTTGAGCAGCGCAGGCACCGTGGTTCCTGGCAAAACAAGAGGTGCACAAAAGCCAGTGCAGAGCATCCCTCTCCTCCTCCTCCTCCTCCTCCCGCCGCGTCCTCCTCGGAGATTTGCGGCAGGAGAGGCTGAGAACAGAAAGTCCTTTCAACTTAACGAGCTCCTCTTGGTTTTTGATCAGGTCCTAATGAGGCCGATTGAGAAATACCCAGGGCCCCTTCCAGGGGCTGCTCCCGGATTTCAGCCACCGACAGATAAAAAGCATCAAGGGATGGGGAAAGGCGTGGGTGGAGCACGGGGCCAGGAAAATTCTGGATTTCTCCATTCCCTGGAAGCTGCTGCAGCAGCAGCACGAGGAAGTTCCATCGCAGACCCTCAAGCTCAGAGCACTTCGGGCACATTTGTTAAATAAATGAGATTTTGGAGCTGCATTTGAAAGCCTCTCAAAGCTCCTGGACTACCTGGCTCCTCCCTGCTCTGCTAAAAACCACGATTTCCCAGCATCCACGGGAAAATGCAGTTTGTTTTGTAGCCTTTCACCTGTTCTGGGGCACATCAGGCAGGTCAAATCGTCCTGCCAGATGTTCTGGCCTCACATCCCAGCAAAACCGAGGGAATTCCCATTTCCAGGAATAAAATCCCACTGGATTTTTTGTTTAAGGCTCCCTCTCAACCTTTCCCACAGGCAGACGGGGCTGAAATTCCCAATTCCCTTTAAATCTATTTAAATCTATCCCTGGTTTTTTGATCCCTGGTTTCTTTTCCGAGTTTAATTTTGTGAGGTGAATAAAACCAGGCCAGGAGTGACGGGCTCGAGGGCCACGTACCAGAGAAGCTCCCCAACATGGTGGCTGTGTTGTCCCCTCCATCAAACACTTCCAGGGAATCCCAGTTCTGCTCCGTGACAAAACTGATCACCTGGATCTGTAGAGAGAAACAAAATAGAGGAAAAAAATAAAAAATAACAGCGCGGTTCCTGAAATAATGGTAATAAATCAAATTAATAGCAATTAAAGGGTCACTAATTGAGTTTACACACTCTGGGGGTTCTGCACGTGCAAAACTTGGAGATTTCTGCCTTGAGACCATTCCCACTGGGATTTTCCAGCTATTTTCCCCCCAAACAGGATTGCTGTTTGCTGCTGCTGCTCCAGAGCTCCTGGAAGTGCCCAGCTCATTTACAGCTGCTGACAATCCCAGCCTTTTTTACTCTCTCTTTGGAGAAATCCCCCAAGACTTTGAGCCCTTTCAAATGAGAGCAACCCGGAGCTAAAACAAACCCCAAACCTCCCCCTCACATTAAACAACAGGATTTTTAAAATCCAGCCAAGTTCCTGCCTTGTCCCTCAGCTTTTAGTGGAATCACTCGAGCTGCATTTTCAGATTTCACCTTTCCCTGCCATGCCCCATAAGGTTTGGAGTCCTTAGGAAGTCGCTTGACTCCATTAGCTGGAACATCAACACAAATCCTCGGATGAGGAACATCCCGAGAGCTGAGGAATCTGCATTTACACCGAAAAGCAGAGCCGAGAAATCTGCATTTATACCCAAAAGCAGCTCGTGCTTGAGCGAGGATCTCCGTGGAATTGCACGGCTTTGTTTGCCAGGACTACCATTAACGGGGGTTTTGCCTAAATCCATAAATGCCGGCGGTTCAAAGCCTTCGGTGTCCCATTAAAAACACAAGTTTGGTGAATGGGGTGACAGCGAGGCAGAAAATCTGTGCAAAACCCACCGGTTTTGGGGAAAATCCAGATTTAATCTTTAAATTCTGGGTGAGATCTTCCAACACTGGGTATCTCAAATCAAATTGCCGGGCAAAAAAAACCCCAAAAACCCCCCAAAACCCAAAAACAAACCAACAAACAAAACCCCCAAAACAAACCAAAAGGAACCTTAAAGATAAATGTGCTGGACAGCTTGGCTCCAAACAAGGAGTGCTCGAAAATTGGGAAATATGAGCAGTGAGGAGAGTTCACTGCCCTCAAATTTTGACTACACCCGTATGAACCACCTCTCCTTTTCCCCAAATCTTATTCACTGATTTCCTCATCCACCTCAATTCCCCACTTACCTCTCTGCCTTGCCGAAGATCAAATCGAGACCCCCCCGTTTAAAATTAAAATAATTTCTTTAAAAATTCAATCCCTCCACTTCAGCCATTTAAACCCATTTCCTTCCTTGATTTAGTCCGAGTAATAAAACCGGCTGTAAAGTTCCTCCCGAGTGTTTTTTTTAGCAGAAAGTGAGTGGAGTTCATCCAGCAGGAATCGCAGTGACCCCCACGGAGCCATCGCTGCTCCCACTGACCCTTTTTTCCCTTTTTTTTCGTGCCTCATTACACCCCTATTGTGATTTACATTATTGGAAGTGGAGAATGAGCGTTTTTGTTTGCTCTTTCACCGCCTAAATTATTTATTCTCCTCTCTCTCCCCCCCCCCCCCCTCCAGCTTAACGGAATAAACATTTTTAAGGTCCTAATTCTAGTCTGACATGTGGATTCACAAGGGATCTGCATCTATTTACTGCCACGTGTATAAATTAATTCACTCAGGAAGGTTTGCTCCGGGAATGAATAATTCATGGCAGAAGTGCCAGCTCCTACCCTGATTACATAAAAATCCTGCTCCTGAGTGCTGCTACCAAGAAAGCTTCAATTTCACCTCCTCCCCTGATTTACAGCTGTTTAACCTTTAATTGTTGTGCAAAAAGAGGGTAAAGTGATGCTGGAATTAGGATCTAATAACGGAGGACCCAAAGGAAGCAGAGCCAGGATGGATCCAGCTCCAGCTCCCTCATTCCCTCCCTGGGGGCTGCCCTCAGACCCCTCCCTGCAGCTGTTTTGGGTCCTGAGGGCCAAAATCTTTCTCCAAGGCGAATTTCCCCGCCTTTGTGCGAGATTAAGGGTCACATTGAGGGATCTTCCCTAAATCCCACCCTGTGCATCCCTGACAAAGCTCCTGGGTGCCCAGACACCCTCTGGGGGAAGAACCTTTCCCTGAGACCCAACCCGACCCTCCCCGGCACAGCCCCAGCCCTTCCCTGGCCACAGACACCACCAACGAGTCCCTGCCTACTTCTGGCAGCGAACACACTCCTCCTTCCAGAGAATTCCACCTCATTCCAGAGAATTCCACCTCATTCCAGAGAATTCCACCTCAATCCATCCCTGTTCTGGGAGGAGCAGCGACATCCCAACACGTGGCCTCTCTGAGAGCAGCAGACCCCAAGTGTCCACCTGTCTGTCTGTCTGTCTGAGGCTGCAGTGCAGTAACCAGCAGTGTGTGTTCTGTCACCAGCTGTTAAACCAGCTGGGGCCGTGTTCTTTATCCCTTCCAGGACCCATCCTCCCTGCAGGGGAGATCTGCTGTTCTTTATCCCTTCCAGGACCCATCCTCCCTCCAGGGGAGATCTGCTGTTCTTTATCCCTTCCAGGACCCATCCTCCCTCCAGGGGAGATCTGCTGTCCATGGGCCATCCAGGCTCACTGCAGGGCTGAGACAATCCCATCATCCCATGGGGAGAGGCTCCGCCCAGGGGGAGGAGCCCAGCATTCCCACCTGGATCAAAGCTGGGATTGGGAACAGCAGCACAGCCTGTCTGCACTGGATTCCCAGAGGGAGCCCAGACCCATCCCAGCACCACTGGACCCTTCTCCAGGATCATCTCTGCTCCAGCAGAACCACATCTGTCCCTGCAGGAGGGCTGGGCTGGACTGACACCAACACCCTGACCAGCACGGGGTCAGGCTGTGTCCAGATTCTGTCAGTGGTTTTTTTTTGTGTTACTACATTTTTATTTTTCATACTCCTAGTAAATACCCTGTTATTCCCCTTCCCACATCTTTGCCTGAAAACCCCTTAATTTCAAAATCCTAATAATTCAGAAGGAGAGGGTTTTTCCATTCTCCATTCCAAGGGAAGCTCCTGCCTTCCTCAGCAGACAGACCCCTGTCCTTCCAAACCAGGACACTGTCCCAGCTGTACCTGAATCCCTGCTCCCTCGGGCACTGTGATCTTCCACACGCAGTTGAGGCTGTTCAGGTAGGGCTCGGGGAATCCCGGGGACAGGATGGTTCCTTTCCTCTCCGTCAGGTTCCCCCCGCAGGGCACTGCAGTGAGGAGAGCAGAAGGAATTGGCTTTGTGCTAAAAACATCGTTAAAATGACAAGAAATCAAGAGGTGGTTGTGATTTCAGGACGAGGTTTGTGGGAATGATCCTTTTTCCTTTTTATTGTGCAACTTTTGGGGCACATTCCTTGGGTGTGGGGGACACGTGAGGATGATCCTCAGGAGCTGCTCTCCTTCAGAGGAGGTGAAAGCAGCTTTCAGCCAGATCTGATTTATTAGAGGTGCTGTCTGTCCCAGATCTCACAATGAATATCGGATCAAAATGTCAATTCCCTGGAATTTGGGGTTAAACTGTTCTCAGAGCCAGGCTGGGCTTTGTATTGTATCAGACAATCATGGGATGGTTTGGGTGGGAAGGGACCTTAAAGATCTCCAAATCCCTTCACCCAGAGACCTTCCACTATCCCAGGTTGTTCCAACCCCTGTCCAACCCAGCCTTGGCCACTTCCAGGGATGGAGCAGCCACAATCTCTCCGGGCAGAACTGCAAGAGGCTTTGAAGAAGTTTTTCACATTTCATGAGTGTCTCCACTAGCGTCCTAAACCAGAACTTAGATATTTCTTTCCTCCTTCTTTTTCTTCTTCTAACAGATTTTTTTGGGGGGGTGAGAGGGTTTCCCTTTATTTTTTTTCCTGCCTTTGCTTTGGCTGTTGATTTCTCCCACCCACAACCACGGGGCTGGAAGAGCCCCACAAACATCACCAACACCCAACCCAAGGACCCTTCCCAAGACAACCCATAGGGCTGGAAGAGCCCCACAGAAATCACCAACACCCAACCCGAGGACCCTTCCCAGGATAACCCATAGGGCTGGAAGAGCCCCACAAACATCACCAACACCCAGCCTGAGGACCCTTCCCAGGACAACCCATAGGGCTGGAAGAGCCCCACAAAAATCACCAACACCCAGCCTGAGGACCCTTCCCAAGACAACCCAGGGAACGGCACTGCTCCCAACGACCCCCGCTGCTTTTCCCACCCCGTTCCCACCTCCCCACAAACCCCAGAGCCACCTACCCACGCAGGTGGGGACGGAGGAGTTCCACTGCGCCAGGGCCCCGGGCATGGCCAGGCACTGGATGGCCGGGGAGCCCCTCAGGCCGTAGCCAGGGCTGCACTCGAAGCGCACCACGGCGCCCACGGCGAAGTCGCCGCCCAGGCGCCGCCCGTGCCGCGGCTCCGGCACCGAGCTGCACTGCGTGGCGCTGGTGCGGGGCACGGCTGCCGGGGAGCAGGGCGAGGGAGACACAACAGGGTTAGTTTGGGCAGTGCTGGCTGCTGGAGTAAAGATCCGACAGTTTTACAGCAAAATCCCGAAGTATCGGAACCCCGAGGAGGTGCTGAATGCAAACCGTTGACTGTGCCTAAAACCCTGAAATGTCAGGGCTGGATCCAAACTTGACCACTGACTCGTGGTACCTGAACCCTGAAGTATCTGAACCCCAAGGAGGGGTCATGACATGATCATTGCCTGATTGTACCTAAATCCCAAAGTATTTAAACCCTGAGAACATGCTGAATGCAAACTTGACCGTTGACCTAAAACCCTAAAATATCAGGGCTGAATCCAAACGTGACCGTTGATTATATCTAAACCCCAAAGTATCTAAACCCCAAAGAGGGGCTGGATCCAAACCTGACCATTGACTGATTGTATCTAAATCCTGAAATATTGAAACCCCAAGGAGGTGTTGAATGCAAACTTGATCATTGACTGATTGTACCTAAAACCCTAAAATATCTGGGCTGAATCCAAACATGAACAACCTGGGTTATTTTTACCCAGGGAAACCAAAGGATTTAGCAGAGACTTCCCAAAAAATTGTTTTGGCAGGAGCCTCCATGGGGAAACCCTTTGGGTTCCCCAGCTCCCTGGCCCTTGTGGCCATGAAGGAACAGCAACTGGAAAAAATCTTCTTTGGAAAAGCGAGAAAAGGGGGATTTAAGTTGTGATGGTGCAGAAATTGTTGATATGCCTGTTGAGTAGTGGGAATTACAGTCAAAGACAGGAATGAGTCTGGCAGATAAGTGAGGAGAAAAACTCATCAAAAAAACCAGGCCTACTGCTGAGGAAGAATTCAATTAATATTTTCCTCTGAGTTGCTTTAAATTTGTGAGTGTTTAGCTAATTAGATTCTGGCCAGGCAGATCCAAATCAGGGCCAGCTCGCCCTTTTCCTCTTGCTTCCCATGCAGCTCTTGCAGGAGGGAGGAGAAACCTTCCCTGGTTTCATCAGAACCTTTGCTCTGCTGAGCTCTTTGAAGATTACAACCACAACCACGGCTGTTTCACACTCATTAGGCAGGAATTCAAGAGAACAGATCTCTAACTACTCCAAACTCCAAGCCAGGCTCCCGTTTCACCCCTGGAGAAGGCTCAGGTCGTGCCAATGTCTGTCCCCTCTTTGCAGCAAAAGCCTGGATGTTCCCATGTTCCCACAGATAACTCCAGGGAGCACGTGGGTGAGAAATCCCTTCTGTTTTCCCCCTGTTCCGTGCATCGTTTACTATTTACTCCCATAAAATCCCTGAGCTGTTCTCACCCAGAGCAGCACAAAGCTGCTGCTGAAAGGATCAAGGGGCAGGAGTGTGACAGCCCCGAGCCTGTGACACGCACAGAGGGAGGATTTCTGAGCTGCCAGACGGGATTTCAGCTGCTTACACCCAGCAAAGTGCTAAAAACGCCACCGGGAAGAATCGCTGTGGGATAAATCTCCAAATTCCCTGCGTGACTCGGGGCACCACGCCGGGATGGGGCTGATGCTAATCCTGGGATGTGCAGGGTTCAGGCTGAGTGGGAATCAAAGGGAGGAACACAAAGTACCCACAGCATCCAGACAGCCCTGCCAGAGCCCTGCTCCCAAAGGAATCCTAATTCCCTGTGATATTCCCTGCTCAGAACCCCCAGACACCAAAAGCAGCTCAGGACACCCCTGGGAACGACCCGAGGACATTCCAGAACACACCTGAACTCACCTTGGTAGACAAAATGAAAGCCTTTGGCTGTGGATTGACCCTTGGAGCTGAATTTGATGAGGATCTGGTTGGTGGTGGCCAACGGCAAAGATTCCCCTGGATGGGGAGGAGGGAAAACGGGAGAGACAGAGCTGAAGGAACCACGGGACTCACGGGACACAGGGAGCAGAGCTTGGGTGCCAGCTGTGACAAAGCTGCTTTCCCCAGCAGGGATGGGGACAGGGGACAGGGACAGGGGACAGGGAGAGGGGACAGGGAGCAGCTCCCTACCTGAGTGGGAGCCCGAGAGGGAGCTGAGCAGGCGCGAGTGCTGCGTGGGGCCATCGTGCACCTCCACCACGTCATTGAGCGCCGTCTGGAAAAAGGCAAACTGCCCGAAGAGCACTGCGGGGACAGGGACAGGGACAGGGCTGGGACAGGCCACTGCTGTCCCCAGTGTCACCACACTGCTGTCCCTACACTGCTGTCCCCAGTGTCACCACACTGCTGTCCCTACACTGCTGTCCCCAGTGTCACCACACTGCTGTCACCAAGTGTCATCACACTGCTGTCCGCAGGGTCACCACACTGCTGTCCCTACACTGCTGTCCCCAGGGTCATCCCATTGCTGTCCCCAGCATCATCACACTGCTGTCCCCAGTGTCACCATACTGCTGTCCCTAATATCATCACACTGCTGTCACCAGTGTCACCACACTGCTGTCCCTACATTGCTGTCCCCAGTGTCATCCCAATGCTGTCCCTAATATCATCACACTTCTGTCCCCATTGTCATCACACTGTCATCCCCACTGCCGTCCCTGTCACCTTCACTGCTGTCCCTACTCCATCCCATTGCTGTCCTCACTGCCATCCTCACTATCATCCCACTGTTGTCCCACACCTATCCCCTTGCCATCCCCCCCTGCTCTCCCACTATCATCCCACTGCTGTCCCTATTATCACCCCACTGATGACCCCCCTGCTGTCCCCACCATCACCCCACTGATGACCCCCCTGCTGTCCCTACCACCACCCCACAGAGCCAGGCCACGGAGCCGAGGCATTTCCATGGAATCCCAGAATCCCTGAGCAGAAACAGACCCTGAGGACCATCGAGGCCAACCCCTGGCCCTGCACAGGACCCCATCAGGATTCCCAACATTCCAAACTGGGATCGATTTTCCCAGCACAACCTTTGTCCCGTGTTTCAGCTGCCTTTATTCCAGGCAGGGACAATGCCTGGAAAAAATGGGAACCCTTTATTTATCCCCAAATTCCAGAGGCAGCACCAGCCTCCCCCGGGTTCGCTGCCACATTTTCCCACTGATTCCCAGCCCACTGGGAATTTTCTGTGACTCATCCCCTTTCCCTGCCTACGGAACACGAAGTGCAGAATTCCACTCAGGGACAATAATTATTAATTAGCTGTAACTGGCTTCCATTGGGTTGGGCTTTGGACAAAACCTGGAGAAATCCAGAATTTTCTCCAACTCCATCTGCCTTATCTTCAGTTCTGCATGCACTTATAAAAAATTATCATGAAAACCCCAGCAAATAGGAGTTGCAGGAAGAGAATCCCATAAAAATTCCGAGCATGGTACCATAGTCCTGGGGCACGACGATGGAGTACAGGCACACCTGGCCACTGGTGTAGTTTTGGGGATAATTTGGGGACAGGACGACTCCATCCGAGCCCGTGTACTGCCCTCCACAGGGAGCTGCAAAGGGAAAGGATCATGGAGCATCTCTGGAGCTTGGGAATGTCCTCAGCCACCATTCCCTGCTCCAGGTGCTGCTCCCTCCAAGTTGTCTTTGGAAAAATCAGGTTTATCCCACCCCGAGCTGGTGCTGGCTCCACAGGGAATTATCAAACCACGCCATTAATGTGGGATCTGCATTGTTCCCCACCTCACAGCTCAGAGTGAGCTCCTTTTTCCACCTTCCCTCAGTTCTCCCTGACAGAGCCTTCCCAAATTAGGGATTTCATTCCTTCCCTCCATCCCACCAGCTGCCTCTTGATTCCCTTCTCAGCTCAAGTCTGACTACAAACCATGAAATCAGAGAAGAAAACAAAATAACCAGAGAGAAATATTAAGAAAAAAACCCTTGTCTTGTCACTGAGCTCAGTCCCGGCTTAGGAATGACAAGATTGAGGGTCTGGACTAGCAAGGACCAGGTTTAGCCAGGCTTTAAGTGGATTCCTGACCCCTGCCCTGTGCCAGCCACTGGATCAGCCACGTCCAGTTCCCTGTCTCCAAAGAAAGCTCAAGAAAACTCCCAGATATCAGCTCCTCTTATTAAAAACAGATCTGCTAACACCCTAAAAAAACCGAGAAACAATTCCTGTTAAAACCCCTAAAAATTAACGTCAAAACTGAGAAAACCCCTGTAAATAAACACTCAGTTATCCACGGGCGACACGCTCGGGGCAGATCCTTCCCCCCTGCCCTTTCCCAGGGGATTTACCTGTACAGGTGGGGCGAGGCTTGTTCCAGGTGGGTTTTCCATCCCCTCCCATGACACAGGTGAGGGTGGGGCCCCCCTCGATGTCGTAGCCCCCGTCACAGTAGAAGGTGATGGTGGAGCCCAGCTTGAGGTCCGTGCCCACCCTGGTGCCGTTCTTGATGGAGCCCGGGTCAAAGCAGGACTCCCGGGGGTTCTCTGCAGGGAGGGAAAGAATTCCCAGGGTTTTTATTCCTCTGGCACAGCTCCTCTGCTCTTTTCATCACTCAAATGGGAGGTTTTTTTTTAGGCTTTTTGGGTTTTTTTTCCATCTGGGAATTTGGGGGATTTTCACAAGGACCGGCACCATTTTTGATTTTGGATTTGATTTTTGGATTTTGGCTGCTCCAGAACCTCCTGTGGTGCTCAGCTCTGGGAGAAAAGAGGCTCCAGCTCCCACACAGGCACCCAAAATCCAAGCAGGAAGGCAAAACTTCGATTTCACACAATCCCAGGATGGCTGAGGCTGGAAAATCCCTTCAGGATCACCGAGCCCAAGCTGTGACCAGCCCAGAGCACTGAGTGCCGTGATATATTTGAGCTGGGGAGATCCTGGCACAGAGAAATCCTGGATTCCTCATCCCTGGAAGTGTCCAAGGCCAGGCTGGATGGAACTTGGAGCGACCTGGGATAGTGGAAGTGTCCCTGCCTATGGAGCTGTACAAGTTTTAAGGTCCTTTCCAGCCCAAACCAGTCTGGGATCCTTTTATTTATTCTTTGTGCCATGATCCCTGGGAATCCCTGGGAAGGGATTCTGCTTCTTCCAAGGCCTGAGCACCCTTTCCATGCAGAAATTCCTGCTGATGGCCAACCTGAGCCTCCCCTGGCACAACTGGAGGCTGTTCCCTCTCGTCCTGTCCCTGTTCCCTGGGAGCAAAGGCCAAACCCCACCTTGCTCCACCCTCCTGGCAGGTAGAGAATGACAAATTCTCTGCCCTGCAGAGTTTAAAATCCCATTTCCATATAAAAATTCCAAGGAACACTACAGAGCTGTCAGGACTTAGATATTTCCTTCCTTCTTCTTCTTCTAATGGCTTTTTTATTTTTTTTTTCCCCTTTCTCTTCTTTTTTTTCCCTGCCTGCAATATAATTAGAGGCTTTGATTAATCCTGCTCTTTTGTCATTTGGAAATTGCTCATTAAAGATGAGGGCTTTTCTGAGAGCAGTGGCTCTGGGAACAATTCAAGTGTGCTTAAGCATTAAATCAGGGGCTCTCAGATTTTGGGGGAAGGTGTGGAAGGAGAAACAGGAAATTGTAAAGCCCACAGGTCTTGCTTTTGCTTTTCTGCATGAAAAATCAGATGATCCCACGGTTTCCTGTCCACAGCAGCTGCACCAGGTGACCCAGATGAACGGGGCACAAAAGAATGGGAATTATTTTTTCCCCAGAGCACCAATTCCATGTTTTGGGAGCCACAACCCCCACTGCCCATCACACATCTGCATCCTCAACCTTTAAATCCCAAAATCCTGGGCTAAGTGGGGTCTTGATGCATGAAGTTTGGACACTTTGAGCACCTCTTTTCCTGCTTCACTCCATCCCTCTTCACCTCCCTCTGGCGAGAGGAACTCCCTCCCTCCCTCCCTCCCTCCCTCCCTCCTTTTCTCCACCTTTGGAGTGGCAAAACACCAGAATTCCCCCTGGAAGTTTCCCACAGCATCCAGAGCCTCTCCCACTCGTTCCAAAGAGGTAAAACAATCAGGGAATAAGCCCAGGGAGAGCCCCAGCCCCCAGGTGTGCCCTCACCCGTGTACTCGATGACGAAGCCGGCGTTGCTGACCGAGGCGTCGCTGCGGAACGCCAGGAAAAGGCTGTTGCTGCTGCTCTCGATCCTCTCCGGCAGCTGGGAGCCGTAAAAACTCCCAATCAGGGGGCTCAGGGAGTCAGGCCCATCGTAGATGTGCAGGAAATCATAGCCAGGCTCCAGGCTGAAGCTGCAAAAGCAAAGGAGGAAGAGTTTGGAGTCGGGATAAATCGCTGGAGAACTCTGGGTTGAGGCGCTGGGATGTGGAGCCCTCGGTATTTTCTGAGCCTGAAAATTACCAGCTCTTCTCAAGGGAAACTTTTTAACAGGTTTTTTTTTGTAAAAACAACTTTGTGTAAACAATATTTTTTTCCCATAACAACAGGTGTTGTTTGCTATTTTTTGTTACTTAACCAATAGAAGAAGTGTCAGGCCTATGGACTAATAACTTACCTTCTGAGAGCAGCATGTTATAAAAAAAACCTAAATAAATTGTAAATAAAGCCTTCTGATTTCTACTGCCTTCTGACTGAAGTTTATTAGGGAGGTTTATTAAAGAGGGAAGTTTATTTCTTGACCTCGATTTATACATCTTTATTTCGTGTCCTATTGCGACAGAACCCCAGGGCAGGGATCGGTTGTTCCTGCTCCGAAGTTCTGCCAAGCAGGATGTTCCTGCCTGCTGCTCCTGCTCCAAAATCCTGCCAGGCAGAGGCAGAGGGGACATTCCTGCCTCCCTCCCACGTGTGAGGAGTGGGGATGGAGTCAGGAGACAGGGGTTGAGCCACAGCTGCTGTCCCAGATCACGTTGTGTGTACCAAAGAGGAGCTGCAGCTGGAATATGAGGCTGTCTCCCCCAAAAAAGAAGATCACCAGAACAGATTATCTGTGGGCTTGATATTTTTGGGTCTGAGAGATTTTAGCCTGCTAGCAGCTGATAACTTTTTCCAAGGAAAAATTTCTCAAGAAAGTTTCTTCTCCAAACAATCTTGGCAAACAACTCTCCCTTCTCAGAACAATCTTTCTCCAGGTGATGTTTTGCTGTTTCTCTGGTTTAATCCATGGGGTTAGAGAGGTGTCGTTCCTATTCACCAACCATGTTAAGTCTGTTTGGGAACACCTTATAAAAGGTAGTAAGAATTAGACAATAAAAGTTTTTTTCTGTGCTCTTTGCCTTCTGAAATATTTGCAGTCTTTCTTTCGTGTCCTACAGAGACAATTATCCAGGAGCATGAGACAGCTCCAGCAGCTTTGGGCTGGTTCCTCCTCAGAGGGAAGAACATCCATGTCACTAGAGGACACGAAATGAAGGACACACACACAGTCAGTAGTCGGGGCAAAAAAGAGGGAAGTTTATTTCTTGACCTCGATTTATACAGATTCTGGACAATAACCAAGGATTGAAGGACGAGCTTGCCACCTCTCCAACCCCACTGCTCCAACCAGAAGTCCATCAGTTGTCCCTCCTCCAGAAAGGAATGTAAACGAGAAAAACGAGTTTCCAAAACATCACTTTTGCTTACTTGAAAGTCCATAAAAAACCCGACGACAAAAACCCAAACACCAGAAGGCTGAAAAAGATCCGAGTGACACATCCACACCCAGGATTACTTGAAAGTCCATAAAAAACCAGATATAATACATAAAAATACAAACACCAGAAGGCTGAAAAAGATCAGAGCAACACATCCACACCCAGCTGATCCCTCCCCACGGCCACGGCACCAAACCCTCAGGTTACTCACACGTTGAACACCAGGGCGATGACATAGTCAGGGGACACTGTCAGCTTCCAGTCACACTCCTTCCCTGGGGGATATGGCTCCGGGAACTGCGGGGACAGGATCACCCCGGCCGGGCCCGTCAGGACCCCGCCACACGGAGCTGCAGGAAAACCAGCCAAGGGTGAGGATTGGGAGCACACAGATGTCAAAAGCAGCAAAAGGGAAGCAGGAATGGGAAATAAAAAGGAGATGTGGATAAACGGGGGGGGGTTTAAGACAGCACAAAATCCTGGGGTATTTCAGTGGGAAGTGACCCTGAGGCTCAGGTGTGACATGAGGTTGTGGTGGCTCTGCCAGGTGTCGTTCCACGGGAGACAAACACCACAAACAGAGCTCTGGATGCCACCACAACCCTCCTAAAATCCACAAGTGAGGAGCCAGCAGGAGAGAGAAGCAAATATTCCACTTTTCTGCTGCCTTTATGGAACTCCCTGTCAAGGCCTGTTCATTTGTAACGAGGCGAAAACACGTCTGGGCCTAAACGGCTCGGTCGTGTTTACTCCACTTCCCCAGCACATTAAATGCCAAGCTGATTGAAAAATCAATTATTACTTTTTTAAGGCTCAAAGTGCCTGCTCGTGTTTCCCACCGTGGCAAAACATGACTGATATTTTTCCTGGCAGGTTTGTTTTTTTGGTTTTTTTTCTGCAGGCCTCTTTGCAAGGCCACAGAACAACCCTCACGGATTTGGGATGGGGTGAGAGGAAAGGGGCTCTGACAGCAGCTCCAGAGTGGGAAATGAGCTGGGATGGGACAAAAATGATGGGATAAATCTTGGAAGGATTTTTCATGAAGCAATGAGCACATGGGGTTGTCCTGTGGGCTTCAATAAAGAAAAAAAAGAAATTTAAAAGAACAGGTAAAACTGAGTGGGGCTGGTCTAGAAATGTCCTAGAAGGGATTAGAGACCTTTCTCCAAGTCCAAGAATGGAGAAATGTTATCCCTCTGGGACACACCAGGAAATCACAGCACAGATATGGGAAATTTGGCTGGAAGTCACTCAAAAATCCTTTGGAAGAACCACCAGCCTTCCCACATTTGGGGTGGGATGAGAGCAAGGAGAGCACAGCTTGGGGGGGGCTCTGACAGCAGCTCCAGAGTGGGAAATGAGCTGGGATGGGGCAGAAGTGATGGGATAAATCCTGGAAGGATTTTCCATGAAGGAATGAGCACATGGGATTGTCCTGTGGGCTTTGATAAGGAAAATATCAGGAAAAAACCCAGAGGGGCTGGTCTAGAAATATCTGGATTAGCGATCCTTCTCCAAAGCTTTAAAGCAACTTCTTCAACCAAGTCCAGACTCAGGCATGGAGAACTTTGATCCCTCAGGGACACACCAGGAAATCACAGCACAGACATGGAAAATTTGGGTGGAAATCCCCCAGAAATGCCTTGGAAGAACCCACCAGCATCTCTTCTTTGCCCATTCACCCCAATTTTAACCCCAAGGGTGCTTTCCATTCCCAGACTGGAACGTCAGGGGAAAACTCCCTGAAGAAACTGAAATCCAAGGAGTTATTTTTGAAAAGCCTGAGGGACACAAGTGCTCAACACCCTCGGATTCCTTTGAAAATCCCCCCCCTGGAGTCTCCAAAGGATTTGAAGCAGGAGCTGGACCCAGCCAGTGCTGCTGGGACTGGGAGGGAGGGAGACTTCAAATGGCCCAAACCTCCCGGGGTTCTGCCAGCCCGGATTGTTTGGCAGTTGTGCCACAAAGAGGGGAAAACGCATTTGAAATGCTAAATACCCCAAATCAGCCCGAAATTTAATGCTGAATTTTCCCAGTTTAACTCCAACCAGGCTGCCTCTCCCCCAGTTATTGATATTTCGCTGATTCTTCCTCCAAAACACTTTGTCACTTCTTATTAAAACTGGCTGGAAAAGAAACTTTAAACACAATTTGAAGTATCAGAAAATCAGCAGTTTTATATCACAGCTCTGGACACCTGAAGGGTATATATTTTTTTTATATTTCTTAATTTTTTTAGATGTGTGGAGTGAAATTTAACAAGAGGGATAAGGACAGGGATCTGTGTCCATGGATTTAGGACAGGGGTTTGTGTCCATGGATTCAGGACAGGGATCTGTGGCAATGGACTCAGGACAGGGATCTGTGTCCATGGGCTCAGGACAGGGATCTGTGTCCATGGACTCGGGACAGGGATCTGTGCCCAGATCACAGATCTGTGTCTGTGTGACCAGATCATGGATCTGTGTCCATGGATTCAGGACAGGGATCTGTGTCTGTGTGCTCAGATCATAGATCTGTGTCCATGTGCCCAGGACAGGGATCTGTGTCCGTGGGTTTAGAACATGGATCTGTGTCCATGGATCCAGAACATGGATCTGTGTCCATGGGTTTGGAATATGGATCTGTGTCCATGTGCCCAGGACAGGGATCTGTGTCTGTGGATTTGAGACAGGGATCTGTATCTGTTGCCCAGATCACGGATCAGTGTCCCTGGATTCAGGACAGGGATCCGTGTCCATGGATGCGGGCCGTGTGCCCGTACCTGTGCAGGTGGGTGGGTCTGGCTGCCAGAAGAACCTGTTCTCCACCTGCACGCAGGTGATCTGCGCCGCCCCTTGCAGGGCGTAGCCGGGGTTGCACTGGAAGGTGATGGAGTCCCCGGCCTCTCTGCTGTCCCCGCTCCGGCTCCCGTTCTGGGGGATCCCCGGGTCGTTGCAGGACGTGGCCGTGGAGACTGCAGGGAATTAAAAGCACACTGAATATCGCTGTTGATTTAAGAGCAGACCTGCAGCACCTGCTGTCCCGAGGCTCTGTCCTTCCCCAGACATCCAGGCCACGCCTTGTTCCCCATTTCTCCTCCCTCAGCATCCCAACAAGTTCCCCCACGCACAAAAAGTGCTTTTCCCTTTGCTCCGAGCATCTGTCACTCCAGCTGGGAAAGGCTCTGGGGACCAGCAAGTTCAAGAGCAGCACCCAGGGAGCAGCTTTAATGTAGAACTGTGCACATGGCTCTTTGCTCCATCAGGCCAGAACGCCCACTGATCTTCCACGGCGTTTTTGGAGAGTTCTGTGCCAGGCACATGCTGCAAAATCAACTCAGCCACCAGCGCTCCACACTTTCCCCTGAGTGGCAGAGAAATTTAGCCTCAAGATCAGTGAAGCATCAAGCATGACCTTTCAGAAATGTGTTTGTTTCCCTCCCAGACTTGTTGCTGCCTCTCTTTGAGGTCTGAGCTGTCCCCTGAGCTGGGGACAGGCGAAGCTTCGCTGCCGCCTGAGCTCGAGGTCTGCCAACACCACAAGGATTTACCAGCAGGGAAAATCCTGGAGTAATAGGAGTTTTGTGAGCTTATCCACCTCATTAAAGCTCCCAAGATCCTAAAGTGGACAGGTCTGAGCTCAGGTCTGGCTGCTTAGTCACACCTGCTGAACAAAGGCTTTGAGCAGGAGCAGTCAATAAAGCCCAGCTCCAGATCAGGAGCTTATTTCCTGCTAAGTTGATGAGAGTCTGTTACACCCAGGCAGTTTAGAGAAAGCTGCTCTTGAAAGAGCCGGAGGAAATCCCTCTCTTTCTGTGCAGCTGGAGATAAGGAAGTTAACAGCCCAGGCTGGTCCTTCCTGGCAGGATGAGACACAAATCTGGCAAAAAAAAAACCACCCCAGGATGGCACCGCTGTGCTGGGTGACACAAAGCTCTGCCTCTGTCTGGGTCATCCCAAAGGTCTGAAATCCAGCAGAAATTGTCCCCAAAATGCTGGCTTGTTCCCCTAGCCAAGTAAGGCGCCCTGGATAGAAAGTTATGGAAAAAATAAAACCAACTTGGGAAGAGGTTTCAATGCCTCTCAGTCCAGGGAAAGTCACATCATCGCTCACTCAACCACTCCCTGTATATTATCACTTCAAAACAATTCCATAAACCTGGAACCCCAGCAGAAACCCAGGGTTTCCCTCTGGGTTTGGTCAGAGTTTCCCTCTGGGTTTGGTTGGGTTTTCCTCTGGGTTTGATCAGGGTTTATCTCTGGGTTTGATCAGGGTTTCCCTCTGGGTTTGATCAGGGTTTATCTCTGGGTTTGGTTGGACTTTCTCTCTGGGTTTGGCTGGGTTTTCCCTTTGGGTTTGGTCAGATTTTCCCTCTGGGATTGTTTGGAGTTTCCCTTGGGGTTTGGTGGGATTTTTCCTTGGGGTTTGGTGGGATTTTCCCTTGGGGTTTGGTGGGATTTTCCCTTGGGGTTTGGCTGGGGTTTCCCTTGGGGTTTGGCTGGGGTTTCCCTTGGGGTTTGGTCGGGGTTTCCCTCAGGCTTTGGTCGGGTTTTTGAGGAATCCCTGCACATCCCACCTGAGAACTGGATGGCAAAGCCCTGCTTGCTGGTGAAGAAGTCGGTGTTGAACTGCAGGATGACGGAGTTGAAGGTGCTGTGGATGTCCCCAGGCAGCCCCGAGCCGCTCGTCTCCTTCAGCAGGATCCCGTTCTCCACCGGCCCGTCCCAGATCCGCAGCACGTCGTGGAACTCCTCCGTGTGGAAAACCAAGAAATGGAGCCTGTGGGGCAAAAAACCACCTGGAATTCAGGCCTGGGGTGTGGTTTGGGCCAAGTTCAGGCAGTCAGGCCCACATGGAATGTGTTGCCTCATCTGGAATTCAGGCCTGGAGTGTGGCTTGTGCCAAATTCAGGATTTTGCTGTGTTTTAGGAAAGTCTGGATGTTTCAGAGTGGGGTTTAGATCAGCAAACAGAGGAACTTCAGCAGAGAATAGAGAGAAAATGAGGCAGCAGGAGGCAGAGCTCCAAAATCCACACCAGGAAGGGAAGGGAGGAAAAAGAGAGGTTAAGAAGGTGACAGTGAGCTGATGCTGAGGGGTTTATTTCGATGCTCTGAAGGCAGATTTCATTCCCTTCCTCTGGATTTCAGAGTTGGGGCTGTCCTGGAGAGAGGACTCAAGGCCTTACCCAAGGCACTTCCACAGGGAATTCCTGAGGGAAAGCTGCAGGTGAGGGAATTCCCATTGGGAGTCTGGGCCAGTGATGGACCCAAGGGGATGGGAGAGGCAGGAGGTCCCTCCGGGCCCAGGTGAGGGCTGGTGGCACTCCAGGACAGGACAGATGTGGTCCCAACACATCCCTGGTGGGATCCCACCCTGCTCTGCTGTGGGAGGATGGGGAGCAGACGGATCCAGGCTCTTCCAAGAGCTTTGGGATCTTCCCAGGTCGGAAGAACCACCCAAGAACAAGACCCTGCCCTGGTTATGGTGGAGTCACCAGCTGAAGGCTGCAGTTCTGACTCACGGAATGTCCTGAGTGGGGATGGACCCACAGGGATCATCAAATCCTATTCCAGACCCTGCAGACATCCCCAGATCCCACCCTGTCCTTGAGGGTGTTGTCCAAACCCTCCTGGAGCTCTGGCAGCCTCAGGAACGTGACCATTCCCAGGAGCTGATCCCTTCCACTCCTGCACTCAAATCCCACCTGGAGAGGAGGAATTTCCCTGTCTGTCCCTGCCCCATTTTCCCTCGGGCACAACAAAATCAGGCCAACCATGGGCAACTCAACCCCAGTGTGAAAGGGGGACAGAAACCCAGAAACAGAAAAAAAAAATCTGTAAAAAAACCCCCCATCAGGTGCTGTGCTTGAAATCCCTGCCAGCCCACGGAGGCAAACAGGGAAGATTTCACTTGGCTGCTCTCCCATTTATCTGGGGCAAACATAAATAAATCAGGGAGAGCCTTTTAAAAAAAAAAAAGGGGGAGGGGGAGAAAAAAAAAAAAAAGCCCCACTGCAAAATCCTCAGCAACAAAATGATGGCCACAGGAGCTGGGAGAAACCAAAAGAGCTGAATCATAAATCTCCTGAGCAGAGACCTTGAGCAAAGAGAAATCAAGCCAGGCTTGAGGAAAATCAGGATGGATGGTGCAGAGCTGTTCTCCACGGCTGCCTCGGTGTGATTGCGTTCGTTCCCAGCCTTCACTGGGCCCAGTGAGCCAGAAATGCTGGAAAAAAACTCCTCCCTGGAGACCTTGGGATGGGGGAGAGGCTGAGCTGAGGTGGGGGGACACCCTGGAACCGCCACCAGCAGCGGGGCTGCCTAAACCACCCCCATTTCTTTGAGAAAAAACAACTTCAGGGGGAGAAAAACCAACTGTGCCAGGGGAGAAAACCTTGATCCAGGTGATCCATGGGACAGGCTGTTCAGGACCTGGAATCTCCTGGGATTATCAGATGTGGAGCTCTCTGGAGCAAATCCACCTATTCCACAGGCACATCTCAGCTTTTCCCTGGTGCTGGAGACCAGGCAGAGCCCCTGGTCAGCAAACTATGGAGGGGAAAAGAGTTTTATTCCTGAGGGGAAAAGAGTTTTATTCCTGAGGGGGAAAGGAGTTTTAATCCTGAGGGGAAAGGACTTTTATTCCTGAGGGGAAAGGAGTTTTAATCCTGAGGGGAAAAGAGTTTTACTCCTGCACTCTGACAATCCCAATTTCCCAATTACAGGCGTGGAAATGCAGGGAAAAAAAAAAAGATAAAGCAAATTAGAAATTGGGGGAAATTATATAAATATAAATGTGAGAGAGGGGATATTCTGCCAGCTTAGCAAGGAGCAGAAAGGAGAGCTCAGCTCTGCCCTGAGAGTGAGAAAAACCCTTGAGGAGCTCTTCCCAAAGCTCCCCACAAGCCCAAGGAGCATCCTGAGGTGTTTTATGCTGACATTCCCCATCCAAGCTTGGCTCTCCCCTGGCACAGAGGTGCCACCAAAGCCACCCCCAGCAGCAGTTTGGGGGCTGCCCACTGCCTCCCCCTGCCCCAGAGAGGCTTCCCCAGCTCAAAGCTGTCCCTGGGAAGTGGAATATCCCAAAATTCTGGAAGTGGTGACATTCCCAAGGCTGCCAGAGTTGTTTGGGATGCACAGGGTGGGGTTTTGGGGTGTCTGGGCAGGGCCAGGAGCTGCACTGGATGATCCTTGTGGGTCCCTTCCAGCTCTGGGTGTTTTCTCACTGCTCTTTTTAGATGAAATTCTGAAAAGTGAAAGCTGTCAATACCCATGGAAGTGGGATGGATTAACAACACTGGGATCAGGGATGGACCACCACCCACCTCTGCCACGTCTCTGTGTCCCCTGCTCCCAGCTGGGCAGTTCCCATCCATTTTCCAGCACACCCTCCTCCTTTTCCTCCTCCTTCCTCCTCTCCCAGCCCAACCAAGGCACTCCATGTCCCAAGTGAATCCCCTCTGCCAGAGCAGCCCTTTCCCTTTCATGGCTCTGAAGTGCAGACTCATTTTTCTCCCTGTCTCGCCCCCCTGCCCTTCCCCTCGTGCTGTGCAGATACAGCTTCATTCCAAAAAAAAGCTCTGGTGATTAATTTTCATGTAAGTTACAAATGAGAGCTTTATACAATTGTATCATGCGTGAAGAGGATTATTTTTTCCAGTGGATTACCATAAAAATGAAGTTGCTGGGAACGTGCTCCCTCGACTCCCCTGAGATCAGCCGTGCTGCTGGAGCTGGGAGAAGGAGCTCTGATCCCTGGGAAAGGCAGGGTCACCAGGTGTCTATGGCTCTGACACCTCCTGGAACCTTTTCCTTCCACTCCTGACCCTTTCCAAGCTTTTGGTTGATCTCAAATCTCCGCTCACGTGGCTGCTTTTAGGGATTAACAGGAGCAAAGTTGCTGAAGCAGCCTTTGGATGGGGGAGGGAAAAGGGGCCTCTCCGCTCTGTCCTATAAAAACCTTTTCCAGGAGAATAAAAATAGAGGAGATTTCAAGTGGAAGTTGCCTGTGCAGGGGTTTAGCTGCTTTGGCCGAGCTTTTTCTCCTCTGGTCACACCCAAACCCATCCATTATTGAGCCATTCCGAGGGGCAGCGCTGATGGAGGGGATTTCTGCATGAAATAAAAATGAAAACACCAGACCAAAGCTGTCTCCAGCAGAAATCCACGGGCTAAAAGCAGCAGGGAGCTGGCCCAGAGNTTCTTATTCTTATTCTTATTCTCTTATTCTTTTATTTTTATTCTTATTCTTTTATTATTTTATTCTTATTTTTATCTTTTGAGGTGCATTTCTTCCCCTCAAATCCCAGCGCTCAGTCAAAGCCTGGCTTGCCCAAATATTCCAGTTTTCTGAGGGTTTTGGCCAGCCTGGAATCTGTGGGAACAGCTCTGAAGGGTTTTTGGCAGGTGGGGCAGAAGTGAAGGATCAGGGAGCAGGAACTCTTGGATCCTGGGCCATTCCCTGTGATTTCCTACACCTTCCTCATTCCAGGATTGTGGCACTTGGGGGCATTCAGCACTTTTGGAAAGTTCCTCATTTATCTGGCGGGAAAAAAAAAAAATCTGGATGCATCCCATTAAGGAGAGAGTGGAAATCTGTCCATGGATATCAAAGCTCTGGAATGAGCACAGCAACACCAGGACATGGTCTGGTGTCACCAGGGTTAAAAACAGAGGAGCAGTGATGCCACTGAGGGCTCTGAGCAGCCTGGGCTCGTGGGAAATAAAATCTTTAATCCCAGCCCAAACCATTCCCTGATTCTGGAACCAGAGCAGTGACTTCTCCCTGCTTGTCCCTCTCAGGAGTGACAGCAGCTTCTCCCTCCTCGCTTTATTCAATTATTGACCTGGAAAAATCAGCTCCACGTGGGAAAGAAGCCAAAGCACAGGAGCCAGCTCACCCAATGGTGCATCCAGGCTCTGCCTCGATGGTCCAGATGCAGTTGAGGTTGTGGTCGTAGGGAGTTGGATATCCTGGAGAAAGGATCCGTCCCGAGGCCTCTCCTCTGATTGTCCCTCCACACTCGGCTGGAACAAAAATATTTAAGGGGTTAGGGAGAAGATTCGTGGCTTTCTGTGGCTTTTGCTTGGCAACGATCTCACCCTGCAACTGAGATAATTCCTGGCTTTTCCCAGGGATTCTAAAAGCTTACAGAAAGATGAGGAGAAGCGTTGAATTCGGCTGAGTTATCAGAATTATTCTGCATTTCTGTGCTCGCTCTGAACACCTGGCAAAGCTTCCCTCCACCCTCCTGAATCCCCGGGGAGGAAAGGCAGAGCCTGCCAGGATCCTGCCTCCCTGCTCCGCACGTGAGGGGTGAAGGAGCTCTGCTCCTCTCTGCTTGGATTCATCAGAAAATGAAGGATAAGAAGGCAAAGAACTTGTAAATGTCGCCGTAAATGAACTGCAAAGAACGTGAGGATTTGGAATAATTTCCATAAGACATCCAGTCACATTCTGTGGTTTTCATTTCTTCGAGTTTTCTTTCATTTCTTTTGAATTTCCACACGCTCAGACACGGCCTCGTATCCAACACGCGTAGAGCAAACAGGACGAAGGTTAACAAAGTGCACCAACGACAGAAATTTATCTTTTTACATCAATAAAAGAGGCTAAAACTCCAGCCAAGGAACGGTCCTGCCTCCTGGGAGAGAGAACACGGAGTGCCAGGGGCTGAGCACATCCCTGGGCCTGGAGATCTCCCGGGGGACTCAGTGTCCAACCCCTTCCCCACGTCCTGGGCACAGCAGGAATCAGCAACCAGCCCCGTCCCTTGAACACACAAAAACCCAAAGCCAGGAAGAGCTGCAGGTGAAAGGGGAACTCAGGACTCAGCAGAGGGAAAATTAAAATGTCTGGGGATGGGATCAGATGTCAGGCAGCTCTCAAATAAACCTGGCTCTGAGCTGTCACCTGCCAGGACACACATGGATGTCACTGTCAGGAGGTGCCACTCACTGCACACGGCCAGAGCCGAAGGACAAGGGCTGGAAAAGCACAAGGAAGCAAAAAAAAACCCCAAAAACCTCATCAAATGTGTGTTTAGGGCAGAGAATTTCATGTCAAAGCTGCTTCAAGTGCTCTCCAGCTCACACAGGATCCTCACCACATTAATTAGTGTAGATGGGTAATTAATAGCAGAGTTAATGGATCAGCAAAGCAGGGACATAAAATGGTCAGGGTGGGGAATGCACAAGGAAATCACTTCCTGGAGGTTTTG
>VZDJ01000274.1:4528007-4545976 GCA_008694505.1 Cyanoderma ruficeps | reverse complement strand
AGCAGCAGGAGGAGGAGGAGGTGTCTCACCCACACAGGTCGGCAGGGGCTGGTCCCAGGCTCTCCTCTCCCCGGTCAGGCACACCAGGACCCTGGTGCCCCTCAGGGTGTACCCGGGGTCACAGCTGAAGGACACGGAGCTGCCGGCAAAGTGTCCCTCGTCGTGCACCTTGTACCCAAACTGGGGGACGCCGGGGTCCTCGCACTTGATGAGCTCAAAACCTGCAGCAGGGAGGAAGGGCAGCTCTTGGTGCCGGGGATTTCACAGCCAGGAGGGTTCCACACGAAGCCGTGGTGGCGTTTTCTTCTTGCAATCACTTGTTGGGAGCCAAAAGGGTTGGAAACCAACCAAAGGGTTGGGAATTAATGGGGTTTTAATGAATGTTGGAGTTGTGATCGGGATTCCTGGGTCGCTACAGACTCAACAGGAAAGGTTTGATCATATCCCAGGGAACAGGGACAGGAGGAAAGGGCCTTGAGCTGTGCCAGGCTGGACATCAGCAGGAATTTCTCCATGGAAAGGGTGCTCAGGCCTTGGAGCTGCCCAGGGAGGTCTGGAGTGCCCATCCCTGGAGGTGTCCAAGGAATCCCTGCATGTGGCACTCAGTGACAAGATGGGCTTGGAGAGCTTTTCCACCCTCAACAGTCCCGGGATTCTGATCCTTTCCAGCTCCACTTTGGGTACAACATCACCACAGAAAGGACCCTCGGCTGGCATGCAACACAAAAACCCCACAGAATACACCTTGGCCTGTGGGATTCCCAGCACACACACACACACACACGGGATTGAGACTCACTGGAGAACTGCAGCTCGAAGCCTTTGCTGGTGTTGGCTGTGTCAGAGATGAATTCCAGCCACATGGAGCTGGAGGTGCTGTTGATGCTGGTGCCCAGCAGCTCCGAGCGGCTGAAGGTGCCCAGCAGCCGGGCTGAGCTGTTGGTGCCATCGTAGACCTGGGGGGAACAAGGGATCCAGCCTGGAAAAGCCACTCCTGAGCTATTCCAGGGATCAAACCATCACTGCCCAGAGAGGCTGTGGCTGCCCTTGGGTCTCTGGAAGTGCCTGGATGGAGCTTGGAGCAGTCTGGGCCAGTGGAAGGTGTCCCTGGATTAGGAATCACTGGATGATTTCTTAATGTCCCTTCCCACCCAAACCATTCCAGGATTTCTCTGCTCAGTTTCACTGAGCTCTAGAACAGAGAAATGCTGAGAAATTTATTCCAGAATGAGAACGAGGAGAGAAAATGTGCTGAGGTCCCTTCAGACACCTCACACCCCCTCATCCCATTCCCATCCTGTCCCTGCTCTGCTCACAGCCACACCCTGGGCTGTCCTTTGGCTTTTTTTGATGGAGCAGCTCCTGATCAATGCCCTGATTTGGGGTCACCTGCTCTCAGATCAAGGAATTTGCTCCTGGCACTGAGCTGATCCCAGGTATTGGAGAGAAAAGAGAAGGAAACAAACAACCCCACTCTGAATTCCAGCACCAAGCTGGAAAAGCAGCTCTGACCCTTCAGGATCTGTGCCACGAGTGATCCAGGAGTGATCCACAACTGCAAACAGGGACAAATCCTTCAGGCAACGTGAGCTGAGATCCAGGGATCTCAACTAAAAGTGTGACTTGATGAAACTGCCCAGTGCTGCCCACCTGAGGAGCAGGATTTACACCCTGGAGGATCTGCACCCTCCTCCTCACCCCTGACTTCGCACACAGGGCTGCATCTCCTTTACTCTCTTTCCCAAGGAGCAGCTACTGAAAAAATCCAATTTTCCCCCCCCAGACTGACTCAGAGATGAGCCTTGAACTCGCTGTGATTTAAAAAAAACCCCACAAATGGGTTTTTTTCCCCTCCTTCCTTTCACGAGGACCAAAAGCAGCTCCTCACTAGTGGAGATCGATAGGAACTTCCCTCAGATGAGCAGCTGGTGACAAACCTGCTGAGAGAACCTAATTCCTCTGACAAGGAGTACATTCCTTGCATTAACAGGAAATCTTTCTCCCTTTCCAACCATTTGTGAGCTGGGAACGTGGATTCCACCTCTCCTGGAGTGTGACACTTCAATGAGGACAGAGGCATTCCTGGGAAGATGCCTCGGTACATCCTGCTAATATTAATGCCTCCTCCAAAACCGTCCCTTTGGTTAATAAAAAACTCAGCCTGGATTTATCTCCTCCTCCACAGAGTCCTGGAGCTCGAACAACCCGAGAAGAGTCTGCATTTCAATCAGCCCCTTTTTGGGACAAACCAGCACTGATTCTTCAAAGCACTAAAATAATGCTGAAACCCTCACACTTCTGATGGACGAGGAGTTTTTCCTCTACAATTCCACGGCTGAGAGCTGAAGTTTAGCTGGTCTGGGGGAAATCTGGTCTTCCAAACTGCCATGCCAATCACTCCACGGCACCACAGCATTCCTGGGCTGACACAGCTTTTTCCAGAGGTCACTCCCACCTCATCCCATTAACATTTTAGGGCATTCAGAGCCAGTTGCTCTCAGGAGCAGCTCCACTACCCCAGCCAGAATTACCTTGAGGACATCTCCTGCCTCCAGCTCGAAGGTCCTGGCTTTCAGCTGGATGCCTTTCCCTGGCTGGCTCTGGATGGAGTAGATGCACTCGTGGTTGTTGTTGTAGTTCAGGGGGTAGTTTGGGGACAGCAGCACTCCCTGGGTCCCCGTCACGGAGGAGCCACACTCAGCTGCACCAAGACACAGTGACATGCACCTTTCAGTGACCCCAGGCACGTGCTGGCCACACCACACATGCAGGTGACACCTCTGAGTGTGCTCAGCCCTTCCTGCAGCGGGAAGGAAAGAGGCTTCTCCCTGTTGTTTTTCACTAGTGATGCTCAAAGTTTGATCTTTGATGTGTTTCAGGTTCTGTGCTGCCCAGGGGGGCAGTTCTGAGCTCACAGTCAGTGTCACTCAGCTCTGCACAGAGCAGGGACACAAAACAAATCCTTCTCCTGCTGCACACCGAGGACAACGTTACAACTTTCAGGCCCAAAAGCACAAACAAGGGTGGCTGAGGAGAGAAAACAAGGATGGGACTTTGTAATCTGGAGCTGTAATTGAACAATTAAACCCCAATATGCAAATGGACCAAAACTTATAAAAATGTAGTATCTCATGACCAGTCAGCCATTTTTGTGACCATTTTTAGACCACCTTGGGTGTAGCCCTGGCCAGGCTCTTGTCCTGCCCAAGGTGTACCCTAAAGGCCTTTCAATAAATCTCTGCTTTATTCTCAGCTCTGTCCAGTCTCTGCTCCAGCTCAGCCTCCCAAGGCATCACTGCAACCTGCAGACTGTCCCATTCTCCACCACATTTGCCCAGCCAGGCTTCTGTCCTCCTTCAGAACCTGCATAAATGGGAATCTGTAGGGAATGTGTGGGGAATCTGGGGGGAAACTGTGGGAATCTGTGGGGAATCCAAATCTGTGGGGAATCTGTGGGGAATCTGTGTCAATCTGAGGGAATCTGTGGGGAACCTATGTAAATGTAAATCTGTGTGAATCTCTGTGAAATCTGTGGGGAATCTGTGGGGAATCTGCATGAATCTGTGTGAAATTGCTATACATCTGTATAAATCTGGGTGACCCTGTGGGGAATCTATGCAAATGTAAATCTGTGCGAATCTCTGTGAAATCTGTGGGAAATCTGTGGGGAATCTGTGGGGAATTTCTATACATCTGTATAAATCTGGGTGACCCTGTGGGGAATCTATGTAAATCTGTGGGAAATCTGTGGGGAATCTGTGGGAAATCTGCATGAATCTGTGTGCAATTGCTATACATCTGTATAAATCTGGGTGACCCTGTGGGGAACCTATGTAAATGTAAATCTGTGCGAATCTCTGTGAAATCTGTGGGGAAATCTGTATCCACCTGTGGGAATCTGTGTAAAATAAGTATAAATCTGTGTGAACCTGTACAAATCTGTGTGGATCTGCCTCAGAACAACCCCACGCTGAGGATTTTCTGTTCCTCCTGCCGAGCTCCCACGCGAGCAAGCCGTGAGTCACTGTTTTCCCAGCCTGTTTACCCTGGAAGATTTCTCTGCTGTCAAACACTGGCTGCCTGCTCCTCTGGGGCTCGGGGGACAGGCAGGGATGGGGGACAGGCACTCCAAAGTCCCCCTCAGAGCGATTTTTGGGATCAACCTCGTGTCCCTGAGTCCCTACAGCTCCTGGAGTGAGGGAACCATGCCAGGGCAGCTCCTGGCTCTGCTGCTCCTCCAGGGAAGGGTTTTAAGGAAGGAGCAGCAGCAGATGCACCCAGAGGAAGCATTTTAGAGGTGACTTTGTCCTCTGCTCTTGCCATGGGATGAAAAGCAGGATTTTTGGCACAGAATCCCCAGGGATGATGCTGGGGATATCTCAGGGAGCTCTCCTGGCCAGAGGGCTTGGACAAAGGAACAAAAGCCACTCTCAGTTCTCCCCAGCCCGTCTCTAGGACAGGAGCTGAATACAGAGTGTCTGGAAAAGCAATTAAATCTCCTGTGATCTTAATGAGTCAGTCTCCCGTTTCCATCCCTATCCAGGCAGATCTGAGCAGGCAGTGGGGACACTGTGACAGAGCTGTCACCCTGCCACAGAGCTCTGGGCCATCAGCCCTGAGTTTGCCCTGTTATGATAAACCCAAGCTTATTATGTTAATTCTGAGCCAGGAACAGCAGCCAGGGTGTCCACTTAGTGCTCCTGTCTGAGGCTCGAGTTTAATGCTCTGTAAATGATTTTATTTTTTTTGATTCTCATTCCCCTGATGAGCTTTCTCTGCAGCCTGATTGTTATTCCTGCCCTGAAGAGGCTGCCTGTCCCAGCAGGATGAGGCTCAGGGCTCAGCAGTGCTGAGAAATTCAGCACCACAGGCTGGGAGGAGGCAGAATTGGGCTCTGGTGGGGAGTTTTGCCCTGAAATGGCCCTCAAAGGTCACCCAGAGCTCGGGACAATCTCCTGAGCAGGTCTGGCCACCAGGTGACATCTGGAGGAATCCCTCTGTCTCTGGGTGAGCAGAGCTAGGAACGATTTCCTATTGAAACTTTACACCAAAAAAAGCTGTGCCATCTTTTTCCCAAGCCCTGGAGCATCCTCTTTTCTTCCAAATTTGTGTCCCTGTTCTGTGACACTCCCCAGCCCTGCCAGCTGAGAGTTCTGCACCCCCCTGCAGCAGGAACAGCAGCCAGGAGCCAGCTCTGTGCTGCAGATCAATCCTTGCCCTCCTCTCCCCTTGCATTCATTGATTTATCAGTGCAAAGAACAGCCAGAGGGGCTAAAAAAGGCCCTGCAGTGGTCAGGGAGGGAAAGGTCAGGAAAGGAAGGGAAAGTTCAGGAAGGGAAGGTGTGAGACACGTGTGGACAACAAGGGAGAGGTCAAAGCCACGGGAGTTCCCCACACATCAGAATAACGTGGGCTTTGCCTGGGTGTGGAGGTTACAGCCCTCCGTAATTCCAAGGGGGAACACCTAAATCCCTGGAAGGGAGGACACCTCCTCCCTTCTGCCCCAGAAGGGAGGAGCAGCTCTGGGATCACTGAGGCACACGGAGCTGATGTGTCACCTCCCGGGGACATGTCACCTCCTGGGGATGTGCCACCCCCCTGTGCCCAGCTGGGGAGGGCACTGAGCCCTGGGCAGGGCTGGGAGCTCCTTCCAGCTGCTTCTCCCCATCCCTGCTCCAGAACACCCCGTGATCCCATCCCAGGGGGGTCACCCACCCATCCCAGGGGGGTCACCCATCCCTCCCAGGGAATATCACCCATCCATCCTAGGGATGTGACCCACCTCAGGGATGTCACCCATCCATCCCTCCCAGGGGTGTCACCCATTCATCCCAGGGGCTGTCACCCATCCATGCCAGGGAATATCACCCATCCCAGAGGTGCTCCCATCCATCCCAGAGGATGTCACCCATCCCAGAACTGTCACCCATCCATCCCAGGGAATATNACCCATCCCTCCCAGGGGTGTCACTCATCCCAGAGGCTGTCACCCATCCATCCCAGGGGTTTCACCCATCCATCCTAGGGATGTGACCCACCTCAGGGCTGTCACCCATCCATCCCAGGGGCTGTCACCCATCCCAGAGGTGCTCCCATCCATCCCAGAGGTGCTCCCATCCATCCCAGGGCTGTCACCCATCCCACAGTTGTCACCCATCCATTCCAGGGGCTGTCACCCATCCATCCCAGGGCTGTCACCCATCCATCCCACGGTTGTCACCCATCCCAGGGCTGTCACCCATCCACCCCAGGGAATGCCACCCAGCCCAGGGCACGTCCCCCATCCATCCCTGCCCACCTCAAGAGGTCAGCACAGCGGGGGCAGCCAAGCAGAAGGAAAGCACATGACCACCTACCAACACACCTTGGCAGAGGCGAACTCCACACACGCCGTCTCCCGCCCAGGCAGGTGATGCGGGCCGCGCCCTCCAGCCGGTACCCCGGGAAGCAGGAGAAGCTCAGCACGTCCCCCACTCCGAACTGCAGCCCCTTCCTGATGCTGTAGGCCGGCACTTCGGGCTCGTCACAAGGCTCCAAGTCGTATTCTGGAGGGGATAAATGGGTTTTATGGCACGGCAGGGGGGCACTTGGGATCCTGTCCTGTCCTTCCCGTATTTTCTGAGCCTGAGAATTTCTGAGCTCTTCCCAAGGGAAACTTTTCAACAGTTTTTCCTTTTTCCCAAAACAACCCTGTGTGAACAATGTTCCTTTCCCATGACAACAGGTGTTGTTTGTTATTTCTGTCACTGAGCCAATGGAGAGGTGTCAGCCCCATGGACCAATAACGTGCCTTTAGCACAGTGAGTTATAAAAGGGCTGAATGGATTGTAAATAAACCTTCTGATTTCTACTGCCTCTGACTGGGGTCAAACATTTTTATTTTGTGTCCTATTGTGACAGACACAAGGATCCAAGGGAACCCTGAGCCTTGATCCAGCTGCAGTGAATCCATGAGGTTGGAATCCTTTTTGAGCCATGAAAACTCACCAGGATTTCATCTCCAACCCAAAACTCAGGGGTTCTGTTCTCCCTGGAAAGGACACGAGGATCCAAGGGAGCCCTGAGCCTTGGTCCAGCTGCAGGGAATCCATGAGGTTGGAATCCTTTTTGAGCCATGAAAACCCACCTGGATTTCACCCCCAACCTACAGCTCCCCCCCAGCACCTGGATCCCAACCACCCCCAAAGGCAGCAGGTCCCAGCTGCTGGCACAGTGACACCGGTGGGGATGGGGATTTGTCACTGTCCCTCTGCTGCAGCCCAGTGAGGACGGATCGATCCGGGTGGGATTTCTGCTGCCTCTCCATTTCTAACCCTGGAAACGGATGATCCTGCTCAGGGAATGCAGGAAGACTCTGAAGCTGCTGCTCCAAGAAAGGTCACGTAGGATTTTGGCCAAACTCACATCTCTGACCCCAAACCAGCTTGAAGGAAAACTCTTTTAAGGGTGTTTGAAGGAAAACTCTTTTAAGGGTGTTTCTGGAAAAATCTCCAAGTCCAAAGCTTGTACATTAACATATATATATGTAAAGGAAGCTAAAAATAGAACTGAATCCCGTTTTTGCTTTCCAAGATAGGAAAGAAGCCTTGAAATACACTGAAAATGAGAGTTATAATTAGAGGCGAGCTTTTGAAAGGCAAAAAGCCATTTTCCCCTCATCAAAATGGGAGTTAATTGGAAATTTTCTGACTGGTTTCCACATTCAAATCCCTGACTTCAGAGGCCAGGAACAAAGGCACTGGGAACCAGGTTTCAGCTGCATCTATGGCAACAGCTCTGCCCGTCAGGGAGGGTGCCAGACCAAGCTCCACAGGAAAAAAATGGGAATTTCTCTCCTTCCCTGGGTGCTGAACTGGCAGCTCGGGGCTGGGAAGGACACGGGGACAGAAGCAGGAGCAGCAGCAGTGCAGTAAAGCTCCTGTCCTTCCCTGATTGCTGCAGGGAATGGCTTCTGGGGCACTGAGGCAGCACAGACTGCCCTTCCCTGGAGTGGGAGCACCTGGGAGTCATTTGGAGAAGCCCAGCCCAGAGGACACAGTCAAACACCTTGTGCCCTTCAACCATGAGCTGCCCTGCACTGCCACACGTCCCTTTTTTGGGTCCCTCTCCGAGTCCCCACACTCCTCCTGCCCGACAACTGCTGAAAATCAGGATTTCCTTTGACAGATCTGAATTCTGGATCACCACACCCGCTCAAAGCCACCGTCACCCTGATGGTTTAGCAAGCACAGCTCAGCATGGGATCATGGAACTTCTCTGGGTAGGAATTTTCCCTCAGCCTCCTCCTGACTCCTGGAGTCAGGAAAATCTGGATCCCTCAGAGCCCTCAGGAGAGGGATCCCATCTGCTGCCACAGCAGAGCAACTGAGCCAGCCCAGGCAGGGAAAAAGGCATTTTCCAGTTCCCTGAAATGCCAGTGGGATCATGGAAACCTGGCCTGGGATATGCCAGGTGTGAGTTAAAATCCTGGATTTGGGGGTGGGAAGGGACAGTAGGAATCGGCCAGTGCCACCCCCTGCCATGGGGACAATCTCCCACTGTCCCAGGATGCTCCAAACCCCATCCAGCCTGGCCTGGGACACTGCCAGGGATCCAGGGGCAGCCACAGCTCCTCTGGGAAGGGAAAGAGGGAAAGAAAGGAGAGAGGGGAAGAAGGAAGGAAGGAAGGAAGGAAGGAAGGAAGGAAGGAAAGGAAGGAAAGGAAGGAAAGGAAAGAGGAAAGGACAGAAGGAGGAAGGAAGGGACAGAAGGAAGAAGGAAGGGACACGAGGAAGGAAGGGAAAGAAGGAGGAAAGGACAGAAGGAAGAAGGAAGGGACAGGAGGAAGGAAGGAAAGGACAGAAGGAAGGGACAGGAGGAAGAAGGAAGGGACAGGAGGAAGGAAGGAAAGGACAGAAAGAAGAAGAAGGCACAGGAGGCAGCCTTTGGGCAGTGCTCTCACCCGAGAAGGTGATGTTGAAGCCCTCGTAGGACATGGAGAAGTCGGAGATGAAGCGGATCTGGGCCGAGAAGTTCCCGAAGAGGCCGGCGCTGAGCGGGGCCGGCAGCCTCGACCCCGTCAGCTGCTTCAGGGGCTGGGCAAAGCTGGAGTTCTCGGTGATCAGCAGGTAATCGTGCCCGTTCTCCAGGTGGAACGTGTGGAAGGTGAAGAACACACCTGCAAAAAGGGGGAAAAACACAGGTGGGGTCATCCCGCAGCATTCCCAGTGCCCAGCCCCTGCTTCCCACCCACAGCAGGGGGAAAATCACACGGAAATCGTGGATTTTGTTATGTTAGAGATGAAATGAGTAAAAACTCTAAAGGCTGGCTGTGGTATCAGGCCCAGGAGATGTTGGATTCCCGTGTCCTTGTCAGGGATGACACAAACTTGCTCCAGGGACTGAGCAGCAGCTGAGGGAGCAGCCCAGGGGAGCCTTTTATTATCCAAGGGTTGGCTTTTAAATGGAGAGCAAGAGCAGCAAGGCTGGAGCTGGGAGGGCTGAAAAACAAGCGTGTTCCAGAAGGAATTCCTGCCTAGAAAACCAGCATTTAAGCCCAGCCTCAAGGTCAGGGAGGCTTTTCCAGAAGCGTGTCAGTGATGGAGCTGCAAGGACCTTCCCATGATGGGAAAAATCAGAGAATCATGGAATGATTTGGGTGGAAATGACCTTAAAAATTGCCTTATTTCATCCCCTTACCATGGGAAGGGACACTTTCCCCTAGAGCAGCTTGATCCAGGAAAAAGCCCAACTTTTATTCCCCTTTCCTTGCCCAAAATAAACCCCACAACAGCTCCAGCCACGGAAATCCCCGGCCAAACACGGCCAAACTATTTTGCCTCTTCCTCCCAAATTCAATTTGAAGGCTCTGAAACATTCGGGGAGCAGGCTGTGACCTTGCCGCATTTGTAAATGAGCCAGAGAGGAGTAATGGATTACTTAAAGTCCCCTTCACACCTCCAGACACACAATGGGAAGCACTTCAGGCTCCTGCAGGAGCCTCCAGCGAGGTGATTTTTCACGCTGGAATTCAAACACCATTAGAAACACTCATTCTCTGGAAAATAATTCCGGCTTGGAAATAAAAAAAAAAAAGGAAAAAAAAAATCAACAAAAAGAAACGGCAGTGAGAGAGCAGAGGCAGGCAGGATCTGAGCTCAGGAACTCTGTCACAGCATTGTCACAGCGACTTAACAAGGCAAGGAGATGCCAGGCAATAAAAAGCCTCTTTGCATTTAGATGGATTTTTCCATCCTGGCTCCCGGAGCATCCAGGGCAGGCTCCCCAGCCCCTGCTCCTATATGGGGTTGGGATTTATCCAGCTCAGAACCCCTCTGGAGAGACACACACCCCTCCAGGCAAACCCAAGGATGGAATGTGGGGTTTGGGAGAGATCCCTGCTTGGCTTGACCAGGTTATTTAATTGAACCCAATAATTCACGCCCCGAGGGGTGGCTGTGCATCCCAGCATTCCCGAACCACAACATCCCAAAAACCAGCAGGAAACCTGCAAATAAAGCCCAGAGGAAGATTCTCCTCCTCACTGCCCATTCCCTGTTCATTTCTGGAGATCATGGAAAGCTCTGGAGATCCAATATCCAACCCCACAGCATCAAATCCCAGCTGAATATTCCATTTATCCCCGGCTCTCTCCAAGGTTTGCTGCTCTTCCCTTCCAAGAGGTGAAGGTCAGAGAGAGGCTGGAAACCAAGAAGGAGCTTTTCCCATGGGATTGGGAATGGAGAAATTGTGGGATCATCCCAACCTTTATCCCTCTGCAGCACCTCACTGCCCCTTCAGTGTCCCTGAAGGATTTTTATGACCCAAACTTGGGACTGACCTTGATAATTCCTTCTTTATATCCATTCTGTGGAGTTTTTAGTCTCACTCTTTCCCTCCCCCCCTGCAAAATTCCACGAAAGCAGGAAACTTCCAAGAGTTTCCAAATGTTTGTTATTCCTACCAGAAGCACCAACCAGAAATAGATCTGACCTGAAAACTGGGATGTGGGGGAATGCAAAATTACTCGAATTCTCCCCCGACAGCGAATTTATACCTTCAGCTTTACCAAACCCAGCCTAAGGAACAGAAATAACATCGCCCCTCTGGAACCAGCACAAAAATAATTCAGTTATCCTGGAGAACATGCCCAAACTCCGAGTGTTTTTAAGGTAAAAAAACTCCAAGCAGAGGGCACGAGGCTCCTCCAGCACTGAAGGGCTGTGGAACTGCAGCAAAAAGGGCTAATTATAAACTCATTTTAAAGGATTTGTGACCAGTTAAAACCTTTGCTCTGCTCTGCAATTTACTGTGGCACAGAACATCTCTGCAAACACAAGGTTGGGCTTTTTTTTTTTTGTGTCTCTCCCAGTTCTTTGCAGAAGAAACAGCAAAACAAATTAGAGGGGAGAGAAATCACTTTGAAAGGGTGAGATTAAAAATAATGGTCCCTCTTTAGGCATTTAAATACCTTTAAAATTAAGCTGCTTTTAAAGTCCACTTGCACAGCCTGGGAGTCCATAAAGTGTCACAGGACAAGAATTGTCGGAGCAGTTTGGGCAGTTCCAGGACTCGTGTGTTGGCCACGTGGGAGATGCTCCCAAAAAAACCTTGGAGGGAAGGAGCTGAACACCTCCACAAATCCCTCAGGAGGGGCAGATCCCTTTTTGTGACAGGGACAGGACCCAGGGAATGATTTTTAGGATATCTGGATGTTGATCCATCCGCATCCTGATTTCAGGATAAGGCCACAAAGGTCTGGAACAGGAGATAACACAAAGTGCTCTGTTTGATGATAAGAATTTTCCCTTCTTCACTTTAAAAAGGATCAAGAGGCGACATCAAAACTCTCTGGATTTTGTTCAGGGCTAATGGGATCATCAATCCTGAGAGGAACTCTTGGATCCCACAGGGAGAAGTTTCTCTCCCACTGCCCACCACCCTCAGTCCTCTCCAAAACTCAGATTTCTGGAGGGGCTGATGAAACCGCTGACCCAAAACTAAACCCAAAACTAAACCCAAAACTAAACCCAAATGTAAGAAATCCTAAATAGTGCAAAGAATAAAAAAAATATAAGCTAAACCCTAAAAAAAATTTTCTGACCCCATAACCTGAAAGTTCCCACGTGAACAAATTCAGAGCCCAGCTAAAGTAGGAAAAATACTCGGAAAAAAAACCCTGCAAAGGGATCTCACCTTTCCCGTGGGATGTTTCTATCGTCCACGTGCAGTTCAAGTTGTTGGGATAAAAATCAGGGAAGCCTGGGGAGAGGATGGTGCCACTGGAGCCACGGATGTAGCCCCCACAGAGAGCTGAAAACACCAAAAAAAAAAGGAGAGAAGGAGTTCAATAATCCAGATTCTTTCACAAGATGGGTGGGAAAAGGAAAACCAAAACCCAACGCAGGAAAATCCAACAAAAGAGACTGAGCAACCCAAACCAAATCAACCCCAAATGGTCAAAATCCAACAAAATCCATGGACTGAGCCACCAAAATCCAATAAAATACATGGATTGACCCACCAAAATCCAATAAAAATACAAGGATTGAGCCACCAAAATCCAATAAAATACACGGATTGACCGACCAAAATACAACAAAATACAAGGATTGACCCACCAAAATCCAACAAAATACGTGGATTGACCCACCAAAATCCAGCAAAAATCCATGGATTGACCCACCAAAAATCCAACTAAGACACATGGATTGATCCACCAGAAATTCATGGATTGACCCACCAAAATCCAACTAAAATCCATGGATTGAGCCACCAAAATCCAACAAAAATTCATGGATTGACCCACCAGAAATCCATGGATTGACCCACCAAAATCCAACAAAAATCCATGGATTGACCCACCAAAATCCAACAAAAATCCATGGACTGACCCACCAAAATCCCCCGAAATCTCTGGATTAAAAGCCCTGGGAGGTCCCCTCACCCTCACAGCTGGGCAGGGGCCGGCTCCACTGGAAGTTGGGCTCACACTCCAGGGCCTGGCTGTCGCTCAGGGTGTACCCGGGGTCACAGCTGAACGTCACCAGGGCTCCCACGTAGAAATCGTTGCCGTGGCGCTGCCCGTTCACCGGGATCCCCGGGTCCAGGCAGTGGTCGGACTGCAGCTTCACAGCTGGGGACACACAGCGGGGTCACTGCCCCCAAACGGGCCACGGGGCAGTCAGGGGGAGCCCAGCCCTGCCAGGGGAGCCTTCCTAATCCTGGGGGTTAGCCCCGAAGTCAAGGGGGGAAAGGGAGAGAGGGAATTCCCCAAAGTGAGGGGAGGGAGAGAGGGAAATCCTCAAAGTGAGGGGATGGAGAGAGGGAAATCCTCAAAGTGAGGGGATGGAGAGAGGGAAATCCTCAAAGTGAGGGGAGGGAGAGAGGGAAATCCTCAAAATGAGGGGATGGAGAGAGGGAAATGCTTAAAGTGAGGGGATGGAGAGAGGGAATTCCCTGAGTGAGGGGAGGGAGAGAGGGAAATGCTTAAAGTGAGGGGATGGAGAGAGGGAAATGCTCAAAGTGAGGGGATGGGGAGAGGGAAATCCCAAAAGTGAGAGGAGGAAATGGAGACAGGCAAGTCCCAAAAGTAATAGGATGGAGAGAGGAAAAGCCTCAAAGTNGGCCACGGGGCAGTCAGGGGGAGCCCAGCCCTGCCAGGGGAGCCTTCCTAATCCTGGGGGTTGTCCCCGAAGTCAGGGGGGGAAAGGGAGAGAGGGAATTCCCCCAGTGAGGGGAGGGAGAGAGGGAAATCCTCAAAGTGAGGGGATGGAGAGAGGGAATTCCCTGAGTGAGGGGAGGGAGAGAGGGAAATGCTCAAAGTGAGGGGAGGGAGAGAGGGAAATGCTCCAAGTGAGGGGATGGAGAGAGAGAAATGCTTAAAGTGAGGGGATGGAAAGAGGGAAATCCTCAAAGTGAAGGGATGGAGAGAGGGAAATCCCAAAAGTGAGAGGAGGAAATGGAGACAGGCAAGTCCCAAAAGTAATAGAATGGAGAGAGGAAAAGCCTCAAAGTGAGGGGATGGAGAGAGACAAATCCTCAGTGTGAGAGGAGGAAATGGAGAGAGAGAGAAATCCCAAAAGTGAAGGGATGGAGAAAGGAAAATCCCAAAAGTGAGAGGAGGAAAGGGAGAGATGGAAGTCACAAAAGTAATAGGATGGAGTGAGGAAAAGCCTCAGAGTGAGAGGAGGAAATGGAGAGAGGACAAGCCTCAAAGTGAGAGGATGGAGAGAGAGAAATCCCTGAGATGAGGGGATGGAGAAAGGGAATTCCCCCAAGGAAGAGGAGGAAATGGAGAGAGGGAAATCCCAAAAGTGAGAAGATGGAGAGAGGAAAATCCCCAAAGCGAGAGCAGGGAATGGAGAGAGGGAAATCCCAAAAGTGAGAGGAGGGAATGGAGAGAGGAGCTGTTATGGGATGGTTGGGCCTGTCCTGTGCAGGGCCAGGAGTTGGACTCCACGCCCCCTGTGGGATCCAACTCTGGATATTCCAATTCTGTGAGCTCAGCTCTGCCTCCTAAAATCAAAACTATCCTGCAGATGCTAAAATAAAAACAAAAAGCTTCTACAACCAACAAGAGGGGGAATGGTTTCAGGTTGGAAAAGGGGAGATTTGGGTGGGATATTAGGAAGGAATTTTTCTGTCGGGGTGAAGGAATCCAAACTGGAAGGGTGAGGAGGGCTTGGAATGGCATTCCCAGAGAAGCTGTGGCTGCCTCATCCCTGGGAGTGTCCAAGGCCAGCTTGGACAGGGTTTGGAGCACCCTGGGATTTTAAATTCCCTTCCAAGCCAAACCAGTGTGGGAACCCAGGAAAAGCAGAAACTGCCCAGCCCTTGAGCAGTGAGTGCCTGGCACGGGGGAAAAGAGACCCAGGGTGAGGCTGTGGGTGCTGCTGGAGACCAGGGAATTACAGAGAATTCCAGAGAATCCCAGAGAATTCCAGAGAATTCCAAAGAATCCCCGGGAATGCCGTGGACGTGGTGCCCTTACTCTCGTATCGGATCTGGAAGCCGATGTCGGAGTGGCTCTTGTCGGTGGTGAAGAGCAGGTAGAGGTGGTTGCTGGTGCTGATCAGGAACTGGGGCACCTGGGTGCCATCGTAGACCCCGATCAGGGGGGACGAGTAGGAGCGGCCGTCCCGCACCTCCAGGGTGTCATAGTTCACCTCTGTCTTGAACCTGGAAGGGACAGGAGGGAAATGACCCCCCCAGCAGTGCTGCTGTCTCTTCATTTCGGTCCTGCAGCCACCACAGGGGCAGGGCTGGGTCTTTTCTGTTGCCTGAGTGTCTCACTGAGGGCGCCAGGTTTTTTTTTTTTGGGGATCCTTCACCTCTTCACCTGCTGACCCCCACCAGGTTTCTCCAGCCCTAAAATGTCACCCAGGTGCTGGGCCAGCAAATAAACAGAGCTGAAAGAGCCACGGAGCCCCAAATGTCACAGCAGTGGTGGCAGTGGCAGCTCCTCTCTGCTCTCTGGGGCCTTCCTGGCACTGCCAGGAATCTCAATTTTTAGGATATTTGGATTTATATCCATCTACGTCCTTGTGCCCCCTGAACGAGCCCACGCAGGCAGGGCCAGCAGGGCACAGCCTTCCTCTGCCAGGAAATCCAGGGAAAACCAAAAATCTCAGCATTCCCTGCTGCTCCCCCCACCCAAGGAACATGTGGGAGCTCAGCCCCCCCCCCCAAAAAACGTGTCTAAAACATTTCAAACGAGCAGGAGGGGTTCACACAGAACAATTCCCACCTTTCCTTCCCCAATGCTGAGTTTTAATTCCTTGCCAGGAGCTCATAAATACAAAAAATGAGAAGGGAGAAGCTCCGACACGGAGCAGCTCGTCCTCTTCTCTTTGGCTGGTCCTGGAATCACCAAAACCCCTCAAACCCGGGGAATTTGGGGGATCACCAAAACGCCCCAAACCCGGGGAATTTGGGGGATCACCAAAACCCCTCAAACCCGGGGAATTTGGGGGATCACCAAAACCCCTCAAACCCGGGGAATTTGGGGGATTCTGGTGGTGGGGAGCACCTGTCAAAGGTGATCTTGATGGGGTAGCCTGGCTGGGCCTCGATGACCCAGGCACAGCTCAGCGAGTCCTTGTAGAAGCCAGGCCAGCCCGGGGACAGGATGGTTCCGCTGGGTGACGTCAGGTGGCCCCCACAGGGTGCTGGGGACACAAAAAAAGGACACAAATCACACCAGAATCCAGGCTGGGAAAAGACCTTCAAGCTCATCCAGCCCAACACTGCCAATGCCACCACTGAACCACGTCCCTGAGTGTCACATCTTTGAAATTGGGGTGATAAAACATCACAGAGCTGCAGCCCCGAGAGACGCCCCCCAACCCCTGAAACTCCTTCCCTGCATTTCTGTCCCACCACGAGTTAAAAAGCACCAGAGCCAGATGGAAAACCAACATTAAGTGCTCAGAAATTGCCTTTTCAGCTTCAAAGGCAGACACTGTCCCCTTGGGAGCCAGCAGGGCTGACCTTGGGCCCCGCTCGGAGGGGACGGGGTGTAAAATAATGATTGGATATAAAAGCAGAGGAAACTGCAAGGTCACTCGGCATTTCAGGTGCCAGAAAAATCTCTCCCGGCCCTGCTAATTGAGTCATGGCTTTGCTCCCACCAGGGACATCCCCAGAGCAGGGCATTCGTTCCAGATCCTGGTCCCCAGTGCCACCAGCAGGAGCTGCAGGCACTTCATGGCGTTTTTCTGGGGAAAGGACACACTGCGTCTGAGGGCTCGGAGACACAAAATATCCCAAAACCCTCAGGAAAAAACCTGCCAGGTTTTGTCCTCCAAGGGGCAGCCCCAAAGTCATTCTGGAGGTGCCCAAAATGTGCCAGTCCCAGCCCCAAAGCTCCCCTGCTGCTCTGAAGGGTGGAAGATGAAAGTCATTTGATCTCGGCTGGCTCCAAAGCAATTATTTTTCCTTTCTGCCCCAAAGCTGCATCGTCTCCTGTCAGGATTTCCATCCTTTTCTCTGTCTCCTTCATTCCCATTAATTTTTTTTTTTTTTCAAGTGCTGAGCAGGACTTTAGATGTCTGGGCTTTTCTCCTTGCTTAAAAAGGGTAATTAGAAGGTCCAGACTGAAGGGTGAGTCAAAGAAATCACCAGAGTGATCAGGAGGAGAAGGCAGAAGGTTATCAAATATAAAAGTTGATTAAAAGTGTATTATTTAATGGATGTTTCCCCTCCATGCTAAAAAAAAAATATGTAAATTTAAAGGCTCCTGCTTTGAAAGCAACGGGAATTAAACCTACATTTTGTCAGGAGCAAAATTATGTAAGAATATAAAAAGTTCAGCTTCTGATTCGATAAAAGCTGTCGAAGACAATCGAGTCCTTCCTTCAACCCCAAAGACAATGGCCAGGATCGTGCAATTCCTGCTGCTCAGGCAATGAAGGGCCAATTACTCCAATTATTTCTCAATATTCCAGGGCTGTTTCTCAAGAGCTCAGCACTTGTTATTCAAATTGCTGCAAACACCAGAGCAAGGCATCGCTTCCCTGAGAACACAGGGCACAGGAAGATTTTCAGTCCTAATGAGCTGCTTCTTCCCTTCTCTTTTCCACAGGAGAGGCTTGAAAGTCCTAAAAAAGCTTTGAAATCTGAATTAAAGCCTTTAATTCAGCCCAGCTCCCCCCATGGCAGGGTTGGCTGTTGTGGCCAGGAGATGGAAATGCAGAATTTCTTCCTCTCAGCTGCCAGAGCCCCGATGACAGAACTTCTGTCGTTACAGAAATATCAGATAGTTCCACATGGATCAAAAAAGCAGGATGAGAAAACATCACCCTGGATCTTCCATTCCCTCCCTGGCAGGAGCAGCAGGGAAGCTTTGAGTCATCACCAAACAAGAACCTTTTTGTTATTATCGTTATTAGAAAAACACCTGTTGTAACAAGAACTAATCATCAAATCACCAAATGAACGCAACGAAAAAACTCCCCAGCGTTCATTTCACATCAAAAAAAAAAAAAAAA
>VZDJ01000274.1:4468585-4522534 GCA_008694505.1 Cyanoderma ruficeps | reverse complement strand
CCTCTCCTCTCCTCTCCTCTCCTCTCCTCGTTGTTTTTTCTCTTTCATTCTGCCTTCCCCAGATCCTGCTCCCTCCCAGACCATTTCTCTCCTCCTGCTCCTGGCTCCAGACACTCCATCCCTGATCCTGCAGGAGAATCCAGGGCTGATCCCAAGGAGAGGTGACACCGTGGGAGCAGCAAAGGCACCGGGGTCAGGAGCTGAAAGCCAAGTAAGGAATCACTGGAATAGCTGCAGTTTCCATGGAAACAATCCAAAATTCCTGACTTTTCTCTCCATTTTTAGATCCTGCTCCCACAGACTTTGACCTCTTGGGAGAGAGCTGGGAGACAGGAGTGGATTTTCTGCTTCGCATTTCCATTTTTTTTCCAAAAACTCCCTTGTCTAGGCAGAACTTGGTGATGGCCTGGAAAAGCAGGAGCTCAGCAGGAGCCTGGTGAATTCCCAAAATTCCTGATTTGGGAAGAGCCGACAGTGCTGGAAACTCAGGCCAGTTGCTCCAGCTGGGCAGCAAAGTGTTTTACATTTTGCATTTTCCTCTTTCTGTATCTGTTATTCCAAGGGGGGAAAAAAAAACCCCTTCATCTCACGATGCCTTTTCCTCCTGAAAACCCCACAGGGCAAGTGGGAGGCGAGAGAAGGAGTTTGGAGCAAAATTAAACTTGTTGTCATTTCAGAGCAACAAAACTCAGCTCAGCCCGGGGGTGGGACTGCAGGTATGAGGAGAAGAATGAAAACCAGGCAGGTTTTGGGAAGCAAATCTTGAAGGAAAAACATGACTGAATTTAAAATAGACGTGCAGGGAAGAGCAGGTTTCACTGCCACCCACTCCAGCAGGAGCAGAGATTTGGGAACAAAGCTGAAGTTTTTTAAAACTTACTGGGAGCTGCTTGAGCTACCCTGGGGCAGGGCTGGGCTGGCTCCTGCCAGGGATCCTGCAGCCATCTGCCCCTGGGATGGGCTCCAAGGCTCCAAAATCCTCTCCTGAGTCCCCAGGATTCCCAACAGAGCCCTTCCTCTCCCAGCAGCCTCCCTTGGGAATTTTCAGTGGCCACAAGAAGGTGGAAGGGTTTTTTTTCGGTCCAAAAAAAGCCTCGTGGTGCTGTTGTTCACCTCTCCCGTGGGGTTTTTGGCAGCTCCTGTGCAATCCCCTGGCGCTGGGAAGGTGCAGGAATGATTCCTGGGCAAACCCTGAAATCTCCTTCTCTGCTGGAGCAGAGCTGCAGAGCCAGGGCTGGGACGAGGAAAGGGAGGAAGGGAAGGTTTGGGATGAGGAAAAGGAGGAAGGGAAGGTTTGGGATGAGGAAAGGGAGGAAGGGAAGGTTTGGGATGAGGAAAGGGAGGAAGGGAAGGTTTGGGATGAGGAAAAGGAGGAAGGGAAGGTTTGGGAGCCTGGAACGAGGCTGTGAACAGCAGATCCCACAGGGATCTGGGGTCAGGGGAATCCTGCCTGCAGCTCTTGGCTTCCCTCCCTGCCAGCACAGGCTGGGTCTCTGCTCAGGGCCACGAGGAGCATTTCCCCAGGGATTTGCTGCTCCAAACCCCTCAGATCACGGGCAGAGAGGTGAGGGTGGGTCCTCAGGGGCTCCCAACAACCTCAGGGCCCATCCCAGGCTGGCAGGGATCCAGCTGCTGGAGCTGGGATGTGGTGGGTGCCCCACCAGGGGCAGGGGGACTCTTCTGGCCAGCCATCACTTCCCTGGGGCTGATTTTTTTTTGCCAGGAATAACTGGAATGTTAATGAACACATTTATCCCAAATCTATTAAAATATGTCCAGCAATGAATACCTTTATCCCCAATCCATTCAAACATTCCCAGGAATTAATACTTTTATCCCCAGCCCAGTTAAATAGACTCAGGAATGAACACATTTATCCCAAATCCACTCACACATTCCCAGGGGTGAACACATCTGTCCCCAACCCGTTCAAAACCAACCAGGAATGAACTCACTTATCCCCAAAGCCCAACACTCCCAGGAATGAACAGATTTATCCCCAAACATTGCCAGGAACGAATACATTTGCTCCCAATCCATTCAGACATTCCCTGGAATTGCCACATTTATCCCAAACCCACATCAAACACTCCCAGAAATGAACATGTTCCATTCAAACACTCCCAGGAATGAACAGATTTATCTCCAAACCCAGTCAAACACTCCCAGGAATCACCACATTTATCCCAAACCCAAACATTTCCAGAAATGAACAGATCTATCCCAAACCCAAATCAAACATTCCCAGAAATGAACATGTTCCATTCAAACACTTCCAGGAATGAACAGATTTATCCCCAAACTCAAATATTCCCAGGAATGAATAGATTTATCCTAAACCCAAACATTTCCAGAAATGAATGTGTTTGCTCTCAACCCATTCAAACATTCCCAGGAATGACCACATTTATCCCAAACCTAATCAAACATTTCCAGAAATGAACGGATTTATCCCAAACCCAAATCAAACATTCCCAGGAATGAACACGTTAATCCCAAACCCAAACATTTCCAGAAATTAATGTGCTTGTTCCCAAATCCATTCAAACATTCCCAGGAATGACCATGTTTATCCCAAACCTAATCAAACATTCCCAGGAATGAACAGATTTATCCTAAAGCCAAACATTTCCAGAAATGAACGGGCTTGTTCCCAATCCATTCAAATATTCTCAGGAATGAACAGATTTATCCCAAATCCATTCAAACATTCCCAGGAATGAACACGTTAATCCCAAACCCAAACATTTCCAGAAATTAATGTGCTTGTTCCCAATCCATTCAAACATTCCCAGGAATGACCATGTTTATCCCAAACCTAATCAAACATTCCCAGGAATGAACAGATTTATCCCAAATCCATTCGAACATTCTCAGGAATGAACAGATTTATCCCAAATCCATTCAAACATTCCCAGGAATGAACAGATTTATCCCAAATCCATTCAAACATTCCCAGAAATGAACAGATTTATCCCAATTCCATTCAAACATTCCCAGGAATGACCATGTTTATCCCAAACCTAATCAAACATTCCCAGGAATTAACAGATTTATCCCAAATCCATTCGAACATTCCCAGGAATGACCACGTTAATCCCCAAACTCTGCTGAGCGACGCCGACCACCCCGACCCCGCCGGGGTCAGTGCAGAACCTGCCCCTCCCCAGGATTTTTTGGGCACAAATCCCCTCCTTTCACTCCCCCACCACTGAATTCCCTGCCAAACACGGGACGGGTCCAGAAAAGCTGAATTTTCCCAAATCCGATCCCAACAAACCACAGCAGAAATTCCAGCAGTTCCCTGGAATGACTCTCCCAGGAACGGCAGAGGGCACCTAGAGCGAGGCAGGAACGCTGCCTGCAGTGCCCCAGGTGGTGACAATTTTTTGCCATTTGCCAAATTTTGGCATTTCTTGTCACTCCTGGCGCCACCATCATCCCCCACGGAACAGGACGGCGCCGCCTGGCACGGGTCAAGCACCCAGAGAAAAACCCCAGGATGAAAACTTGGGAATGGCAGGAGGAGCAGGGAAGGGAAGAACAAAGATCTTACAAAGATTCTCTCAGTGCAGAACCACCCCAGGAGCACCAGGACCCCGTTTTTTCTGTCAGGTAAACCTCATGAAGTGGATTTTGGGGACCTCCCAATGGAAATAAAATCAGAAAACGAGGGGTTTTCTTCTCTGCTCCACACGAGGATGTTTGAAGAGCAATCCCCACCCTGGATTTGGAGGTTTTGGCAGCTCTGGAATGTCCCTCTCCCTCACCACATCCTCCATCCTCACACAGTGAGAGCAGCTCCAGAGATGGAATTATGGAGCTGACTCTTTGTTTATAAACTGAGGAATCTCCTCAGCCACAGGAAATTTCGGATGGAATATTCCATCCCCAAATCAGAGCTGAGGAAGCACAACAAAGGGGTTTCCTTCACAAAAACTGTACAGAAAAACACCCAAACTGTACAGAAATAAACACCCAGACGCCCAAATGGAACAGGAACAAACACCCAGACAGACACAATTGCACAGAAACAGCCATCCAGACACACAAATAGAACAGAAACAGACACCCAGGGACTCCAATTGTACAGAAATAAACACCCAGACACCCACAAAGTACAGGAACAGACACCCAGATCCCACAGAAACAGATACCCAGACACAAAAATCCCACAGAAAAGACACCCAGACACACAAACTGAACAGAAACAGACACTCAGGGACTCCAATTGTACAGAAATAAACACACAGACACCCACAAAGTACAGGAACGGACACCCAGACACCCAAATCCCACAGAAACAGACACCCAGACACACAAATAGAACAGAAAAGACACCCAGACCCACAAATAGAACAGAAAAGACACCCAGACCCACAAATAGAACAGAAAAGACACCCAGACCCACAAATAGAACAGAAAAGACACCCAGACACACAAACTGAACAGAAACAGACACCCAGGGACTCTAATTGTACAGAAATAAACACCCAGATGCACAAATTTTATAGGAACAGGCACCCAGACACACAAGTTGAACAGAAAAGACACCCAGACACACAAATTTTATAGGAACTACTACCCAGACATACAAGTTGAACAGAAAAGATACCCAGACACACAAATTTTATAAGAACAGACACCCAGACACACAAATCCCACAGAAAAGACACCCAGACACACAAACTGAACAGAAACAGACACCCAGGGACTCGAATTGTACAGAAATAAACACCCAGATGCACAAATTTTATAGGAACAGACACCCAGACACACAAATTTTATAGGAACTACCACCCAGACGCTTGACATTTTACAGAAGCAAACAGCCAGACACCCATATTTAAGAGGAACACAACCCCAGCCACCCAAAAAAACAACCAAAGTCTCCAATCCCACAGGAACAAACCCCCTGACTCCATCTCCAGCTGCCTCTGGCACACACCAGAGGCCCCGGATTGTTCCCTCAATCCCAACCAGCAGCTCACAAACGGGGTTCCCTCCTTTCCCCAGCCCACATCTGATGGTCTCCCAACATTTCCCAGCTGGAATTCCGACACTTTTTGTCCCGTGACCTCTCCTGCTCCACAGTAAATCAGGGGTGAAGGTCTAGAGGGGCCTGTGGGAGATTTTTTCCCGTTGCCTCGTTGATCCGTAAATATTCCAAGAGGTATTTCCCCACAACCATAAATATCCCACGAGAACAGATCACTCTGGAATTATTTTAACTGAAAGATTCCTGCCACGCTTTGCACGGATGGGGTTGATTTGATCAAGATCAAGAATCTTATTTTACCAAAAAGTCTCCTTTCTGTTCTGCTATGACCCAGTTCCGAGCACAAACCACAGGTTTCACTCTCACTCCAAACTCTCAGCACGAGCCTCAACCACATAAAGTTGTCCAAAATTCCAGGAAATTAAAAGAAAAAAACCAGCACAGAACCAGTCTGACACTTCCCACCTCCCAGATAATCAGGAGAAACTCCAATATTTTGCAGCTGATTTGCTTACAAAGAAAAACAAAACAAAAACCAAACCAAACTGGAAGGGAGGGATGGCACCCGGGAAAGGCAGGACTCAGAGGAATTGCTTCCTTTCCCCTTTCTCCGAGCTTAAATCAGTGTTTGAAAAGAAAGACACTGACCTCAAACTGGTTTTCCCCCCTCTCCATGACCCCAAATTCTCTCCCAGCTCCTCCAGACCCTCACCCAGCTCTGCAGGATCTGCTTTTCCCACCCCCAGCTCCACCCTCTTCACAGACCAGCTCCTGCCACACCACGTTTCCACTGGAATCTCACCCAGCTTGTCACCTGCACTTCTAAAAACAACATTTCTGCTTTTTTTCCCCCTCTCCATTCTCCCCTCCCTCAAGTGGATTTTCCTCTCCTGTTTTTTTTCCCCTGCACCACAGACCCTGCTCCAAGGCCCAGATTTTAATAGAGCCAACAAAGAAAAGGAGATAAAAAGCAGAGGGAGGTTATCACCAACTGGGGAACACAGAGCTCCTGCTGGGAGTTGTGGCAGTGCCCAAACCCAGCGTTGTCCCTGCAGGAAGGTCCTGTCAGGGCAATAAAACAAATTGCTCAATGTATCTACACCAAGAGCATGAAAACCCCACGGGGGCTGTGCAATAATTCCCATTTCCAGCCCCAAAATGGGATCCTGAGTCACCACGGGGAGCAGAACATCCCAAAATCTGCTGAGAACTCAGCAACAAATGCAAAACTGAGGCCCAGCAGGAGGGAGCCTGGAGAGTGTTGGATCATGAGGGAAAACTGAGGGGCCAAAACCAGGATCCAGGTTTAAATCTTGGATTTGGCCGTGTCCTGTCTGTGCCACCAAAGACTGATTTTCCCTGAGGACAGGGAGAGTCCAGAACAGCCCAAATCTCCCTCAGCAAATAGAACCCAGGTTTAAATCTTGGATTTGGCCGTGTTCTGTCCGTGCCACAGTCACCAAAGACTGATTTTTTCCCTCAGAGCAGGGTAGGGAGAGCCCAGAACAGCCCAAATATCTCTCAGCAAACAGAATTCAGGTTTAAATCTTGAATTTGGCCGTGTTCTGTCTGTGCCACAGCCACCAAGGACTAATTTTCCCTCAGGGCAGGGCAGGGAGAGCCCAGAACAGCCCAAATCTCCCTCAGCAAACAGAATCCAGTTTAAATCTTGAATTTGGCCGTGTCCTGTCTGTGCCACAGCCACCAAGGACTGATTTTCCCTCAGGGCAGGGCAGGGAGAGTCCTGCACACCCAAAATCTCCCTCAGCAAACAGAATTGAGGTTTAAATCTTGAATTTGGCCGTGTCCTGTCTGTGCCACAGCCACCAAGGACTGATTTTTTTCCCTCAGGGCAGGGCAGGGTGAGCCCAGAACAGCCCAAATCTCCCTCAGCAAACTGAACCCAGGTTTAAATCATGGATTTGGCTGTATCCTCTCTGTGTCACAGCCACCAAAGACTGATTTTTTTCCCTCAGGGCAGGGCAGGCAGAGCCCAGCACAGCCCAGATCTCCCTCAGCAAACAGAATTCAGGTTTAAATCTTGAATTTGGCTGTGTCCTGTCTGTGTCACAGCCACCAAGGACTGATTTTTTCCCTCAGGGCAGAGCAGGCAGAGCCCAGCACAGCCCAGATCTCCCTCTGCTCACTCCTGCCCTGCCCAGGGAAGAGCCCAAACATCTCCCCAAGGCGGGCGAAGGTGCCACCATCACAGGGTCCCCTCAGAGGACACGGGGGGGGCTGCTCTGGAGCTCCTGCCCACACTTACAAACACACACAGGTTTCTGAGCAGACCACTGGCTGCTCTTTTGGCAGGTTATGCTTTTGTGGCCCTTGAGCTCGAAGGCGGGCTGGCACTCGAAGTGCAGGGTGTCCCCGTGGCGGAAGGTGGAGCCGTGTCTGCGGCCAAAGGCCGGGATCCCCGGGTCGCCACAGCTGCCCTGGTCGATCTCTGGAAAAAAGAACACAGAGTTTGGGTGTGGGGAAGGGGTTGGAAAAGAGAAAACATAGAATTTGAATGTGGGGAAAGGGTTGGAAGAGAAAATTTGGGTGTGGGGAAGGGGCTGCGAGGGAGAATTCGGGTGTGCGGAAGGAGCTGGAAGACAGAAAATAGAATTTGGGTGTGGGGAAAGGGCTGGAAGAGAAAACACAGAACCTGAGTGTGATGAAGGGGCTGGAAGAGAGAAAGAACACAGAATTCAGGTGTAGGGAAGGGGTTGGAAGACAGAAACAGGGAATTTGGGTATGGGGAAGGGATTGGAAGAGACAAAACGGATTTTGGGTGTGATGAAGGGGCTGGAAGAGAGAAACACAGAATTTGGGTGTGGGGAAGGGGCTGAGGCTCAGCTGGTGCAGCCCCCACCAGATTGTGGCATCCCAACCCTGATTCTCTCCTAAAATTCCCTCCCGATTCCTCCCCAACCTCAAATCCAGGGCTTCGGGACGATGGAAGGGAGATTTGGATTAAATATCAGGGAGGAATTGTTCCCTGTGAGGGTGAAGAGGGGCTGGGAATTCCCAGAGAAGCTGTGGCTGCTCCTGGATCCCTGGAAATGTCCAAGGCCAGGCTGGACAGGGCTTGGAGCAGCCTGGAACAGTGGAAGGTGTCCCTGCCCATGAACTGGATGATCTTTAATGTCCCTCCCAACCCAAACCATTCTGTGACAATCCCAGCTGAAATGAAAAGATAAAACAACAGGCAATAAATGAAAGCCACAGGGATCCAAAGCAGCTCCTGCTCTGCAGCTGCTCCAGGAATTCTGGATTCAAGGCCCCACCTCTCAGCAGGCAGCACCAACCCTCAGCTCCCTGGCACAGGGACACGGAGGGAATTTGCTGGATTGTCCCCTCTCCTTCCCCAATGCCATTCCCACTCCTGCCTCGTCCCCACACTGACACAGAGTTAATCCCTCTCTCCGGGAGCATTTTGACTCCAAACAAACCCCAGACACGATCTCCTGTTATCTCCTGCTCCCTCCAATCCCATTTCCAAAGGGCTCCCTGTCCTGGATCACTGTTAACTCCAAAAACTTCATTCCTCCTTAGCGTTCCCACATTATTTATCTGCTCCACGCTCCTCTCCCAACCCTCTGGTTTTTTTTGGGTTTTTTTTTTATCCCCATCATCTCTGATCAGTCTCGCTGCCTTTCCCCCCCCGCTCCCAATTTCTCGCAGCAAATTGGAAATCTCTTTCATGACACTTTCTTTTTACAGAGGCAAATCATGGGAAGCCGAGATTTGCATGACTCCCTCTAATATCCCAATTTGGCTGGAATAACAACGAGCACCCTCATTATCATTCTGGCTCCAGGCAACTCCAGCTCCAGGTGTATTTTTGAGCAGGAGTCAAACAGCACACGGAGCTTCTGCTGCAAAATCTCAGAGCTGAAAACCTCACTGCTGGCTAATGAAGCGTCCCCCCCAAATAATTTAACATAAATTAATATTAAAAGTTTTCGTGGAACCAGGCTGTGTTTTCTGCCTCTCAGTGAAAGCACTTTTGGCCAGGATTTATGGATCTTCCTGCACAGCTTCCGAGTCCAACTGTTTAAGAGCTGAGCTTGCCTATCAGGGATGGAAAATGAAAATTCTGGGTGTTAAAGCTGCACTGAACTGTTCATTCCCACCCCCACCCAACCAAAAGAAAAAAACAAAACCACAAGGCCAACAGTGCCTAGCATGAAATGAAAATTCAGCTTGAAAACTCAAGGAATAGCAACGAGCTGGGATGGGAAGGAGAGGATTTGGAACATTTATCAGCGGGTGTGACAGGGACCTGCGGGGTTGGGGACGCTCCCTGCTGCCACTCAAAACATCCAGGGCTGTTTTCCCTTCCCTTCCCACACCTTGGAACCTGGAAATCCAGTCAGCAAGGGCCAGTGACGGCCCTGGGAGCTGCAGGGGGCTGTCCCCAGTGTCCCCAGTGTCCCTAGTCCTGCTGTCACTGGGGCAGGAAGGATGTCTTGGGATCCCTCTGGTTGCTGACATTTGGTGAGGATTCCCCATCCCTCCCCAGCCTCCAATCCAGGCCTTTAGGATGAGGGAAGGGAGGTTTGGATTCAATATCAGGAAGGAATTGTTCCCTGTGAGGCTGAGGAGGGGCTGGGATGGAATTCCCAGAGAAGCTGTGGCTGCTCCTGGATCTCTGGAAGGGTCCAAGGCCAGGCTGGGCAGGGTTTGGAGCAGCCTGGGGGAGTGGAAGGTGTCACTGGCCATGGATTGGGATGGGATTTGAGGTCCAAACCATTCCATGATCCTGTGACACCAGCACACCTCCCTCCAGCCATCCCTCAGAACGTGGAGCAGGTGTGGATTCACCTCCCAGCCCATCCTGTACCAAAAAATCCCCGTTGTGGCAGCCCCAAAACTCCACAGAGAGAGACAAGGAATTCCCATTGTGGCAGCCCCAAAACTGCACAGAGAGAGACAAGGAATTCCCATTGTGGCAGCCCCAAAACTCCACACAGAGAGAAGGAATTCCCATTGTGGCAGCCCCAAAACTCCTCCACAAATGGACATAGAGAATTCCCATTGTGGCAGCCCCAAAACTCCACAGAGAGAGACAAGGAATTCCCATTGTGGCAGCCCCAAAACTCCACAGAGAGAGACAAGGAATTCCCATTGTAGCAGCCCCAAAATTCCATACAGAGAGACAAGGAATTCCCATTGTGGCAGCCCCAAAACTCCACAGAGAGAGACAAGGAATTCCCATTGTGGCAGCCCCAAAACTCCACGCAGGGACATAAAAAATTCCCATCAGCCCTAAAACTCCTCCACAAATGGATATAAAATATTCCCATTGTGGCAGCCCCAAAACTTCTCCACAGAGGGACCCAGAAAATTCCTGCCTGACCCCATTGTGGCAGCCCCAAAACTCCACAGAGAGAGACAAGAAATTCCCATTGTGGCAGCCCCAAAACTCCACACAGGGACCCAGAAAATTCCTGCCTGACCCCATCCTCCTGCAGCCCACGAGAGCTTCCCCAGAAGGGTCAAAGATGCCCAAACCCCCCAGCCAGCCCCAAATGTTCCCTCAGCTTGGACTGGTGGCTCTGGAGGGGTGGGAATCACAGGAATTCTGCAGCAAGAGAAGTTCCAGAGCTGTAATTCCCGAGGGAACAGGGAATGTGCAGCAATCAGAAAAACCAGGACGTGCTGAGGGCATCAGGAGCTCGGAAAAAAAGCAGCCAAGTGCTGTAAAATCAGAGTGTTTTGACCCTTGGCTGAGAGAGAATAAAGCCAGCACTGAAGGGTCTCCTCCCTCTTCGCCCTTTCCTGTTGTTCTGCACGACCCCAGCTCAAATCAGGGCGTTAAAACGGGAGAAAAATGAGGAATTAGAGCTCCCAATTCCTACCCTCTCCTTGTCAGCAGCAGGCCAACCCAACTCGAAGGTTTCGCCACCTCACAGAGGTCAGGAAATGGAAATCGATTCGGAAATTCCCTTTTCTGACCCCCAGGAAAAATCCTCTGGTTCCTGCATTTCTTTGCACAGGGAGGAAAAGCCATGAAATATTTAGCAGGGCAGACATTCCATTAAAAAAAAATAGAAAAAAAAAAAAGAAAAAAAAGGGATTGATTCCAAAATATCAAAACACGTTACTTCAAATGAGATTGAAACATTCCTCCCGACGAATGTTTCAAGTCAAATCGCTTCCACATTAGAATAATAAAAGTCAAAACCAAACAAGAACATCCAAACCGAGTGTTTTGACATTGCTGAGAGGAAACAAGTTGACAACGAATCTTTCACAGCTCCTCCATCAAATATTATTCATACAGGGGGAAATTTTCGACAAAACGGCGTTTTCTGAGGGGAAAAAAACGTGGCAGCGGGAATTTTTGCGGAGCTCCCGGTGCTGTTTGGTGGGTGGGAAGTTGGGAGAGGGATGAGAGCAGAGCTTCCCTCACACGCCCTGCAGGCTCCCCAAATCCACGCTGCTCCTCCATGGGAATTCCTGCTCTTTGCCTGGCTCAATTTTTGGGGGGAAAACAAGGATTTTTTGGAGCTGCCAGCAAGTCAAACTCCAATTTCTGGAAGGGACAGCCACAGGGTGAAGGGTTTGTGAGACTGAGGAAACCCCAGAAATGTCGCCCCAAGACTCAGGGAAATATTTTACCTCACGCACAGGATATTTTTGGAGCTGCCAGCAAGCCAAACTCAAATTTCTGGAAGGCACAGCCACAGGGTGAAGGGTTTGTGAGACTGAGGAAACCCCAGAAATGTCGCCCCAAGACTCAGGGCAATATTTTACCTCAGGCACAGGATTTTGTACTTAAATGAACTTTAATTCATTAAAGCTAACGGTGTCAGGCAGGAATGTGGAGGAATGAAGAGCTGGCTGTTTCTGTTGCCTTTTAGTTTTCTGCCTCCAAGGATGAATAAAAGTGGAATTATCTCATTCCAGCCCAAAGGATCCCCTGGTTCTGAACCCATGGAAGGGCAGGATGGGCTTTCAAGCTCCTTCCAACCCAAACCAGTCTGGGATTCCCAGAAAAAATATTATTTAAACGAGCAGCTGAGGGCGGGAGTTCGATGTTGGAGGCGCCATAAAATTCCCTGTTTTTATTTTTGGATTATCGTTTGATAAGAAATCAAAGGGGAGGTTTTTTTGTCTCCTAAAAAGAGGGATTTGGTGATTTTAAAGTGGTTTTTTTCTGCTGGAATGTTGCAGGGATGGAAACCCTGACAGACCCCAGCTCCAACAATATGGGGAGGACAAGAGATGCAAAACCTAAAATAAATAAACCCAAGGTTGGATTCTCACCTGGATAATCGGCAAAGGAGCTGCGGGAAGCAGCAAAGTTTGGAAAACAAACCCCCCCTTATTTCTTCTGCTGCTGAATCCGAGTTTATTCCAACCAAAAAGCATAAAAGCAAATCAATTGTATAGATGAAAAAATTTGATTAAAAGCACCAAGGGCAGGGGAGGAAAGCTCCAGCTCCAGCCCTGCAGAGCTCCTAAGCCTCTTTAGCACCCCGGGGCTGGATTCCAGCTCGGCACGGCCAAAGCCTTGCTCAGCACTCCCCCTGACAATAAACAGCTTTTAATCATCCCCTGCCGGCAGCAGGAGGGCTCAGGGCACAGACCTGACTCAGCTCCTGCCCAATTCCAACCGAAATCCAAATTAAATTAGCGTGGGAGAGTCCAGAAATCTGGGTTTTAATTTGAAATTCTCGCTTTCTATTAAAACAATACAACGCTAAATTAATATTTGGCTCTGTTCTGTTTTTTTGGGATTTTTTATTTTTGTGGGGCTTTTTAATGTTTTAATGTTTCTCTCCTTACCACAGGAATTTATAAAATTAATTTACTTTTATGCTGTTGCTTGGAATAAACTCTGGTTCTATCAGCTCAGATTTCCAACTTTTTCCCAATAAAACAGGTGAAATGGCAACGGGACAGTTTTTAATCATCCCCTGCCGGCAGCAGGAGGGCTCAGGGCACAGACCTGACTCAGCTCCTGCCCAATTCCAACCGAAATCCAAATTAAATTAGCGTGGGAGAGTCCAGAAATCTGGGTTTTAATTTGAAATTCTTGCTTTCTATTAAAACAATACAACGCTAAATTAATATTTGGCTCTATTCTGTTTTTTGGGGTTTTTTTTTTTAATGTTTTAATGTTTCTGCCCTTACCACAGGAATTTATAAATTAATTTACTTTTATGCTGTTGCTTGGAAGAAACTCTGGTTCCATCAGCTGAGATTCCCAACTTTTCCCCAATAAAACAGGTGAAATGGCAACGGGACAGTCCCCTTGAGGATGGGAAAGGAAGCAGCAAAGATGCTCCTAAGCAGCTCTCTGCACTCACCATTACTTCATTAATCTGACCCTAATTAAACAACTAATTACATCCCAGCACACTCAAGACTGCAGCCTCGTGTCACAAGATTTGGATGCTGAATATTGTATTTATTTCCCCGTTTTCCTGGGGTTCTATGGGTGTTTTTTTCTTTCTTTGTGGTGTTGTTGCTGGGGGGATGTTGGTGGTTTTTTGGGGTTTTTTTGTTTTGTGGGGTTTTTTGGGGGGTTTTGTTTGTTTGGGTTTGTTTGGTTTTCCCTCTGTAAGCTGGGAATTTAATCCATTTCATTTAAGAGAAAAGAAAAAAAAACCCAAAACAACCCTGCAGAGCTTTGATTTATTTCGAGAAACTCCCTTTTCTCCCAAACTCCTGCACTCAGCTCAACCCTGATGCTTTGGAAAAAAAGGGGAATTTGGGAGGGAGGAGCCCCGACCCTTTGGAAAAAGGGGGAATTTGAGATAGAGGAGCCCTTATACTTTGGAAAAAGGAGAATTTGGGAGGGAGGAGCCCTGACCCTTTGGAAAAAAGAGGAAAGATGGGAGGGAGGAGCCTCGACCCTTTGGAAAAAGGAGAATTTGGGAGGGAAGAGCCCTGACCCTTTGGAAAAAGGAGAATTTGGGAGGGAGGAGCCCTGACCCTTTGGAAAAAAAGGGAATCTAGGAGGGAGGAGCCCCGACCCTTTGGAAAAAGGGGGAATTTGAGATAGAGGAGCCCTTATACTTTGGAAAAAGGAGAATTTGGGAGGGAGGAGCCCTGACCCTTTGGAAAAAAGAGGAAAGATGGGAGGGAGGAGCCTCGACCATTTGGAAAAAGGAGAATTTGGGAGGGAAGAGCCCTGATGCTTTGGAAAAAGGTGGAATTTGGGAGGGAGGAGCCTGGGTTACCTTCGTAGGTGGCTTTGAAGCCCAGCAGGTTGCTGACACTGTCGGTCTGGAAGAGGAGCCACATCTGGTGCTGGGTGCTGACGATGAGGTCGGGGACGGTGGTGCCCGTCAGGCTGCAAAAATCACCAAGAACAACAAATCAACGGCCTCAAAGTGGCCTCAGATCCTCAGATCCACCCGCCCTCTGTAGCCCTGAGTGTGCCTGAGGTGGTTTGGTTTTCTAAAATTCTTTCCCCAAAGAATTTGCTGTAAACAAAAAAAAACACCCCAAAAAACCAACAAAAAAAGCCCCAAACAAAAAACAAACAAAAACCCCAAAACAAACAAACAAAAACCCAAAAAAAGTTTTTGTAACTCTACCTATGTTATTCATTCTTTTTCCTAAAAGGGACTTTTTCTTCGTGTCCCTCTGGTCTAACCAATGGAATTGAAGAGGTTTGCCTTTGTTTTCACCCATCGAATTAATCTGTGTAAAATGGTATAAAAAAAGAAACACTTCCCAAAAATAAAGGAGTCATTTTCAAAAAAAGAAACACTTCCCAAAAATAAAGGAGTCATTTTGAGCCTTCTGAATCTCAGAGTCTGTGTCGCTGTAGTGTAAAACAGCCTCAACCTTCAAAGAAAGGCCTCTGCAGGAGCAGAGAATTAAAATAATGAATTAAGGGGAAAATTAACTAAGAATGCCAAATTAATTAAGAATCACCCCAAAAAGCTGAGGGGTTTTTCAAGCCTGCTGAAAACGATCTCGTGCTCAGTGTTGTGCCCCCACAATGAATGTTCTCCCGCCTCCCTGGCTGCAATAATTCCAATTCGCTGCAGTTTTTGGACCAGATCACCCAGCAGCAAAAGGAATCGGTGCCCTGCTCGCTGAGGCAAAACATCAGCAAACAAATAAAATTCCCAGAAGCCAAACTGTGCCCTGAGTGACTGAACCCTCTGAACCGCCCTCGCAGCACAAATAAAAATAAAAATGACTTTCCACCCGTTCCCTGCTCCGTTTGTGCCCTGAGAGAAGTTTCTACAAGCAGCTAAAAAAGGCAAAATAAAGCACCCGGGGGACGTAACACCAGCCCAAAAATCTGCTGAGAAAGTGACACAAATCCGGGCACAAATCCCTCAGGATCCTCCCGGGAGGGCTGAGGAGGATTGAGGGACTCGGGATCCTCCCGGAAAGGCTGAGGAGGATTGAGGGACTCGGGATCCTTCCAGGAGGGCTGAGGAGGACTGAGGGAACTCGGGATCCTCCCGAGGAGGATTGAGGGACTCGGGATCCTCCCGAGGAGGATTGAGGGAACTCGGGATCCTCCCGAGGAGGATTGAGGGACTCGGGATCCTCCCGAGGAGGATTGAGGGACTCGGGATCCTCCCGAGGAGGATTGAGGGAACTCGGGATCCTCCCGAGGAGGATTGAGGGAACTCGGGATCCTTCCAGGAGGGCTGAGGAGGATTGAGGGACTCGGGATCCTCCCGAGGAGGATTGAGGGACTCGGGATCCTCCCGAGGAGGATTGAGGGAACTCGGGATCCTCCCGAGGAGGATTGAGGGAACTCGGGATCCTTCCAGGAGGGCTGAGGAGGATTGAGGGACTCGGGATCCTCCCGAGGAGGATTGAGGGACTCGGGATCCTCCCGAGGAGGATTGAGGGAACTCGGGATCCTCCCGAGGAGGATTGAGGGAACTCGGGATCCTTCCAGGAGGGCTGAGGAGGATTGAGGGACTCGGGATCCTCCCGAGGAGGATTGAGGGACTCGGGATCCTCCCGAGGAGGATTGAGGGAACTCGGGATCCTCCCGAGGAGGATTGAGGGAACTCGGGATCCTTCCAGGAGGGCTGAGGAGGATTGAGGGACTCGGGATCCTCCCGAGGAGGATTGAGGGACTCGGGATCCTCCCGAGGAGGATTGAGGGAACTCGGGATCCTCCCGAGGAGGATTGAGGGAACTCGGGATCCTTCCAGGAGGGCTGAGGAGGATTGAGGGACTCGGGATCCTCCCGAGGAGGATTGAGGGACTCGGGATCCTCCCGAGGAGGATTGAGGGACTCGGGATCCTCCTGAGGAGGATTGAGGGACTCGGGATCCTTCCAGGAGGGCTGAGGAGGATTGAGGGACTCGGGATCCTCCCGAGGAGGATTGAGGGAACTTGGGATCCTCCCAGAAAAGCTGAGGAGGATTGAGGGACTCGGGATCCTCCCGGGAGGGCTGAGGAGAATTGAGGGAAATGTCACTGATCTCTCCCCATTAATGAGGCTCCTTCAGGCTCTGGGATTAATCACCTCGCTGTGGTTCAAACACAGCTTTTAGAGCTTTATCCCCCACCCACACCCACAGCAGCGTGTTTTGCACAGGCAGATGCCCACGTGGAGCTCGGCTCCCTCCTTTCCCCCGTGCTCCTGGAAACAGGAGCAGCATTTGTGTGGGCAGGATGATTATTCCAGGAGCAGGGCCGCTGTGTTGCCTGTGTTTAATGTTGTGATTATCCTGTTTCTGCTGAGGCATTATCTGCGAGGAATTCAGAAATAAAGCGCGAGCGGAGAGGGGTGAGAGGGTTTGTTGTTTGTTGGGTTTTTTTTTAATCTTTCCTGCGGCGTTTAAATAAATCCAAACTCATCCCTGGTGAATTCAGCTCTGGGCTGGGCCTGGCCCCAGGTACAACAGCAACACTTGAAAGGCTCCTGGATAAAATTCAACAGAGGAGGGACAGGGAATTGCTGGAGCAAGGCCAGAGCAGGGATGTGAAGTTGGGAAGGGAACAGGATCCAGGCTGGGAGAGTTGGGAATGTTCAGCCTGGAGAAGAGAAGGTTGAGTGGAGCCCTCAGAGCACCTGCCAGGACTGGAGTGCCAGGACAAGGGGAATGGCTTTGGACTGGAAAAGTGGAGATTTGAGTGGGATAATGGGAAGAAATTCCTGGCTGTGAAGCACAGGGTGCCCAGAGGAGCTGTGGCTGCCCCGGATCCCTGGCAGTGCCCAAGGCCAGGCTGGACACTGGGGCTTGGAGCAGCCTGGGACAGTGGAGGTGTCCCTGCCCATGGCAGGGGTGGCACTGGATGGGCTTTAATGTCCCTCCCAACCCAAACCATTCCAGGATTCTGTGACAGCTCCGGGGGCTGTGTCACCCACCCAGGGCAGGTGACATTAACTCTGCTCCCTGCCGAGGGCCAGCTCCTCTCCAGGGTTGGGATTTCAGGGAATTGAGACCACCCTGGACATCTCAGCCCTCTCCTGTCCCTGCCAGAGATCCCAGAGGCCCCAGGGACAGGGACAGGGACAGCAGCCACTGCTCAGCCTCCCCCTGGAACCCCGAGTGAGCTTTTCCCTGCAAAGCTCTCCCAGCCCTGCCCCTGCCTTTGCTCTGTGATTGTTCTGATCTTATTGATCCGATTTTATCGATCTCAGGGTGCTGCTAAATGAAGGAGTGATCTCGTTTCAGCGCCTGTTTTGCATCCCAGAGATGTTCAGGAGAGTTATTGTTGATTCTCAGTTTATTTCTTGGAGCAGCAGCCAGGCAGGAACGAGGAACACTCCAAGAGGGAAAAGCAACACCAAAAGATGCTTCGAAGCTTTTTGCATCCTTTGCCACCCCACTTTTAACGAGCTGGGTGATTGATTTGGGTGCTTGTTACCTCAGGAAATCAAATCCCTTCTGCAAGGCAGGAAGCTGAGCCCAACAATCTGCTCTGTTCCCATTTTCCAGGGATGGGAATCAACCTGGGAACAAATGGTCCTTCCCAGCCCCGTTTGGGATGGAATCTGCTCCTGTGCAACTCCACTCAAGTGCATCCCTTGATTGGAAAAGGCAGCAGGGCTTGAGCTCCTCAAACAGCCAAGGAGAAGTGAAGAGCAGGAAGAAAATTGAAATTACTGCCTTTGACAGGAGTTTCTGCAGTTTGAGTCGTCCAAAGAAAGCTCATTTTGTATCCAGAGATTATTCCTGAGCTGTGAATCCAGCTGGGAGTGGGCAGAAGACTCTGGGAAAAGTGATCCGTGGACTTTGGAGCACATTAATTAGCACCGTGGTCTTCACACCTCTCTCTCATTTCATTACTTCTCAATTAACCCTCCCAGGTTATTAACAACAACAACAACAACAACAAAAAAATCCCTGGAAGAATCAGCACCAGGAATTTACTGGGAACTTCCTGGGAAAAGGTTCCAGGCTTTGCACTTTGCTCAGTCCCAGATATTCCAAATTTGCAGCAGCAAAGTGCTGAGAAGAGAACAGAGAGGGGGGAAAAAAAACCCATGGAATGATTAAAATCCAATTGAAAGGAAAATCTTCACAGGTTTTAGGCAAATCAGAAGGGATGGGATGGGAAATGATGTCAGGAATTTCTTCCAGACTGGCAGAGCTTTGCAGGTTTGGATCAAGAGGCTGTGAAATGATCTGGGATCCCTGAAATCCTCCTGTGCAATCATCAACCTTCACATTCCAGGCTGAAGTTCCTGACCAAGGATCACCCCCTCAAACAAAATCTCAGGGAAAAAAAAAAAAAGATGTTTGGGAAAGACAAGAAAATGTTGATAAGTGGAAATTGAGTGGGATAAGTTGATAAGTAGAAATTGCTCCTCGTGGAAAAAAACAAGAGGAAGAAGGAAAAAATACAACAAATTTCTCCATCAGCTGCCAGAGCACAACAGCTTTGCTGGAGTGGTTCTGCAGAGGCCTGGAGGGACAGCAGGACCATCTGCACGGTCCCTGTGCTGAAGAAACCTCCACAGAACATCAGATTTGCAAGTGAAGGATGGAAAAATCTCAAATCCCAGCCTGGAAGAAGCCTCGTTTCCCCAAATGCACCCTGGGTGTGAAATGCTGGGGATGCCACTCCAAGATCTTGGATTTACAGCCACAAATGATGCCTGGAGTTTAATCTTTGATGTGTTTCAGGTTCTGTGCTGCCCAGGGGGGCAGCTCTGAGCTCACAGTCAGTGTCACTCAGCTCTGCACAGAGCAGGGACACAAAACAAATCCTTCTCCTGCTGGACACCAAGGACAATGTTACACCTTTCAGCCCCAAAAGCACAAACAAGGGTGGCTGAGGAGAGAAAACAAGGATGGGACTTCATAATCTGGAGCTGTAATTGAACAATTAAACCCCAATAGACAAATGGACCAAAACTTATAAAAATGTGAGACCTCGTGACCATTTGTCCATTTTGTGACCATTTTGGGTCCATTCTGTGTCCATTTTGGGTCCATTTTGTGACCATTTTGGGTCCATTTTGGGTCCACCCTGGGTGTAGCCCTGGCCAGGCTCTTGTCCTGCCCAAGGTGGATCCTTAAAGGCCTTTCAATAAATCTCTACTTTATTCTCCAGCTCTGTCCAGTCTCTGTCCCAGCTCAGCCTTCCCAAGGCATCACAGGAGAGAGAAAAATCCAAACAGCTCCTGGTGCTTTTCCTTTTGGATCCCAGCTTTTCTCAGCTCCCTGGAGAGCCTCAGCCTTTCCTTGAAGGCGAGGGAAGCACAGAGGGGAGAACTTTCTGTCCCCAGAAATGACAACCAACCCCCAAAACCACCGAGGGCAGGGGCAGCTCCTGCACCCCAACCCCGCAGCCCCAGCCGGGCAGGAGGAATTCCCGGGAATTGTTTGTTACTCACACGTAAAGCACCGACTTCTGATCCCCGACCTGGCCTCCGTCCCCCACTGTCAGCGTGTCGTAGCCTCTCTCCAGCTCGAATTCCTCGAAGGTCAGTTTGATCACCTGCCAAAGACACGGCCCAATTAACACCGTCGATTAATTAGCACCAAGCCCTGCCTTGCTCAGGGATCCTGGAGTAGATCCCAAGAGCATCCAAATCTCCAGGACATCCCCAAAAGGGTTTTTTTTTTTGGTTGTTTTGGGTTGTTGTTGATTTGTTGTTATTGTTTTGTGGTGGTTTTTTGTGGGTTTTTTGTTTGTTTTTTACAGGATTTTTACAGGTGGTTTGAATCCCCTCTGCTTTATCTCCTGCTTGCCCAGATGACTTCAGTGATATCAATATTTCTGTGCTGGGACCTCAATGTGCCTTTTCCCCACCTTTTCCCTTCCCAAAGCTTGTGATATCAATATTTCTGTGCTGGGACCTCAAATGTGCCTTTTTCCTGCCCTTTCCCTCCCCAGAGCTGGAATTCTGGAGGCAGATTTGGATCTGCAGGGAGTAAAATTCAGAATCTTTTACTTTGTGGCTCAGGAGATTCTCCTGGCTCGTGGTCAGAGCACGAGAGGATTTCTGGATTTATGGGAATTATCAGGGAATTTTCCCCAGCTCTGTGCAATTTCTTGCTCAGCACCCCCACATCCCTGTTCCCTGGTTTTTTTTCCTCCTGCTCCACCCAAATTTGGGTTTTTGCAGCCTCTCTGCATCATTTAGGAGCAGAACTCCCACACTTGTGCTCCGAGGCTCTCAGCTGTGCTTTGGGAATCTCTGCTTTTCAAATCCAATTTAAGGGCCAGAGTCCTTAACCCAGCCTGGGACAGGCTGGACAAACAGAAAAAAAAAAAATGAGATTAATTAAATTAAAGGAGAGTTTCACATCCCCCAGCAGCAGAAATCAATGGAGTTTTGTTTCTTGGGCTCTTTACCTGACCGACAAAAATAAAAAGCACAAAAGCAGCCGGACGCACGAGACCTTTGTAAATACATTCGATTTCCTGACTTTTATCAGATTAAATCACTAAAATGTGGGTTGATGCTTCTTTCAGCTGCTTCACACAACACAAAAATCATCAGAAGTCAAGGAGGAGAAGGAGCCAGGTGAGTGCCAAGGCCCCCAGAGCTCCGGGGCCACTTTCCAACCTCAGTTTGGGGCAAGGAACCGAAGCCCAGGAAACCTCAAAATCTTCCTCTTGTCCTTGTTTTGATCACCAGCCCCTCCTGCAAAACTTGAGCAGCTGTGGATTCCCAGGGGGTAAAAAACCCCCGAAATTCAAACCAAAAGTAAAAAAAAAATGGTGTTTATACAGTTGAGGCTGAACTGTCCTGTGTTTTTTTCCTCCAGGTGAACACGGGATTTTTCAACGCACAGAAAATTAAATTTAGAGATTTTCGCCATTGTGAAAAGAGGAGGTTTCCCCCCAAAGCCCCAGGATGGTGAACCAGGAGCTTGGGTGATGCTTCAGACAACTTTAATTTGTGTCTAGTACCCAAACATTAACCTGTGCAGGCTACAAAAGCATGAAATGCTGGAATAATGTAATTAATCCGAGCTGCAGATCTGCACACACCATTACTTCAAGCAGCCACTCAAGGAGCTGCATCCTCAGCAGCCTGACCCTAATTAAACAACTAATTACATCCCAGCACACTCAAGACTGCAACCTCCGTGGCACAAGATTTGGATGCTGAATATTGTATTTATTTCCCCGTTTTCCTGTTGGGTTTTTTTCCTCTCTGAAAGCTGAAATTGAATCTGTTTAATTTAATTATTTAATGGTTTGTTAACCAGGCAGAGAGCCCCAAACTTGGAGCTGCTGCAGTGCCAGGGAACAATCAGCAAAAGGAAAATGGGAAATTGAGGCTCCCGATTCCAAAGCGATTGGAAGTTGGGTCACATTCCCAGGAGAAAAATCCACAATAATTCTCTCTCCGGGAGAAGAGCAGCTCGAGCAGTTCTAACCTGAAGCTTTACACGAGCACATTCCTCGTTTCCCCAGGCTCCAGAATTTCCCCCTCACTCCAGGATAAATCATCCCCTGGAGGGGCTTTTCTCCCTCCATCAGTTTGGACATGGCTTTTTTTAAAATTTTTTTTGGCTCCAGGTGGGAATAACCCCAGGAGAAACCTCAACCAGCAACATCCATTATGTCAAAAAGGGCCAGAAATAGCTTTTTATGCAAATCTCCCAATTATCATATGCATTTCTCAGCTCCCCAGTGATTTATTTTCCCACTGTGGTTGGAATTAATTCCCAGGGCACCAGGGCCCAGCTAAAAAAAAATCTGAATATCCTTCAAATAGGTTTGATGTCCCCCCCTCCCTCTGCACAGGAAATAATCCAAATTTGTCAGTGAGGAGGCTTCAGCCCTAAGGGTGCAGAATTCCCAGCGAATTTGGAGGGGATTTTGGGGCTCAGTGGATCTCAGGCTCGAGGCTCTTTGCCAAAAAAAGAGCAGAGGACTTGCAAATGAGCCCTAAATTCAGCTCCCTGCTCTTCCCAAAGCTCCGTGGAACAGGGCCTGATCCAAAGACCATTGGAGGCAACTCCAGCAGCTCCAGCCCAGGCACAAAATGCTCCAGAATTCCCAAGGATTTTACAGGCATTGCAAATCATCCATCAGTCATTCATCCCTCAGCCAGCCTGGGGATGGGAAATGCTGGAATTATCCCTGAGGGACGAGCAGGGAGAGCTGTGGCCTTCCCAAAGGGGTTGGTGCTTTTCTCCCAACCCTCCCTGCTCCTTTTCCCAACCTGGGCATTGAACTTCCAGCGTGAAACGCCTAAAACCAAGAAACCGGCATCGTTAATTGAATTAATTAAAACTATTTCACATTTCCAAGGCAAAGGCAGTGGGATCTCCTCTCAGAGCTCACCAACACTGCAGATTTCACCAATCCATATTTCAGGAGCAGAACCTGCAGTTCCTTGTGCTGTGGAATTTCTCATCTGAGTTTAGAAGTATTAAAATGAATGGATTTGTCCAATTCCAATGGATTTGACCTTGAAATGAATGGATTTGTCCAATTCCAATGGATTTGACCTTGAAATGAATGGATTTGTCCAATTCCAACCCCCTTTATGATCCAGGAAAGGATCAGGACAAGCAGGGAGAGCTGTGGCCTTTCCCACAGGGGTTGGTGCCTCAGGAGAGATTTTCCCTCCCCGTAAACAACACTGAGACACCTAAACCCAAAAAATCCCTTCAAAAACTGACATTAATTAATTAAATGAATTAAAACTATTTCTCATTTCCAAGCCAAAGGCAGTAGGATCTCCTCTCAGTGCTCACCAACACTGCAGATTTCACCAATCCATATTTCAGAGGCAGAACCTGCAGTTCCTTGTGCTGTGGAATCTCTGATCTGAGTTTAGAAGTATTAAAATGAATGGATTTGTCCAATTCCAACCCCCCTTTATGATCCAGGAAAGGATCAGGAGTTGCAGATTCTGTGTTTGTTATGACTCGGGTTTCAAAGCTGAGGAGGAAACCAACCAGGGGAAGAGGAGAAATCCTCCTCCAAGCAGGAATTCCCATGGAAAATTAAGACAGTTGTGGCCAGAGGAGAAGCTTTTCCTGTCACACTGCTGATGGAAAAGCTGGAACATTTTGGGCACAACACTGGCACTAAAGCAAAGGATCAGAGCTGAAAATTAGACCTGAACATTCACCACAAAAATGTCAGTGAAAAAACTGGGCACGGCCCAGGGCCGTATTTTCCTCATGATTTTCATCTCCTCCTTCATAATTTGTAGCAGGAAACCCAAATGGAAGTGTTTTCCTACAAAACACCCGGGAAATGCCTGCACCCAGCTCTCCAAACACTGTTCTGTCCACACAAAACCTGCATGTTGGTGACTTTTGGGGACAAAAACGTACAAAAATAATGGAAAAAGGATGAAACACCCTCCACAGCCTGAGCTGGGCTGAATTCCAGCCCCTATCCAAGCCCATGGATACGCAGGGAAAATTCCAGTGCACATCCCTCCAATGAAGGGGACCCTCGTGGGGCTGATTAAATCCCTCCCAATCGATCAGCACTGAAAAATCTCCTGGTTCCACATTTGGATCTCCCAAAATCCAGGTTTTTGTGCAGCCACACCATGGATAACAACAGCCCTGAGCCACAGCCTGCTGAGGAATGGGAATTTTGGGACATTCCTCATGAAAATCCTCCTCCAGCAGAGATTTAGGCTGAGCTCAGCAGGGAGGGAGAACTCCACAGGTTCTTCCACTATCCTGCCCCTAACAATTCCCAGAAAAATAAAAATACGAGATCCTGTGAGTCTGTGAGATCTCCCCCTGCAAAAGGCAGGGAGCCAACGTGCAGGAATGTCCAGAGGCAAAGGAGAATGAATGGGATTCCTCCAGAACTAATGGAGTGATGTTTGCAGGAATCCAGGAGCAAACCCTGTCACCTTCTGAGAGCAGAAATAACGCCTCAGAAAGGGTTTTTGGAGCTCCACAGCAAAGAAATTCCTGTTTTTCTGCTCCAGAGCTGGAGGAGAGACAAGGGCTGAGACTAGAAGATGCTGTGAGGGCACCAAACAATTCCCTCAACTCAGTTCCCACTGCCAGGGGAAATGGACAGGGATTGATCCCTCCCCACACTCTGGAGTCGCTCCTGGACAGAAAGGACTTGTATTTCAATTTATAACACTGCAAAAATGTGCATAAATTTACAATCCTGCACAAACAGCACGAGATAAACCCAAACTTCCCTCCTGTGCCCCTGGGGGCTGAAATCTCCCGGGAGAAGGACCAACCACAGCCAAAAAAAAACCCGGGAAAAATCAGAATTCCTGGCACAGCCTCCCTGCACTGATGAGCTGCTCGGGCACCTCCCAACCCCCCCAGATATCAAAGGGGCTTCGATTACAAATAATTACACTCACTTTTAATTACAAGCCTTAACAAAACGAGTGCTCAGCAGGGAGGGAAGGTCAGGGATTTAAAGAGAGCTGGGGAACACAGGGAAGAGTCCGTGTGGCGACAGAAACTCAGCCTGAGGGGCTGAATTAACCTTTAATGTGAGGGTGAGGAGGGGTTGGAAAAGGTTTCCCAGAGAAGCTGTGGCTGCTCCTGGATCCCTGGAAGTGTCCCAGGCCAGGCTGGACAGGGCTTGGAGCAGCCTGGGACAGTGGAGGGTGTCCCTGCTCATCAACTGGATGATCTTTAATGTCCCTCCCAACCCAAACCATTCTGTGACAATCCCAGCTGAAATGAAAAGATAAAATAACAGGGAATAAATGAAAGCCACAGGGATCCAAAGCAGCTCCTGCTCTGCAGCTGCTCCAGGAATTCTGGATTCAAGGGCCCACCTCTCAGCAGGCAGCACCAACCCTCAGCTCCCTGGCACAGGGACACGGAGGGAATTTGCTGGATTTTTGTCAGAGTAAGTATCCAGTCCTGTTTGCAAGGCCATCGTTTGAAACTTGTTTCCAGTTCCATTTCTCTTTCGACAGCGTCTGTCCAATCCCACGGCAGTTCTAAGTCAGCATTTCTCATCTCAAAGTTTGCATACAGATACAAACTACACGAGCCTTCTGCCAGGCTTTGATAATTCTCTACAAATCCATTTCCCACAGACTGTCCCCTCTCCTTCCCCAATCCCATTCCCATTCCCATTCCTGCCTCGTCCCCACACTGACACAGAGTTAATCCCTCTCTCCGTCAGCATTTTGACTCCAAATAAGCCCCAGACACGATTTCCTGTTATCTCCTGCTCCCTCTGTCCTCGGGTGACTTTATGACACTTGTATCCCCAATTGTCTGTTCTGTTTGTGCTGGATATCGAGTTCTGTGCCTTTAGCAGTGAAAAAAAAAGCTCAGAGTTTGTTTTGAAAAGAGCTTTCACTCCTCTGCACTCCTCCTCCAGTGTGTTCATCCGAGGCACAGACAGCAGCAGGACAGAAATCTTTTTGGTTTTTAGTTAATTTATGCAAAGAAGCTTCCTGGAGTGGCTTTTTTTTTCCTTTTTCCTTTTTTTTTCTGTTTAAACCTGCTCCAGAGTGAAAAACCCAGAGGAGCACTGAGGGCTGGCCCCTGCGGCCTACCGGGGCCTGGACATCCAAGAGACTGAGCAAGCTGAGCTACCCACAGCAGGGACTGGCTGAATCTGCCATCTCACTTCAGAATAACAGAAAATTTTGCTTCATATTGTCCATTCTTTATGCCTGTGGGTGCTTTGTTTGTTAAATAAATAAATTTTCCCCCGCTTTTCTCCGAGGAAGTTCTTGCCCAGACCGGTTGAGGGGGAGGCGGATTTGCGTTTGCTCACAGAGTGACCCTATTTGGGGTTTTTCTCCCGAATTTACCTTAAACCAGGACACCCTCCAACCCCAGATTTCTTTAGGGCTGTGTGCCCTGGCCCCGAGGACCCACCTTGGCCGGGTTGAGGGCGGTGATGACCCACACACAGTAGGCGTTGTTGTCGTACTGCACGGGGTAGTTGGGGGACGTGATGACCCCGCTGGGCCCACGCAGGAACGTGTCACACATCCTGGCTGGGGACACAAACGGGGGACACTCAGCACCGGGGGGAACCTTTTTTGGGGAGGAGGGAGGAAGGGTGGAGGTTGGGATGGGAGTGGGAGAGGGGAAAGGTTTAAAAGTTGTTTTTGCGGCCTAAAGTGCTGCTTTTTTACAGCCGCGTGGTGAAACGGAATGAAGGGTTGGGCTGTGAGGAGTGGGGACGTCAAACCCTGATCCCGTTAAAATCTGATCCCAGCAAACCCTAATCCCATCAAAATCTGATCCCAGCAAACCCTAATCCCATCAAAATCTGATCCCAGCCAAGCTTGATCTCAACAAACCCCTGATTACACCAAACCCTGATCCCATCAAACCCTGATCCCATCAAAACCTGATCCCACCAAACCCATATCACATCAATCCCTGATCCCACCAAAACCTGATCCCATCAAAACCTGATCCCATCAAAATCTGATCCCACCAAACCCTGATCCCATCAAACCCTGATCCCATCAAAACCTGATCCCATCAAAACCTGATCACATCAATCCCTGATCCCACCAAACCCTGATCCCATCAAAACCTGATCCCACCAAACCCTAATCCCATCCAAATCTGATCCCACCCAAGCTTGATCCCACAAACCCCGATCCCATCTCCCCTCAGACCAACACCCAACCACTCCCTCACACTGATTTATCCCCTTTCCTTCCTCCTTTTTCCTCACAAAAATCCTTCCCCCATCCAGGCCAGAGAGGAATGACACAACTCCTTCCTGACGTTCCCCAAAATGCCACATTTCCCTTTCTTCCTGCGGATCAAACCCCCAAAATACTGCTCAGGGAAGATTTATTAGGTCATTATTAAGTATTTATCAGCTGGGTTTCCTTCTGTGGGCTCAGAACTAAGGTAGAAACTCAGCTCTGCATCTTCAAAACATCTCAGGTAAAGGGAAAAGCTGGAAAAAGTGCTTAAGCAGGGAAAGTTTTGCCAGTGGAATGCCTTTGATGTAATATTTAGCTGAAATATTCCACCCAAAAAAAAATAAAAAAAAGTGGGGAAAAACATCCTGGTTCTGGAAATGTTCTCTGCTGCTGTGACAGAGCCTCAAAATTGATTTATTTGTGAAGATTATTTCGTTATTTAAATTTGTAATTTGATTTAAGGGATGTATTTGAACATGTGGAGTCTGCGAGGGTTTGGGTTTTTTCTCTGTGAAACGTGGAAAAATCATCTCGTGGCCGAGCTGTGGGAACATTGGGAATGGCTGGGAAGGAGCTTAGGAGGAGCTGAGGTCACTTATCCAAGATGCTGAACCACCCCTGCCTCATCCTGGAGCTCCCACAGTGTAAAAAAAAAGGGTAAATCCCATTTTTTCCCCATTTTTCAAGTGGGATTCAGTGATTCTCCCAGGATCCAGAGGGAATTTAAATTTGTAGTTTAATTTAGGGGATGTATTTGAACATGTGGAGTCTGAAAGGGTTTGGGTTTTTTCTCTGTGAAACGTGGAAAAATCATCTCGTGGCCAAGCTGTGGGAACATTGGGAACGGCTGGGAAGGAGCTTAGGAGGAGCTGAGGTCACTTATCCAAGATGCTGAACCACCCCTGCCTCATCCTGGAGCTCCCACAACATTAAAAAAAAAGGGTAAATCCCATTTTTCCCCATTTTTCAGGTGGGATTCAGTGATTCTCCCAGGATCCAGAGGGAATCTGCTGAAGATGGGGCAGCTGCAGAAGTTTTTCCCAGTGGGGATTAAGAAATTCTTGAAGCCCAAGGGGTTAAAATCTGGGACCAACTCTGGAATTTGAGAGAAACCAAATTAAAAAAAAATGGAACAAACTGGGAGGAAAAAAAGTGGCAGAAAGCTGAAATAAAAATCAAACTTTTTTTTTTTTTTAAGAAAAGAAAAAAAACCCAAAACATGAAAGTCAGCAGCTAAAAAAATTAAGTTGATTCACAGAAACAGAATAATGCAGGCAAATCCTTTCTTATCTCTTGCAGGAGGACACCATAAATTTCCTTTCTAGTGTCACATATTTATGCCAAATATCCTCTTACACTGATTCAATTTATTCCAGGCTTGTTTCAAGAATTACATGGGATTCCAAAGCCCTGAAAAAAATCTGCAGATGAAATTAAAGAAAAAAAGAACTGGGGAAAAAAAAAAAAACCACCCCGAACCAAACCCTATTTATGATTTTAAGAGCTTTAAAAGGGATTCAATTAAAATTATTACAAGTTGTTCTTTATTAGCATTACAAATATCACAATGTGACGTTTCAGAGAGGGAATGAAAACAAGATGGCCAAGGGAAAAATGGAAAAAAAAATTCTGTTCCCTGATGGCTCATGGCACAGGATGAGGCTCCTGGGGAAGCACAGCCCCAAAATTCCACATTTCCAGTTAAAAATCTCGGCTTTTCCAAGTTTTATTCCACTCTTTCCTCTCAGAGGATAAGGAGGAGAGGGGAGAAAACACCTGGAACGGGGAGAGGGATGATCCTGCTCAGGTTTGGCATCCCAGAACAAAAGCAGAGAGGGAAGGGAAGGGATTTAAGGACAGTTGGGAAATTCGTGGAAGAGTCTGTGAGGGGAGAAGGAGCTGCAGAAACAGGGACTGAGGGGCTGAAAAAAGCTTTAATGGGAGGGTGGGGAGAGATTTCCCAGAGAAATCACAAATGCTCCATCCCTGGAAGTGTCCAAGGCCAACCTGGGCTGGTGGGAACAAGATTTTCCCGAAGGTTCCTCCCACCCCAAACCACTCTGGGATTGTTTGACCTGACCTGGGGGCAGGATGGGTGGGAAAATGGACACAAAGGAGCTGGGAATTCCCACAAATCCCAAAATCCAGCCAGGCTGAGCCCCCTCAGGCTGTCCCTGCATCCCTGGGAGCAGCTTGAAGCAACCTGGGAGAGCAGAAGCAGCAGGATGTTCCTCAAGATCCCTCCCAACACAAACCATTCTGGGATTATTTGACTTCAGGGCAGGATGGGTGATGGGAAAGGGACACAAAGGAGCTGGGAATTCCCACAAATCCCAAAATCCAGCCTCCTCAGGCTGTCCCTGCATCCCTGGGAGTGTCCAAGGCCAGCTTGGAGCAACCTGGGAGAGCGGAAGGAGCAGGATGTTCCTCAAGATCCCTCCCAACCCAAACCATTCCGGGATTACTTGACTTCAAGGCAGGATGGGTGATGTGAAAGGGTCATGAAGGAGCTGGGAATTCCCACAAATCCCAAAATCCAGCCAGGCTGAGCCCCCTCAGGCTGTCCCAGCAGCCCTGGGAGTGTCCAAGGCCAGCTTGGAGCAACCTGGGAGAACAGAAGGAGCAGGATGTTCCTCAAGATCCCTCCCAACCCAAACCATTCCGGGATTATTTTATCTGAGGGCAGGATGAGTGATGGGAAAGGGACGGGAAGGAGCTGGGAATTCCCACAGATCCCCAAATCCCGGCAGGCTGAGCCCCCTCACCTCTGCAGACGGGCCGGTGGTCGCTCCAGGCCACGATGATGTCGCTGACTCTCTTGCAGGTGATGCTCTTGGAGCCCTGCAGGTCGTAGCCCTCGTTGCAGGAGAACTGGATGCTGGAGCCCAGCCTGGAGAGGGGACAGAGGGGACATCAGCCTTGTCCTGCCTCGTGCAGCCCGGATTTGGGGCCAGAGCCATCCCCTGGCCCCGCAGAGCAGCAGCAGGAGGGGAGGAGGGAGCAGCTCTGCCTCCCCCTGGGCCGTGTTTGCCCCAGGTGCTGGTGTCCAAACCCCAGCCTTTAGTGACATTTCACTAAAGGAATTTAATTTCATTTCATTTCATCCGCAGCTCTGGGAGAGGGCACTCTCAGAGTTCTTATAAAGTGAAAAAAAACCACCTCAAACTCTTCTTTATCAGCTGCTGAGAGTTCTGCTCTTTATTCTGTGGTTTGGATTGTGAGCCTTTGCTGTCCCAGCTGCTTTGTTCACTGTTCATTTTGACACAATCCGGTTTGCAGCAGCTGGGAAATTCATCCCGTGGAATTTGGGGCTTTTTGGGAATTCCCTTTCCTCTGCCCTCCCTCCTTTGCTGGATTTGAGGAGAATTTGACAGAGTGGGATTCGATTGAGAGACACTTTCCATCACCAAAACAGCCCTGGCCAGCGAAAATCAGGTGAAATTTTGGTTCCCCACGGCCACCAGCAGCTGGGGCAGCCCTGCAAGGGAAAACTGGGAACTGGAAAGGAACAACAGCACTGGTTTAAACTGGTTTAAATTGGTTTAATCTTTATAAACCCCAATTAGCTGGAACCACACAGGCTCAGTGACCAGGACCCTCAATCCCCTGAAATCCTCTAAGGGCAGGGGCTTGAGCTGATTTTTGAGCTGATTTGAAAAGTGATTTTTTTTTTTGGCTGTTTCGGTTTTGCAAGGGAGGGACGACAGCACACAGAGATCCCACAGACTGGGAAAGGATAAAAACACTCCGAGAGATCTTGAGAGCTCCTCGTGTGGAACAGCACACACAGGGCAGAGTTTTACACAACTGGGCAGGATTTTGGGGAGAGGGGCAGAGCCAAGAGAGAGGAGCACAGCCAGGGACACGCAGGAGCTCTGCAGCATGCACAGAACACACCACAGAAAACGTTCTTACCTAAAATCGTTGCCTATCCTTTTGCCTCTCTCGGGAATCCCAGGGTCTGGACACAAATTATGTCCCTGGGACACACCAACCTGAGTTACTACAAAGCAAAGAAAACAGCACATACAGAGACAGAACGGCAAAGGGAACGTTCTTTCAGCAGCTGTCTTGGTGGATGTGGCGAGGAAAATGGCAACAGGGAGCTCCGAAACCTCAAGGTGTTCCGTTCCATTCCACAAAAACAACAAATGCCCTGCTCAGTTTACACGCCCCAAATGTGTGAATTACACTTCTCTAAGAAACGCCAGCTAGGGACACAGTTTTCCCTCCGTTCCACTACAGAAATACCTCAGGAAAAAGTTGGTTTTTATGTTGTTTTTTTTTAAAATTTCTGCTAAATGACACCGATCCCAAAGCCCGTTTCCTGTGCTTAAAACCTCCAAACCCAGCCCAGAAAACAACTCCATGGAAATGCAGGTGTGTGATCCCAGGGGGGAAAGGGAAAAAAACCCCGAGCACAGAAGGAGAGGGAGAAAGGAGAAGGGGGAATGCGAGTCGAGGGTTGGAAAGCGAAGTCATTTAGTCGGAACATGGAAAATCGGATGGAGCAACCTCGATGCCAACACACGTGAAATCCATGGAGGGGGTGAAAAAACCTCCCAGCTCCATCCTCTGCCTCCCAAATTCCCACCCCGCTCCAACCTGCCCAAGGTTTCGTGCCTGAAATGTTTTAAGTTTTCTAAAATTCTTTTCCCGGAGAATTTTTCTGTGAAGGAGAAACGTGTTTTTATGAACTGGGCACGAAGAGGGATTTCTTCTTGGTGTCCCTCTAGTCTGAGCAATACAATTAAAAAAAAGTTGGTCGTTGTTCCACCGATCAAATTAATCTGTGTAAAATGGTATTAAAGACCCAACGCATCCCCAAAAAAAATAAAGAAAATCATTTTCAACCTTCTAAAGTTCCAAGTCTGTGTGGTTGTGCCATAAAACAGCATCACCAAAGGAGGGTTCAGGGTGGGGGAACCTGGGGGTTCCTCAGCCCCAGCACAGTCCTGATTTCCAGCCTGAATTCCAGCACGGGAACACGGGGCCAAAGGGGGATTTTGCCACAGGAATTCGATGGGGTTTCGTTTTCTTTGCACCCAAAACAACACCACGATTCCCAGCCAGGCTGCGGAACCACTGAAACAGCCCCGCTCCCGTTCCATCTCTGCCCCCCACTGGACTGCAGGGAAGAAAATCCCAATTTTTTTCTTCCACAGGGAAGAAAATCCCAATTTTTTTTCTTCCACTGATAAGAAAAATCCCATTTTTTTTTTCTTCCATGGGGAAGAAAAACCCTGATTTTATTCTTCCACGAGGAAGAAAACCCCCATTTTTTTTTCTTCCATGGGTAAGAAAATCCCAATTTTTTTTTCTTCCACAGGGAAGAAAATCCCAATTTTTTTTTTCTTTCACAGGGAAGAAAATCCCAATTTTTTTTCTTCCACTGATAAGAAAAATCCCAATTTATTTTCTTCCACGGGGAATAAAATCCCAATTTTTTTTTTTCCTTCCCAGCTTCGGACAGGAAAATCTGCCTGAACAAAGTCCTCAGGTGCCACCATCCTCCTTGGGGCTCCTTCCCTGCACACAAAGGTGATGCTCCTGCACAGGCAGCTCCAAACAAAGCAAAATTCACCTCAGGATGAGGGACCCAAGGAGGGTTTTATGTCCCAAGGCCACGTGGGAGTGAAGGAAAGGGCTCAGATCTCTAATTTTCCTCCTGTGTTGGAAAAACCTGTTTTTCTCACCCAGAGCTGGGGCAGCTGAGAGGTGTTTTAAAAGATTTTATTCCGTTTTCAGTCTCATGAGAAGGGTTTGACAATACAGGTGTTAAAATTCACAATCAGAAGCCAAAATATTTCCTGATTACATTTTAAGAGGTTTTTTGGCCTACCAGCCTTTGCCACACAACGCTGCTAATGCTTCCAAACCAATTATCTGTTAAAATTCCCAATTATCTGTTAAATTGGGTCTCCCTACAACCCATCTTTCACAGTCCTAATTCTCCAAAATACCCGGCCTGTTTGCAAAATCAGCATTTGAAACTTGCTTCTCGTTCCGTTTCTCTCTCAGCAATGTCTGTCCTCCTCCACGGCATTTCTAAACCAGCGTTTTTTATCTCGAGGTTTGCACACAGGTGTGAGCCTTCCGCCAAGCTTTGGGAATTCTTTGGGAATTCTCTACAAATCCATTGCCCACACTCCTGTAAAAACTCCCCTGACCAGACACAACCACCACAGCCACGCCCCAACGCTTGGGAGCTCTTTCTCTTAGAAAAAAAAATCACATTTCCACAGCAAATTCCTCCTCCCGTGGTCAAAACCCACCCAGATCACCCCTTTTGTGCCCAGTGCTGTCACACCCAGGGATTATTCCCCATGTCAGATAAAAACGAAGCCTGGAATCCAAATTTTTTGGGAAGAAAGGAGGCCCCAGGTCCCCAGGAAAACCCTGGAGCAGAATTTGCCAGTCCCATTGCTGAGGTCTAAGCCCGGCTCATCTCTCGTTAGCTGGAGATTCATTAACACCTAAAACCACGTGTAGATAAAGCAGAGAACAGGGAAGATAAAGCTGAGCAAGGGGGAGAGGGGAAGATATCTCCACATCCTGGGAGCTGGGGAATTTCCCTTTGAAGGAGAGTGAAAGGAAAGGAGGAGATGGATTAAACAGAAACTTTTGTTCTGAACACACACACACACACAAACAGAACGGCCCAAAGGTTATAAACTGGATTTATCACGCTGAGAATTCGCTGGCAGTGCCTGTTCACCTTCCCAAAGCTTCACCTGGGCTGTGAGATTCTCAAACGAGCCCTTCAAGGCTACTGGGAAAACCAACAAATCCCAAAAATCGGGCTGAACCGCTCAATTTCTGTATCCGGAGCTCAGGAATTCTCCTCACCTCACCCCCAACCATGGGATTGGTTTTCCATCCCCTCGTTCTCCTGATTTTTTTTTTTTTCAATTTCTTCTTTCTCCTGGTGAATTCAGCGAGGGCCAGTTCTGATTGCTCAGTTTGCCACTGGAATTCACTGCTGAGATCTGTAGCTCTATCTCCCCCTTAATAAAAAAAAACTTCGCCGACAGATGATTCCCAAGGGACGATTCCTCACTGGATTTCGGAGCTACAAAAATCAAACAGCACCTAAAAAAAACCTTTGACAAAGCATGAGAAATCCAGGGATTTCTCCTGGATCAGGAGGGGTGGGGAAGGAGTGCAGCAGGAATTAGAGGGTTTGAAGGGTTAATCTGTGTGCTCACGCCAGGGCTCAGAGGAATTCCACACAAATTTCTGGGAAAGATCAAAAAAATCAGGCCCTGAGAACAGGGAGCTGATTTGTGGGTGCAAATGAAGTCCTGATGCATTTCCAACCCCCCAAAGATCCTTCAGGATCCAAAAAAACAAGGATTAAGTGATTCCAGAACCTCAGTGACGCCCACCCAGACACTGAACACTCAATTTCAGCAACACCAAGAGTGAAAAGGGCACGGCGAGGTCCTGACCCTGGGAAAATCCAAATCCAGCTGGAAATGTTCCACCTGGAGGATTCTGAACCCAAATTTCCCACCTTGTGCTGTCCCAGAACAGCTCAGAAGATGCAGGTTCAGCATCCCCAGAATTCCAGAATTCCCAGACCGTTCCCAGGGTGTCCCAAACAAAACTCATCCCCAGGTGGCTCCTGCGTCCCTCAGCAGCACAGGCACGTTCACGCCTCCCCAAAATCCAGGAACTCCTCAAAACTGCTCAATTCCCCCCCAGAATGACTTTGCAAAGCAGATTTTTGACCCACTCAGAACTTCCAGTTCCTTCATCCAAACCCTTCCAGCCACCCCCACAGGGCCTCACCCAAACGCCACAAAACCCACTTTGATGCTGTTGTTTTTTAGGTTTTTTTTTTAAACCAAAACACCACATTTTTCCCCCCACTGTGGGACCTGCAATATCCACATTTCCATTCTGCGTTCAGCGCCAGAAACAGCCTCCAAAACGTGACCTAAAATTTAAATCTCTTTCCCCTACCTGCCTTATTCGTCTCTGTTTTCCCCTCCCAAAAGCCATTCAAGCAAGATTTTCAAATGATTTTACTGATGGTGGAGCAGGACGAGGCGCTTAATTACGAATTCCAACAACCACAGTCGGCACCACCCCCCAAAATTCTGTATTTTTCTGGATTTTTTTGACACAAGCAGCCGTCACATCACCACGTTTTGCCTCCATTCAGCCACACAAAACACAACGGGTTTTAATCCGAGCAGGGAAATCCCAAAACCTCTGCAAAACCTGCAGGATTTAAGCTTGGATTCTCTCGGGGAGGATTTTAGGCCGGGTTTTAACAAAGAGCACTTGGAAAGAAAACACTGCTGGTAGGAATTATTGAGAATTGAAGGTTGGACTTGATCTTTTCCAGCCTGAACCATTTCAGGATTCTGTGGCAAAGCTTTAAGTGTTACCAGGAGCCACAAGAATTCCTGAATTTCTGCTATTTGAGCCAAAGCAAGTGGAATTCTTCTGGAATTTCTTAACCCAGCCTGTCCCTCTGTGTAATTATCTGTGAAGTTTGGGAGCACAAAGGGGGGCACGGCCAACCCTGCAAATCCAGCAGGGAACAGAACACATAAGGCTTTGGGAAAAAAAAATAAAAATCCCAATTTTCCTGGTGCCATCTCCTCGGGAATCAGCACTCCTGGAAATTCCCTGTGGGAGCAGAAAGCTGCAGGAGATGGGGATAAGCAGGGCTGAAAATCCAGAGCTGATGGAGAGCAGGAGAAGGAAGGAGCTGGAGGCTCAGGGGGGTGACAAGGACCAGGGAATGGGGTCACCATCCCCGTTATCCCACCTTGACTTCCAGCCTGAGCTCTCCTCCAGCAGCACGACAAGATTGGAGCTCCCAAGATGCTGAACTCGCAGCTCTGAGCCCCTTGGGATGGGATAAATCAGGCAGAGGGAATGAATTCCTACTTTTCCTCCTCGGAAGTGCAGCAGGACTGGGACAGGGCAGGAGCTGCTGGAAAGGGAAGCTGTGCCCTCCTCAGCCTCAGCACATCAAAAATGGGTAAAAAATGCTCTAAAGGCCACTCCCAGGAAGGAGAAATGGGAGTTTTAGGCATTGATAAGGCCAGAATACTTCATTAAATCAAAGATTTCATCACTCCCTTCCCCACATTCCCCAAAATCCAGGAGACCACATCCTCCCACTCCAAACGCTGCCCCTCTGTCTCCACACTCAGCCAGGGGGATTTTCCAGCTGCATTTCCCGCTCAGTGAAGGGCACTGGGATGTTGATTCCAATTCAATTCTTCCTGGCAAGGAATGCATCACCCAGCCAGGAACAGCTCGGAGTTTTCCTTTAAAATGGAATTATTTTCCCCCTGGACACACTCCCTCCAGTGTTTTCCCCTCTGGAGATTTTTGGGTTGTTTTTTACCTTGTTGGGCCTTGCTCCCACCCCAAAAAAAAAATAATTTGCAAAAATTCTCTTGGGAGGTGGGAGGGAGATGCTCCTCCCAGACAGACTCTGAGCCACGATTCAGATCCGTGTCTGTGAATTTTGTCTGGAAAATCCACCCGGCTGAAATGTCCAAACTGCTCCTCTCTGATGGGGGTAATGGGCTGTGCAACAAACCCAGCAACCCCAGCCTCTGCCCCGAAATCCAGCTGGAAAAACGCTACGTCCTGCTGCCAATCCACATCAAATATTCACTCGGATCCCTCCCGGCTCATTTTAGAGTCACCGTGAGAGAAAAGAGATTCAGGGCCAAACCCCACGGGCTCTGCTCCTGATTTGGGAAGAACCTGATGGAAAGATGAACCATTTCCCACCTCACCCCAGATATTCTGCCCAACCACTGAACACAACCTGAAGAATCAGCATCACAAACCCAGAATCACCAATTTTTATTTTTTTTTTTCCCCCCCGCAGGGGAAAACGAAATAAAACTCACACAGCAAAATGAAGAGGCTGCTGCTGCCTCCGTAAATTTCCTGATATATTTCGTTTTAATGCCGTTCCTTATCCCTGCTCCTTATTTACAGCAATAACGTCGATCCCATTCCCCAAAATTCTTCGCTTTTCCCCACTAAAAGGAGCCCAAAGCCACGAGCCTGGAGCACAGAACCAACCAAATCCACAGATCCGACCCCTTGGCACCCATTTCCAGGAGTTAGTAAATGCTTGTGAGCAGAGCACTGGGAGGAGGGAGTGATGCAGAAATGCAGAGGGAAGAGAGGAGGGGGGAAAAAAGCACCCAAACTTTTCAGAAGTTTTATAGAGATTACTGGAGAGTCCAATGAAATGTTCCAGGAGATTGTTATCAAGAAAGACAGCGAAGGAAGAGCCAAAAAAAACCCCCAAAAAGCCCAAAAAACAACTTACACACAGATGTCTTCTGGTTGTTGTCCTTGCTGGGCATGAGCTTCACCCCTCTGGATTTCAGCTCCATCTGCTTCTTGACTGCAGGGACGGGAAAAGAAGGAAAGATGAGGAAAAAGTTCGGCTGAGCTTCAAGGATTTTGAAGTTTTTGCTTTTAAAAAGGAAAAAAATGTGAGTCACCCACACCCTGCAGCCTTCCCCTTGGGATCAGCCAGTTTATCCTGAGCCCTCAAAGCCAGCAGGGATTTGTTTTTTTTCATGTCAGAGCTTTGGGGAGCTTTAATTTCCAAATAAAAATGGGGTTCAACCCTCTCCCATCCCTCTGTAACCCACGAGAAAATGGGAGACGGGCAAAAGGGAAACTCTCAGGGATGCTGGGAGGAAAATGCTGAGCTGGTTTTGGTTTTCCCCCAGTTTTTCTGCTGCAGGAATTTATCCCACGAATCCATTATCCAGCAGAGCCATTCCAGGGGAGCACTCACACCCTAAAAAACTGCAGAGCTGGTGGGAATAAACAGCAGGAAAAAGGCAGGAAAATAAAATTAAACCCCATTATCTGCAAAGGGAAATATCAGCTTGGAGAGCCCCACACCTGGCAGGGGGTGACTGTTCCCTCCCTGCTCCAAACTTCCACCAAAAGAGAAGGAAAAGCAGGAAAGGGAAGGAGAATCCCATCCATCTCCAGGAGCCCCATCCTCTCCCGACAGCAGCAGGAATTTGTTTTCCTGCTCTGGGTTTGGCTCCAGCCCCGAGGCTTTGACACAAACCCCACCTGGCACAACCATCTGGGAGCAGCACAAACAGCTGGATTTGGGATCATTCCAGCCCCCAGAGGCAGGAATTGGGATAATTTCAGCCTCCAGAGACAGGAATTGGGATAAAATAACCTCCGCTGTGAGGAACTGGGATAACCCGGCCCTCACTGTGAGGAATTGGGATAAAAGAGCCTCCAGAGGCAGGAATTGGGACAATTCCAACCTCCAGAGGCAGGAATTGGGATAACCCAGCCCTCACTGCAGGAATTGGGATAATCCAGTTTTCTCTGGCAGGAATTGGGATAATCTAGCCCCAACTGCAGGAATTGGGATAATCCAGTTTTCTCTGGCAGGAACTGGGATAACCCAGCCCTCACTGACAGGAATTGGGATAATCCAGTTTTCTCTGGCAGGAATTGGGATAATCCAGCCCTCACTGCAGGAATTGGGATAATCCAGTTTGCTCTGGCAGGAATTGGGATAATCCAGCCCCAACTGCAGGAATTGGGATAACCCAGTTTTCTCTGGCAGGAATTGGGATAACCCAGCCCTCACTGCAGGAATTGGGATAAAAGTGCCTCCATTGTGAGGAATTGGGATAATTCACCCTCCACTGTGAGGAATTAGGATAATCCAGCCCTCACTGGCAGGAATTGGGATAATTCCAGCCCCAACTGCAGGAATTGGGATAATCCAGTTTTCTCTGGCAGGAATTGGGATAATTCCAGCCCCAACTGCAGGAATTGGGATAAAAGTGCCTCCATTGTGAGGAATTGGGATAATTCACCCTCCACTGTGAGGAATTGGGATAATCCAGTTTGCTCTGGCAGGAATTGGGATAATTCACCCTCCACTGCAGGAATTGGGATAACTCAGTGCCCAAATCCCTTTCTGGGAGCCTTTTCCTGACGGGCCAGCCTTTATCCCTGCAGCATCCCAGCCCATGTCCCACTTCAATCCCTTCTCCTCTTGTTCTTCATCTTGTCAGCCTTTCATCCCTAAATTAGCACATCCCTAAGACAAAGCTGTCAAGGAAAATTACCCGTGTAACTAACGAGGGGGTTTGGAATCGTGCTGGGTTCGGGTGGGGTTTTTTTGTTTTGTTTTTGGGCTTAAAAAAACTCTCTGTTTGGAACAGCTGCTGCAGGAGGCTCAGACAGGGAGAGGCTCCTCGAAGCTCACCTGAGGGAAACGTTGGGTGCAGCTTTTCACTCATCATTTCCTCACAGCTTTTGGCTTTCTCTTTAAATAAAGCAGCAATAACTTCAAACTCAGGGGCTGCATTCGCTGGAAAATATTCATGAGGAAAAGCTGCTGCTGCTGTCTTCCTCACCAGCTTCAATCTGTTCAGGGCAGCTGCCTTTTTTTTATTAATTTAAGAAGGGGAAAACTAATTAACAGCAGGCTGCTGTCAAAGCAAATCGAACTCTTTGTTTCTTTTCACTCCAAATCCACCTGCAAGTGAAGCATGAGGGGGGGAAAAAAAAGCAGCAGCAGGTTTTTGGGATGCCCCAGAGGTCCACGTGGATGGGAATCACGGGATAGTTCCAGCCTGATCTCAACGTTTTTAATAAATGTCTTATCAATGGATCAAAAGAAAGGATTTGGGAATATCAAAACTCACGTTTTTGGGGTAAAAAAAATCTATTTCTGCTTCAAATAAAACAGCGACAGACCGTCCTGCAGTGATTCTCTAGTTTTTTCCAAGGGATAACCCCTCAGTCCCAGCCCTACATTCCCTCCCAGGTGATAAAACCCAGGCAATTCCCAGTTTCCAAGGCTGAATTTGGGGTTTGATTTGAATTTTTCCGAGGATTGAGTCGGGGCTCTGCAGCCTCCAAGTCGCTGCTCTGTGCCTGTGCTTTGGGGCACGATCAGTGCAGGAGCAGCTCGGTAAAATAATCCCCATTTTTGAATTCTCCACGGCACCTGCCCTTATCCAGCCCCCAGGGAACGGTTCCACTCTCCACACAAACAAAAGCTCAGCTGGGATGAGGGAATTGAGATTAAATTAGATTAAATTTAGATTTAAATAGATAAAAGGGAATTTAGAGGCCAAGCAAAGCTTCCCACCAAGTGAAGCCCACCAGAGCTGATGGTGGCACCAGGGATGGGATGAGACATCCTTGGAAAGGTCAATTTTCCACCAGGACACAGCAGGGATTTCCCCAGTGCTGCACATCCCAAAGCCAGGAGAAGGCAGGGGAAGGTGCCAGGGGGTGGAATGAGAGGAATTTTAAAGTCTCTTCCAACCCAAACCATTCCAGGATTTCATCATTTGGATTTCCCAGGCCTGGAAATGTTTCAGGGACACGTTTCTAACCAAGGTTCGTCCTCGCCAGATCCCATCCAACAATCACCTCCCTCCAACCCCGTTCCTGATGGAAAACCTGGCCCCCAAACCCCACAGCAACGGGAACAAGCACCAGCCACTCATCACCAATCCCAAAATTCAGAGCCCGAGCTGCAGCCCCGGGAATCATCTCCTGCCTTAACTGCACCGTGTCCCTTTCCAGGAGAACGGATAAAGATGAAGTGGTGAAGAGAAATTGATAAATTGATAAAGAGGGATCACTCCATCCTCTCCTGCTCATCCCTCATTCCGGAGCCCTAATGATGGGAGTCAGGCTTTACAAATGACTCCATTTAGATCACAGCCAGGCGCAGTAAAGCACCACTTGTTTCGTGCCTTTTTATTTTATTTTTTCTTTCTTTCTTTAATTAAATAAATAAGAACAATTCTCCCACTCCCTGCCCTTCCAAAACCCGGTATTTGAAAACCCACTTTGTTTATAAATTGGAATGTGGAGCAGCACTACAAAGGACTGTGTCAGGATAATTGGATGAACAGAAACTCCTGTTTTCTGGAGGGTTTTGCTGCTCACACACATCCAACAGATCTAATGGAATACTCAGCATCCTGTCAGATTTGAGAGATGACATTACAAAGCTCTGCCAGCACGCCAGGCAGGCCGGGCTGTTCCTTTTAAACCGCCTCGTGTTGCTCTAAATGAGAATTTAAGCAGACATTTATTTATTTTTAATTTGGGGAAAACGGCGTTTCAGCAACAGCAACAAGGAGGGGAAAATAAAAAATCTATTCCGTGAAGCTCTGCTCTCCCTGTTGGGGGAATTGCTGAGAAATCCAGATCCTGCTGGGATGATTCAGCAGCACCTGGGATACAGCAGGAGGCTCACAGGGGTGCTTGTTTTTTGGAGGTGAAGAGAAACCCCCTCAAATACAACTCTTCGGAAAAATCCTGATTTTTTTTGCCAAAAATCCTGACTTTTTTTGCCAAAAATCCTGATTTTTTTTTTGCCAAAAATCCTGATTTTTTTTGCCAAAAATCCTGATTTTTTTTGCCAAAAATCCTGATTTTTTTTTGCCAAAAATCTTTTGGCAGCCTGAGCAATGGATCTTTGGGAGTCAGAGTTGCCCAGAATTGCCCACAAACATCAGAGTTGCCCAGAATTGCCCAGGAGACTCCACAGGTCGCATGGCAGGAACTAAAAATCCCCTTGGAACCCAAGGGTGTGAAAAGGGATGAGGAGTGGGAGATCCAGGATGAGAAATGGAAAATCCAGGATGACGAGTGGGAGATCCAGGATGAAAGGGGGAAGATCCAAGATGAGGAATGGAAGATCAGGATGAAGAGTGGAAGATCCAGGATGAAAGGGGGAAGATCCAAGATAAGCAGTGGGACATTCAAGATGAGAAATGGAAGATCCATGATGAGGAGGGGAAGATCCAGGATGAGAAGGAGAAGAGGAGTGAGAGATAAGGATGAAGAGTGGATGATCCACAATAAAGAGTGGAAGATGCAGGATGAGGAGTGGGAAATCCAGGATGAGGAGTGGGAAGAGGAGTGGGAGATAAGGATGAAGAGTGGAAGATCCAAGATGAGGAGTGGGAGATGCAGGATGAGGAATGGGAGTGAGAGATAAGGATGAAGACTGGAAGATCCACAATAAGGAATAGAAGATCCAAGATGAAGAGTGGGAAATCCAGGATGAGGAGTGGGAGATCCAGGATGAGGAAGGGAAGAGGAGTGAGAGATCAGGATGAAGAGTGGAAGATCCACAATAAAGAGTGGAAGATCCACAATCAAGGGTGGAAGATCCAGGATGAGGAATGGGAGATCCAGGATGAGGAATGGGAGATCAGTCCAAACTGCACCTACCCCTGGAGAGATGAGTGGATCAAAGCCATGGAAGGGGCTGGGAGCACGCTGGGAGGTGGCTGCCCACGGAGGGGACGGAACCCGACGGGTTTAAGGTCCCTGCCAACCCAACCCGTTCCCAGCTCCCGTGACACCCTCACAAAGCCGTTTTTGTGTCTCCCACGGGCAGCAGAGAGTTCCCCAGCCCCTCCCGGAGGAAGGCAGCTCTGCTGGGATCCGTCCTGTGCCCCGCTGCAGCTCAGCCCATTGATCTTCCTCCCGGAGGGAAGGGAAGCGGCCGGGGCGGGGAGATCGATAAAAGCTGCAATTACGTGTTGGTAACAATCAGCTCCTGAGCGATTAGGGAGCCAAGTTCTGCCATAAAATATGTGCCGAGAGGGGCAGCAGCAGCAGCCAGGGCAGCATTCCCATCTCTCCGATTCCAGCCCTGCATTTCCAACCCCTCTGACAAGGGGGACACTCGAGGTGCTGCCACCTCACCTGATTAAAACACCTCTCATGTTATTTTCTTCCAGGTTTTTTAGGAGACAGGATAGGGAGAAAATTCAAAAGAAAAAAAAATCCTATGCAGGGATTTCTCCCAGTCCCTTTGATTTCCTTACACGGGGAATGGGGAAAAGCATTTGCAAAGATCAAGATTCACCTTAACGAAAGGGAAAAGGAAGGGGGAAATATTTAACTCTCGCAGCAAGGGAACGAAACGAATTTTCTGTATTCAACACAAGCAAAAAAAAAACCCCTCTCTCCACAGCCTGATTGCATCTAACCTTGCTTTTACATTCCTAAAGTGATTTCCAAATGAGGGCACGGATTAGGGAGAGCGGGGAGGGAACAGACGGGCGAAGGTGTTCTGCAAAACTCGGGATCAATTCAAACAAGCTGCAAGGGAAATTGTTTTCTTATAGATTATCAGCAAAGCCAGAGCCCGTCCCAGAGGACGCGGAGGGTTCATAAATGATGTACAGACACGTCTTTGGAAAACAGACAGCGAATTAGAGCCACCCCAAAGCCTCCCTGCCCTGCTCCTGATTCAGCCCTCCTGATGAAAAATGCATTTGGGCTGCCGTGCTTCCCGCGGAATTACACGGCCTGTTTTGTAGGGATTTATCTCCAGTGAAATATTTATGTCCAGGCCAGGTTGTGGAAAGGGTTACAGGGAGGTTTTTAAAGTATCAGCATCTCTACAGCTCCTGCTGCCTGCAGACGCCTTCCCTCCGCGCCCGGGAGCTCGGATTGCTTCCCTGCTCCTTTTGGTGCTTTTTTTAAGCATTGGAAGGCAGAAAGAAGCTGCCAAACTCCACAAAAACCAGCGGGAGAAAGGAGGGCAGGTCCCCTCCGGCAGCCGGGCCGAGGTCCTGCCTGGATTCCAGCTCAGGAATGGCGAGTTCAGTTCATTTTCCAACACTCAATCCCCAGCTCGTTCCCTCTGCCAGCGCCGTGTGCGAGACCGGAGCCCCCTGACATTTATCTAATCACGGGGAATTAGAACATTCATCCTGACTTTGCTGGGGAGGGAGAAGGGCTGCCTCAGACATGTGCTTTGGAGAAAAGCAGCGATCCTGACAGCCAGGGAACCCAAAGGGAAGCTGCTTTTATAAAGGCGTTTGTGCTGCATTGTTTGTTTTGGTGTTTGTTTTTTTTCCCCTTGTTTAAAGTCGTTTACGGGTTCAAGGAAAGCAGGGAAGTTAAATAATGATGTGGTTCGTGTGTTGAGGGCTGAGAGCATTGCTAAGGACAACCTGGGAACATCCAAACTGGGCAGCTCCAAGGAAAATCCTTTCCCTTGATTCCAGAGCTTTTTTCCCAGCAAAGTCCTCTTGAGAGGAAACCCCCTGAGCTCCCCTGAGTTCACCCAGCCTGGGGAGGGGACTCAAAGCCATTCCTGCTCCTTCCCTGCCTCACTTCCCCCTCTCCTGGATCCTGCCTCCAGAGCCAGCTGCACCCACAACCTCCTTCAGAGACATCACAGGGAATGGTGGGAACGCTTCCAAGGGATCCACCCCATCCCTTCTGCTCCCACCAGGAGCTGCCACAGCCTCGGAGCAGCATCTTCACTGCCAAAGGATCTCCTGTCCCTCGACAGCACCTCAACACCCCAATCCTGAAATCTTTTTACTCCAATCCTGAATTCTCCCCTGGGGGGGAGAGGAGGGGCTGGGATAGAATTCCCAGAGGAGCTGTGGCTGCTCCTGGATCCCTGAAAATGTCCAAGGCCAGGCTGGACAGGGCTTGGAGCAGCCTGGCACAGGGAAGGTGTCCCTGCCCATGGCACTGGATGGGTTTTAAACATCCCTCCCAACCCAAACCAGTCTGGGATTTTCTGTTAAACCCACACTTGGGGGATTTCAGCTGGAACTGATGCCTGAAGTTTTATCTTTGATGTGTTTCAGGTTCTGTGCTGCCCAGGGGGGCAACTCAGCTCTGCACACAGCAGGGACACAAAACAAATCCTTCTCCTGCCCCACACCAAGGACAGCTGGGACAAGTTTTCAGGCCCAAAAGCACAAACAAGGGTGGCTGAGGGGAGGAACAAGAAGGATGGGACTGCATCACCTGGAACTGGAATTGGACAATTAAACCCCAAGATGCAAAGGGACCAAAACTTATCAAAGTGTGAGACCTCGTGACCAGTTGGCCATTTTGTGACCATTTTGGGCCCATTTTGTGTCCATTTTGGGCCCATTTTGTGACCATTTTGGGTCCACCCTGGGTGCAGCCCTGGCCAGGCTCTTGTCCTGCCCAAGGTGTATCCTAAAGGCCTTTTAATAAATCTCTGCTTTATTCTCAGCTCTGCCCAGTCTCTGTTCCAGCTCAGCCTTCCCAAGGCCTCCAGCAGCAGCAGGATCATGCAGGGGAAGCAGCTGTGGATTCCTGGGAAAGCTGGGATGGGTGAGGCCGGGCCAGGACATTTATTTCTTTCTCTCTTTACCTTGGTACTGGGCGCTGAAGCCTTTCTGCCTGTGGTTGCCATCGGAGGTGAAGTGCAGCCGCAGCCAGTTCTTGCTGCTGATCACAGGGGCGGGCAAATTCATCCCAGTGAACCTGCGAGAGAACAAAGAGCCGCGTCAGGATGTGGGAGTGACACCCCAAACCCGCCTCTGCTCCTCCCCAGGAATTTGGGAACTCCTCCGTGGGCACCCTCCCCACTCCAGGGGTGTTTCCAGCCTCACATTCCTGCTGGGATTCCCATCTGAGAGCCCCGTGTCTGTAATTACACACGTTTCCATTCCTTTTTCCAAAGAAACATTCCCAGGCTTATTCAGCTCCTCTCTTCACATTTGATTAACCCCACTACGAAAAAACCTGTTTATTTTGGTTACTACAAAAAAACCTGTTTATTTTAACTCAGGAAGGGAAAGGACACCAAGAACCTCTTTATTTTTTTATTTTATTTATGACCAATCCCAACCTGAGGGAGATTCCAGCCAGCAACAGAGCCCAGCAGCAGCCCTTCACGTCTTGTATCTGTTTATGATTTTATTTCCTTTTAAAATATGATGTTGATGGCTTCATTTCACTCCAGCTCACAATTCCTGGCTGAGTCTTGCCCCAAGCCAAGTTTTAGACTGGAACAGCCCTTCTCCCAAGTCTCAGCACTTGGACTGAGGCCCACAGTGGTGACATTCACCAGGGTGGGGCCACCAAAGCTCTCATGGATCCCTATTCCTGTTAATGAAGGTTAATTATTTTAAATCCCCAATCATCACTTATTTAAAAATTAATGGAATTTCAACACCCATTATTGGCGTTCCAGCACCTTTTATTGGCATCCAACATCCAATTTTTAACCTTCCAACACCCAACTTTTTTCCATTCCAACACCCAGTTTTTCCCATTCCAACACCCAGTTTTGGCCATTCCAACACCCAGTTTTGGCCATTCCAACACCCAGTTTTGGCCATTCCAACACCCAACTTTTTGCCATTCCAACATCCGGTTTTTGCCATTCCAACACCCAATTTTTGCCATTCCAACACCCAGTTTTTTGCCATTCCAACACCCAATTTTTGCCATTCCAACACCCAATTTTTGCCATTCCAACACCCCCTGCTTTTTTTTTTTTAACGAAGGCCAAAGGATCCTGGGAGTCTGTTCCATCCGGAGGTTAATTCAGATTTGATTATTCAACATTTTTTTAGCAGCAGATCTGGCAGCCCATGGAGCCTCTGGAGAGTCCTCCAGTCAGCCACAGCCCATCCAGAGGTGACCTCAGCTCCTCCAAGTGGGAGCCAGGCTGGAATTGGCAGCGTTAATTAACGGCAGAGGGGCTGCCCTGTGCTCCTGGCTCGTTAATGAGCTGGCAGGGTGATTAGTGCATAACTAAAGCACCTCTGCCACCTACAGTACGATCCAAACCCTGGATTATCCCGTGCCTGGATCCTGCAGACGTTTGCAAACTGGGCTTGAAGGTTGTTCCCAGTTGTTTCTCCATGGATTGTTCCCAGCCCTGTTCCCCAGCCCTTGCAGGAGGACGAGGTGGGGCAGAAATGGATCTTTTGTGGGGTTTTTGCCATCCTTGGGCAGCTGAACTGGAACTTTGTCAAACAACCCAGCTCCAACAGACGGATTTGGGGCTGAGATCGAACGCGGGATGCCTCAAACCCATCCTGAGGGAGTTCCCCTGGTCGGTTTTTTATGACAAAACCCTTAAACTTAACACTCTCACCCCCCACAAGGGCCATTTCATGGTTCATCCTGCAGCAGCAAACTCCTCATCAATAACCTTTAGCCCTGCAGAGCCGAATTTCCCTTTCACAGCTGTAATTCAGTTGCCTGAGATGAAAAAAACAGACAACAGCCACCCAAAGGTGCCGAATGAGGCTCAGCTTCTCCTCCCCCCATCCCTGTCTGTGGTTTTGATCAGCACATCCCTGAAGGACTGAGCAGCCTGAGGACTGGGAATCCACTGACGCAGAAACTTCACCTCCACAGACCCATGGAATCATAAAAATTGGAAAAGAGCTGCAGGATCATCAAATCCCAGCTCTCCTGAGCCTCCTTTTCTCCAGGCTGAGCCATCCCAGGACTGACTTTCCAGATCCATCCCACCACAAACTTCCAAGGATCCCAAATACTTGAATTGTTAAAATTCCACCAGCCCGGTGAACGAACACTTGGAAAATCAATTGGAAAACAGTCATGGATGGCACTTCCTGCTGCCTTTGCAACAGCAGGAATAATTCCTGAAGGCAAAATCAGGAAAAGGGACAAAAAAAAAATCCATCACAGTGCTCCCAGTGCTCTGAACCCACAAAAGATTTAGGGAAAACTTTCCCTGACTTTCCTGCGTGGAATTTTTCCTCAGCTCCACGTGTCACTTGCTCGAGTCACTGACAGTTTGAGATCAGCCAAGAAATCCCCGTCAGCTCCTCATTCCCAGGCACATCCTGTCAGACTCTCCCACACGACTCTGTTCCCTCCAAAATTCCCTTTCCTCTCCTCTTTCTCACCTGAAATCCAGCAGGAGAATTGCAGGGGGAAGGTTTTCATCCCCTAAAAGGAATTATCCAGCCCCAGACTGGGTGGGAAAAGGGGTTAAAATATTCTGGGTAAGAACCAGCATGGCTGGAGCTCAGCATTTCATGGAAAACTCTGTTCCCACCTGCAGCTTTTCCCCACGAGGTTCCCACAGGCTTCAAATAAATGATCATTAGGCAGCATGAATGGTTAATTGAGAATGGGATGTTTAATTCCAGCTGCAGGGCCTCGCCATGCAAATTGTCCTGGCTGCTGGGGATGGATCCCAGAGGGAATGGCAAAGATGCTCAGCTGGGAGGAGGATCAGAAAACCAGGGAATCATCCCAAATTCCCCAGCAGGAAAGGTCTTTGTTTTATTTCGTGTTTTCCTTCGCTGTCACCACCCTGCTCCACCTGAACCCTGTTCAGCCTGAAGAAAAAAAACTTCATCTCAAACAATTTTATCCCAAATCCTTTTCAGCAGCGTTTTTAACCTGGGATGTTTTTCCCTTCAGGGACACCGAAGCCTCCACACCAAACACAATTCCTTCACTCACAACAGGGAGGGGTTAATGCCACCAAAACTCCTCTTTTTGAGAAAAAGAGGCCTCCTCAACCCTTCTTTTTATTTCGTTCCTTGCTCTCTCACTTCCCACCGAATCCAGGCATGAAATATTTATCCCATCCCCTCCCCTGGCACAATTAGTATGGCTGCGCATGGCTGGCACTGATTACTCTGCATTCACGTCCCATTATCTATTTACAATCCCAATTCCTGCTTTCATTTGTTTCCACCAGGAGAGGAAGAAAAGGAAAGGGGAGAAAAACAACAAAAAAAAAGATCAATAAAGTGTCACAAAGTGAGGCAGAAGCGCGGGAGGAGCAGGAGGAGATGTTTGCACAGGGATTTTGAGCGCCCTGAAATCTGATTGTCATCAATTTGGGCATCAGCTCTTCTTAAATGGACCCAAAGACGATGAGAATTCCTGGGGTGGATGATGCAAACCCAGTGCAGGAGTCAGAGGTCACGACCAAAGGCAGGAATTCCACCTGAAATTCTGTTATTTCAAGTGAAAGATGTGGAGATGATGGATTTAAACAGGAATTTGAAGGTGCCCTGGTGCCCTGCCCAGAATGAGGGCGCAGTCAAACACCAGCTTCAAATAAAAGCAAAGGACATCACTGGGGAGGTTTTATCCTTTTTTTTTTCCCCTTTGAACTGCTTTTGTTTAATTTAATTGGTTTTGATTTAATTTAACCTCTCTGTTCCTTTCATCTCTGATTTGACACCCCCTTGGATCTCTGCTGATAATCCCAAACACCAGCCAGGCTGGGTGACGGCTCCTCCTGGAGCCTCCAACACAAATTCCGGGTGAACCTCCCTGAAATTTCATCTTCCTGGAGCTCAGATCCACCTTTCCCTGCCCTGGCTGTGTTTGACACAAAGTTAAACGTTTAAACCGGTGGAGTGGTTGGGAGGAGTCAAAGAGAAATCCCAGGAGCGTTTCCATGGATGGAGGAGCCAAAGGGAGATCCAGCAGTGTTTGCATGGATGGAGGAGCCAAAGGGAGATCCAGGAGGATTTCCATGGATGGAGGAGCCAAAGGGAGATCCAGGAACGTTTCCATGGATGGAGGATCCAAAGGGAGATCCAGGAGCGTTTCCAGGGATGGAGGAGCCAAAGGGAGATCCAGGAACGTTTCCATGGATGGAGGATCCAAAGGGAGATCCCAGCAGCATTTCCAGGGATGGAGGAGTCCAAGTGAGATCCAGGAGCGTTTCCAGGGATGAAGGAGTCAAGGCTGGCAGTCAACATGAGATCCAAGGAGAAGAACACACTTGGATCATCCCTGGAAGTGCCCAAGGCCAGGCTGGACAGGGCCTGGAGCAGCTGGGAAAATGGAATGTGTCCCTGCCCACGTTTGGGGTGGCACTGGACGGGATTTCAGCTCCTTCCCAACCCAAACCATTCTGGAATTCCACGATCCACAGCTGGATTCGGCGCCGTGGACGCTCAGTTTCACCAGAATTGCTGAGGGCACCGAGCTGAGCCCAGCCCAAATTCCACTCTGAGCTCCATCCCCAGCTCAGCCAGAGCCTCCTTCTCCCTCCCAGCCTTTATTCCACTGATATCCTGCCTATTCTGATTCATTTCCCTCTCACTGCAACTCGGGGACACCTCTCAGCAGCTCTTTATCTCCCTGTGTGTTATTACTCACTTTACCTGTATTTTTAACTTTTCATCCAAACCTCTCCTCAAATTATCAGGAGAGCTGTACCATTAATTCTGAACATCTTACTTGAGCTTGTCTGCTCTCTTAAACAAAATATACTTAAGCACCTCTAGACCTCATTTCTCGGTCACAGGAGACATCTCCCTCACAATGGATGGACTTTTACAAGGAAAATGAATAATTAGATCCAGTTATTGTTCCTCCTTTATTGCTGCAGGGATGGGAGGAGCACTCCTGCATCTTAACGCTGCTCCAGAGCCTGCAAAGCGCCTCAGGAAGCGCAGGGAGAGATCCCACATCACCCCACAGCTCGGGGAGCAGCAGGTCGGGGCATGGAAATCCTCTGATGGCAGGGAATTCTGGAAAAAAAACACCCTACAAGCAAAGAAAATGAACTTTTTGGACCGGTCAGGGATTTCCCTTGGAAGGATGTGCCCATTCCAGGCTTCCCAGTCCCTTCCTTCACTGGAATGTTTTCAAGACTGGAATTCCCCACTGCAATGGTTTTAAGATCCCCAAGGACAGATTTAAACAAGCTGTTTTTGGTTTTTTTGCCCTGCAGGAGGAGCAGTGCACTCCTCATTTCCCAAAAAGAACAGGAATGACAAAGCCTGACCACCCTTTCCATGAGGAAATTCCTCCTGGAATTTCCAACCTCCTGACATCCAACCTGAGTGCAGAACAAAGCTGGGTCCCGGCAGGAACCCAGGAGGAACCTCATGTGAGGAGACGTCTCCTGCAACCAAGAAATGAGGTCTAGAGGTGCTTAAGTGTATTTTATTTAAGTATCTTTTGTTTAAGAGAGCAGAGGAGCTGAAATGAGATGCTCAGAATTAATGGCACAATCCACGGTCAGGCCTTGGAAGTGCCCAGGGAGGTTTGGAGCTCCCATCCCTGGAGGTGTCCGGGGATGTCCTGGATGTGACAATCTGGATGTGACGATCTGGATGTGACAATCTGGGCTGCTCCAGGTGTCCTGGATGTGACAATCTGGGCTGGGGACAAGGCGGGGATCTTGGTTGGTGACACAAGGATTGGTGACAGGTTGGACTGGGTGACCTTGGAGGGCTTTTCCAACCTCAGTTATCCCGGGAAGGAAAACAGGTTCTTCCTCCCCCTCCTGTGCCAGCGCTGCAGCCACAGGGAGACCTTTAACCGGGGACAGGAAGGGCTCCTCCCAATTAAAACCACCTAATAACGAATGCCACCCTCGCTGTTAATTACCCCGACAAAAAGAAGCCAAGTGACAGAACCGAACCCTTCCTACCAACGCTCCCGGCCTCGGTTCCAGTCACGCCACGACGAGGTGACAAACACGATTAAATTCCTTCCATTCACAGCAAACCACCCCTGATTCAGCACGGCAAACCTCGACTGGGGCTCTGCCTTGCAAATCCCCCCCTGCACCGAAACCTGCAACAGCTTTATTAGAATTCCCTCTGAAGTCTCTGATTTCGGAGCTGCAGAGATTGTTTTCCCCGGGCGGGCGCAGGGAGATGCGCTGATAAGGATAAACAAGCAGATAAATAACCACCAGCCCCTCGCTGCCGGCTCCGTCACCCTAACAATGCACTTAAATCCCATTAAACGGGGAGTTTTATTGACAAACCGGGCTGGGGAGGGAGGCGGGCAAGGACAGGGGAGATGTTTCAGCCCGTTAAAAGCTGCAGAGGGAGCCCGAGAAGCTGCCAGGGAAATTTTGGAGCGGGTTTTCCAGCTCACCGGGCACAGCAGTCGCTCCCTTTGGGGGACTGGAGGCACCATCAGGTCACCTCAGCTGCGCTCCCAGACACGCGGGAGGCACCGAGCTGACCCCGGCTGCCTCCGGGATGTCACATTCCTAATGGGAGAGGCTCGGTGGAAGTGACAAACTCGGTGGAAGTGACAAACTCGGTGGAAGTGACAAACTCGGTGGAAGTGACCCCCTGCTCGGTGGCAGCTCCAGCAGGGTCACAGCAGCCACGGGGTCAGCCCTGTCCTGCTCCCTCCGCTCCTGGCAGGAATTCATGTGACATTCCAGGAGCAAAAAGGGGACCCGGGCCACACCTGTCACCTTGTAGCCCTGGTGCCTGAGGTTTTCTGAAATTTCTGAGATTCTTTTCCCAGGGAATTTTCTGTAAACAAGAGAAATGTTTTTGTAACTGTATTTATGTTTTTCATTCCTTTCCCTAGGAGGGATTTCTTCTTGATGTCCCCTCTGCTCTGACCAACGTGAGTGAAGAAGTTTGTCTTTTTGTCACCAATCCAATTGGTCTGTGTGAAATAGTACAAAAGGGAGACACATCCCAAAAATAAAAGTCATTTTGAGCCTTTTGAATCTCAGAGTCTGTGTCGCTGTAGTGTAAAACAGCCTCAACCTTCAAAGAAAGGCCTCTGCAGGAGCAGGGGAAAATTAACTAAGAATGCCAAATTAATTAAGAATTACCCCAAAAAAGCTGGGGGGGTTTTTCAAGCCTGATGAAAACAATCTTGTGTTCAGTGTTGTGCCCCCACAATGAATGTTCTCCCGCCTCCCTGGCTGCAATAATTCCAATTCGCTGCAGTTTTTGGACCAGATCACCCAGCAGCAAAAGGAATCGGTGCCCTGCTCGCTGAGGCAAAACATCAGCAAACAAATAAAATTCCCAGAAGCCAAACTGTGCCCTGAGTGACTGAACCCTCTGAACCTGTGGTGCCCGAGTGCCTCCATCAGCCTTGACATTCATCTCCCTGGCAATTTCCTTCCTTCCCCAGAGTTTTTTCTGCCTTGTTGGCAATTTGTGTCCAAACTCAGGGATTGTCACAGCTGGCATTCCCTCCACGAGCCCCAGGTGCTGGAAAATGGTGCAGATCCCATCAGCAAACACAGAAATATGATAGCTGGAGGTCCATGAAATTGGGATGGGTTTTTTCCTTTGGATTAAGCGCTCCCGTTTTTGAACAGGGATGTAAAGGAAGAAGGTTGGCCTGAATTTTTCCTTCGTGGCAGGAAGATGGATGAGGAGGGCTCCAGGACATCCTCCAAACTCCTGCAAATTTCTCAAATTTCCATTCAGAAGGAACAAGCACGACCCTTTCCATCGATGCAAAAAGTTGTTTCCACCCCCTCTGCTCAGTGCCCAACACTTGGGACAAGATGTTTTCCCACCCAGCTGAGATTTCCAGAGCCAGGATTCAGCTTTTCCACCTCAAGCCCCTCACAAAAAGGCCTCATTTAACTGGAAAATCAATGGGAAAATATCCCAGCAGCAGTGAAGGTGTCAGTGCCAGGGGCACAGTGACACAGGATGGACAGAGCAGGAACGTGCCCATGGAACTGCACCCACAAAATCCTGGATTTCGTGGATGCAATTCCACAGGGAATCCCTCCTGCACCTTCCCAGTAGAACTTCCACTGCCTCCAGTATAAACCAGTAATAAATTCAAACCCCCGAGGTGGCTGCAAGGCCTGTGGGAGGCAAAGAAATCACCCAACTCCTCTCCAAGGTCACCTGAGCCTCCTTGAAGATCCCCCAAGCCGAAATATCCGAAATATCCGCGTCCTGGGTGTTGTAACTCCAGACAAAGAGAGAGGGAGATCAAATATTGGGAAAGCTCAGGAGAGGGAGCTACAAAAGGCAGGAAAATCCAGCGTTAAGCCAAACATTGGAACGGATTCAAAAGGAGCAGAAGGGAGGAGGAAAAGCTACAGATAAGGATTGTCTCACCCGGGGGATCGTGTTTACCTTATTAATTCCCCATCCGAGGTGGTTGGGATTGGGCAGGGATGGAAAAGAAACTGGGCACAGTTGCCAAAATTTCCCTGTGAAATCCCCTGGGAGCTGTGGATGTGGCCCAGCAGGATGTGTGGTCGCACACAGGGGTCAGCACCCAGGTCCCCAGGGGGTTTGTTTTGGTTTTGTTTTGGTTTTTGAGGGTTTTTTAATGGGTTTTGGGGGGTTATTTGTTCTTTTTTGGGGGGGGTGTTTTGGCTTGGTTTGGTTGTTTGTTTTTGGTTTTGGGGTTTTTTTTGTTTGGTTTGGTATGG